>CM053787.1:527728291-528328291 GCA_028749045.1 Cupressus sempervirens
AGGATTAGCTACTCCCTGTAAATAGCTATATTCTCTTTAGACCTTGATTCAACTTCAACAAAATCATGAAAGATTTTCTACTCTTTTGGCTTTGTAAAACCAAGGCGGGTGTAGCTAAGGGATAAAAGATTCACAACTTGATGCTACATTGATATTTTCACTCATTCCATGACATTCTACAATAATATTTCATCCCTTATAGCAGATTGGTCACAATTTTTCTTAGATCTATAGATAATTTTGGGCGAAAGAAACTAAGACTCAGAGGTTAAATGTAAATGAGTGCTAACTACTCATGAAATTCTTCAAACATTTAAGGTAGAATTGATATTGATTTTTAGATGTTTTCTTTATATCTATCTATTATCTCTCCATATGTTGACTGAAATAGTTGATCAGTGCCTTATCCATTGGGATTCAGAGTTTACCTAATTTTCTTGACCCAATTGACTATATTACAATCAATATAATCAACAATTCTCTCTATAACTCATTCTTACATAAATCCTTCCTAATGCCAGGATATCCTATCAAATTTATTGAAGCATTTACTCAATTCACTAAATCAACAATAATAACAAATTGACATAAAACTTATCCTTGTTGCATTAAATTGAACAAGCTTTACTCACACAATCTCAAAATAACCATTCACTAAAAGTGGAGACAAGATTTAGAGAGAAAAGACAATGGGGACAGTTCATCTTTGCATTAATCTTCTTTGAAAATTATATCACATTGGGAGATACTCAGAACAACTCAAAATAAGACACCATGATCATGGAAAATTAATGTATTCTTAGAATTTGCACAAAAAATACATCAGAGAGTTCATATCAAGAAAAATTGGACCGCACAAAGCTCAGTAAAACTAAAATTTTACAAATCACCCAAACCCCCCTTCTAGCCTTGGAATCTCACTTACATAGTATGAGATGTAATAAGCTCCATGCATAGAAGACCTTGACAATTGTCCTTAAGATAGAAAAATATTTACATTGTTACCATCACAAATTTTTTTTTGGTGCAACATAATGTTTTCATCATGAATATTCTTTTGTGGGGACCATTTTTTGCTACACCTTTTAGTACTAAGGATTTCATAATTGGCTTCAATGTTGCTACAGCTCCTTAGAAGATGTAGTTAATGAAACTACACATGATGGGCTTGGCTCAGATGTCTGCAATGTTACTTCAACTCAATAGTCTCCATCCATGTCATCACATATTGACAAAACTACAATTACATCTGATTCTTTTGTTTCCATATTTTTAGTTTGGACCTCAATTTTGGTAGCTAAAGTTGGTTGTTGGTTCTTGTCCTCTTTTTCTTGTATTAATGTATCAATTATTTTAATTTCCTCTTGATCATCATCAGTCTCATCAAGTTCTAACTATTCAGCATGGACGAAATCTTCCATCCACTTGTCAAAAAGTGTGTCATCTGGCCAATTAAAGCTTAGAATATCCCACTACTTTTTAATTACATATTCTCTAACTTTTTCAATTTCAGCAAAATCTTTCCTCAAAGAATCATAAAATAATTGCACCTTTACAACTTCTTCAGTTGTAGCTATCCACCATGCATTTCCTTTCTCATTATGACCTTATTCATTCAAAGGTAAAATAAGTTATTCAATTCTTGGGCCCATTCCTCTTTATTTTTCAATTTATTCCTTTTGTCTATGGCATGTGGGAAGAGTTCAAAATTAATACTCTTATATTTTTCTAGGTAATTAATGATCCTCTTTTGTAATTCAACTCTTTTATCATCAAATTATGATAGATCATTGGCCATATCATAAGTTTTTTCTATATATTCACAAGATAAATTGATGATAGAAAAACATAGAAGAGTAACACCTTTGCTTCTTTTACTCCATTTGTTGATGATTGGCTTCAAAGATTCATCATTTGCCTTTATTTCATCCCACATAATTATTTTTGTTGTTAGTTTCTCATATAATGATGGCCAGTAAATTTTATTAACTAAATAAATGAGAGCTTTCCTCATCTTATCCTCATATTGAATATTTGGTTCCACATGTAGTGCCCATAGTTTACTCTTCTTCCTCAAATTCTTTAGTAGTATAGAATTTTGGCCTTTGTGGAGTATCTAGAATTTTAACATGAGAATTGGATTTAAAAGGCTCCACTAGTGGATATGAATAAGTAATTTGGGGCTTGCTAGATTCTCCCACTTTTCTCTTTCCTAATTGCTTATCTATTTGGGCTGCCTGAGTCTCTAACTGATGCATCTTGTTTCCTCTCTCTTCATATGCCTTTAATATTTCTTCAAACTTGGCATTTAGCTCTAGGAATTTACCTTTATACTTTTAAGCAACTACCACCCCAAAGTCCATAATCTCTCTAGTCATTTTAGACACTTTCTCACTATTTACCTCATCTACTCTATACACCATGAGGCAACCTGCATGCTCAACACTTGAAACTTCTTGTAGCCTAGTTTTGTCTCTCTTTTCAATAGACAATATTACCAATTCTTGGTGATCATCATAGTATTTCAAACCTCTATGTGCCTATAAGATTTCTTCCTCAGTTTTATACTAAGTATCTTTTTCTTTTCCAATGGAATAAAAAATCATAGCATTAGCTATGTCCCACTCGAGTAAAATTAAAACTCCTGAGTCCTTTAGTAATTTCCTACCCCCCTTAGGGGTTAATTGTGAAAATTTCTCCATGGAGTTAGCTTTAACTTCTTTCTCAATTTTAGAGTCTAGTTTATCAGGTTGCTCTGCTTTTATTAATTTGCACTTACTCTCAAAATTACCAATATTTTTTCTCCACAAAAACTAGGCAAAGGCTCTAGTTTTTACAAATTTTTTTGGGAAGCCTGTGCAATCATAGGGTCTATCTCCTTACTCTATAGTCTGCAATAGTAAGATCAAAAGATGGCATAGGAGGCTCTTTAGGTACTCCTCCTTCAATATTAGTAGTTGTAATCACAATGTCCCCTTCCCCTCCAATTTGCCTCAATTGTTCTCTCAAAGATGCTTAATCATCTATTTTGAGTGGAGTCTAGAATGGTGAATATTCTTCCACATGAGAAGATGAACCCTGCTTTATTCTCTACTTCTTAGGGACATGCGTGTCAAGAGAGCTTCCAGACCTTGGCCTCTTGTATGAAGGAACTTATTGTATGTTCTAGGCCACTACATACTCAACCTTTTTCTGTAATGTGTATTGCCCTGGGGTCACAATCATTTTGCTGGCCACTCTTCTCTCCACCTCAATAACCTTGTCTAGGTATGCTTTTGTTATGATTTCTTTCTTCTCATTTAGTGTTTACATGATCCCAACAAAGTTATTCATTAACATATCTATCTTCATGCCCCAATATCTCTTATCCACTAAGGGATCATATTTTGGCTCAAAAGCATTTATGAAGTCCAAGACTTTACTATAAACTATCCACTTTTCTTTTCTAACCTCTTGCTCTTGCAATGAGAACTTATTTCTAATTATGTCCTCAAGAAAATATATAGTTTGTATCTAAACCTTAGCCTTATTCCTTTCTCTAAGGAGGTCATAGAATCCCTCTGAATCAACCAAACGGGCATGGGATTGTGCCATATAATATTTATCTAAAAATTTTCCCAGTTTTCTCCATCAATTCTTAACAAACACAAAATCATGAATGAGAATAACTATTGGGAAGAAAGTACATTTGCATTTTCCTAGCAAATCCCTCTCCTCAACTGATCTAATTTTCCATAATAATTTAGTAATCCCCACCTTCAAATTTACTTGGTATGGTAGCACATGTGGTTTTCCTAAAAAACCATAAAATCTAAAAATAGTAGAGACATCATATGGAATGATATCTCCCCAATTATGGCCTACCAACAGTCCTTTACCATGATATTTAGGTCTTATCAATTCTTATAAGGATTGTGGTATCCTAGGACTATCTCCTATTAACAACAATCTCAGCCTTAAGGAAAAATACCTGTCAAATCTAACAAAGTTGACATTAGTTACCTCCTACGTCATGTCTGCACTCCATAATTGAACTAAGAGTCTTTCTCCATCTCTTTCTAATTCTAGTTTCATCTCTTTGGAGAAAAAAGTAACTCCTTTATACAAGCATATACACATTAACATTGAATATCAACAAAAGGGCCTATTAACTTTAGCCTGTGCTATTTCACTTAAACCATTGTGAATCTCTTCAGCCAAGAAAGAAGAAAAATCAAGAATTGAACTCATTCCATACTAAATTTTTTGAGCAACAATAAGAACAATAGAGCCTAGGATGTTATCTTTTTCATCCATACCAAATATTTTGCAAAGAGAGAAATATAAGGCTTGTACCCTAGGATTCACTTTTTTCAACAAGGGATTGAGGGTATTTTGTGTGACTAAGGGAAATGATCCAATTTCAAAATTTTTTTGCTGCAATGAACCTCCCCTTAGATATACCCTTTGTGCATCATAGCTGGCTTCAAGGTCCTCCACGTCAATCTTTTCATTAACAACATGATTGGGGTTCAACTTGAATACCTCTCTGATCAGTTTGGGGGAAACCCTAAAAAGGTTATCCCCTACATGGTTCTTTACCACCCTATTAATTGGATCATGTTTCTTGGCCATATCTACTAGTAGGTCACCATCAAATAAAACTCTAGGGATAATCAATTTACCTATGTCAAATTCTCAAAGATTACTTAGTGGAGTATCCAATTTTCTTTTTGCAAACCACTTCTTAAAAAGTTCTAGACCTCCCATAGACACTTTTGCATCCCTCGACCAATTTTATTTGTCATAGAAACCCTCACTAACCAATAACCTAGGGCTTTTTAGAATTAATTCTCTTCCTCTAGCTAATTCATTCATTGATAGTGACATTTGTTCTAGAAAGTTACCATGAATTGCCCTTTTCATATAATCTACTTTTCCAAAAAAAATCCTTGCATGGAGGTATTTTTACAATTTACCCTAATACAATCACAATTTCTTGCTTCTGAGAAGTTCAAATGACTTACTTGCCTTTTCTTACTTTTTCACCTTTGTAATTCACTCTGTAGATTGTTGAGAACCTTGAAAAATTCTTGCCCTAGCTTTGGAAATACTTGCACTATGATAATTTTGTGATCTTATGGCTCAATAATGGTGAATTCAAAATTTTACTGTAGCATTAAGCTCACACGAAGCAACATTGATTAGAATTAATATTCCAACAATCAAAAATTTATGCCATGTCATGAAATTTGAATTTCAACTATTGATGATCAAGAATCAGATGACTTATTTTAAAATTAAAAAACTACATTAATTCCTTTTTAGAAATTTCCACGTATTAATAGGGAGCATTCCCACATTTCTTAAAATCAAAGCACTTTCACAAAGTGGTGAAGCACAGATAGTCGATCTTCCAAAGATTGATGATTATGAAAATCCTTAAAACTTTATAACTATAGCTTTAAAAACTATGGGCCCATGACACAATCATTTTCTAGCTTAGCAACACATGGACTATCCCACCAATTAACATGTTCCATATCACCATGATTTTCCATGCTGGCATGACGAGAGAAATTTCTTAGCAATTGATCCCACTTGTCCACATGGAAAGTAGGTGCTTCCCTACTTCAACTAAAGTTCAGTCAATTTTTTTGTGGGAATGAATTGTCCCTTGATCTTCCCAGGGTCAATGACATACACAAATCATGCCTTTTTAATCCAGTCAGTAAAGTCAACCAGTAAATGCATTGCCTTTTTCCAACATGTTTTGACAGTTGCCAATTGTACATACCACATTACCATCTCTTAAAAACTTGTGGGCCTAGACCTCATCAAATACTACATGTCAAGCAAGAACTTTATTACATTAGATAAACTCTGTGCATCTTCATGAAGCATTAATATGCCCACCATTGATCTTCCCAAGATCAACAACTCAATAATATAATACTAAAGATGGTCCTACTACTCAATGAAACCAATTAAATCACTTGAAATTTAAATGTGCTCTAAGAACTTCTAACAAATTTAGGCTTTTGCAACATAGTAATTGAGTTGACCTCATCAAATGCTACATTTCAAGCAGGTGCTTGCCCACATTCCATAAACTTTGAGCAACTTTATCTTGTAGGCATACGCTCATCGTTGATCTTCCAAAGATCAATGGTTGGTAGAAACAAACCATTGTGGTTAAGATGCTTTGGAAGGTATTAAGGAAATAAAAAGGTGAAACCACAATTAGGAAAAGGGTTTGCAATAAATAATTTTTTCTTTAAATTTTTAGATAAGTAAAATAGAAAATAAACATGGGAAAAATAAAAATGAAAACTTAGGATAAATATTTCCCATGTATTTTAAAATATTACTATCCAAGATTTTGAGAACTTAGGCATAATAACAAAGATTTATGAAATTTGAAAGATTCATCTAGGGTTTTAAAAAATTTCACAATTTTAAACATAGAATTAGGGTTTTTCACTATAGGGTGTAACAAAATTATAAAGGGTGAAAAACTAGGCCAACATGATCTCGAAGAAGGCTGCAATCACTAATGTGCTATGCTTTTGCAATTTCTGAACTAGTAAATGAAAAGGTATAACTCATGGAATTTTTTTGCTTTTAAAATATTATTTTTCTTCATTGAGTATGTCTTCATAATTATTACTTGTTACCTTTGTAGCTTAAATCAAAGAAACAATTGGAGGCATTTTCACTTCAACTTGTGTGCTTAGCCATTTGGAAGAAGGCTTTGCATGTGTGCTACAATTGGGCTGCCTCTGCTACAAAAGGGAGTTTGTCTCCTGACATAATTGACAATAATGAATTTTGTAATAGAAGTTACATTACTACATGAACATCAAAATAATAAAACTTTCATGGAGCAGCAACAACTTGCTCACAAATGGAAAGGAAGTTCCTCACAATAGTTGAACATGCTAAAAGGCTTGCACCTTGGGATGGTAAAATGAATCACATTTCTCCTAATTATTTTTTCCTATTAATCAACATGCTAGACAAGTTTCATGCAATTCTTAGGAACACATATCTATATTATTTTAGCATATGAAATCTTTGTAGTTATAAACTAGCCTATGCATAATTGGAATAAATTTTGAAACCAATGTTTCCAAGATTTGTTCATGTATTTTGGGCAAAAGGCAATGTAGAGATGCCTAATGCAATAGAAAGTATATTTTAGGAAGCTCTTTCCCTAGGAAGAAAGGGTGTTGTAAGTAGCAATATTGACTCTTTAATTATCAACAATATGTTTTACCTTTTTATTAAATGACATAGAAGAATACATCAACACAAATTTTATCTTAACAAATTTAGTATATAAGCATCTACTTTTATTGATTAAACTATTACAATTAAAAGTAGACTAAAATATTTTGTAAAAAATATTCATTTGGTTGGGTCTCAATATATTAACGATCTTGTGATTGTTGTATTTATTTTTAGGTGGAGCAATTGATGAGCAATGCAAATGAGGCTGCAAATCTCTATTCAAAATCTGCAACACTAATCCACTTTATCTTGCTCGAGGCAACCTCTTTAACACTTAACAAAACCTTCTTGCTCAATACATATGATCAACATCAACTTCACTATTATATTGATGTTTTGACTTTTAGACAAAATTAATGCAGTATGAAGTTCATGAGCATACCACGTCTTGAAGGTCTGCAAAGTGTCTGAACTACGAGCCCTTTATACAAAGATTTTTTGTAGGGATATTATGATTTAACTGATTTGCATAAGGAAGTTATAAATCTATAACCAACCTCACTCCAACATATTTGGTGTGTTGTCTCTAATATAACCAATTCATATAAGATTGTACCCCAAGTTTTCAAGGCTTCATTGGATTTCATTGTCTATTCCATAATTCCTTGGGAAAAAACTTACTTAGCTGGTAGTATTCTTCTACAACTTTTGTAATGTAAAACCCAATTATTTCATTGTATATATGTATACATATTCTTTCATTCTTCACTTGGCTTAGTCAAAAATTTCCCTCCAGTGTAAATTTTTTAATGTCGGATACACTCATAATATACTTTATATTCTTATGTTAATCATATCCCTTTTGCTACAATTACTTGGTTTGTAATTAGTTCTAATTTTTAGTGGTGACCCACCCTTGTACTATTTATTTACATCTAGTATCTTACATACCGGCCACAACCTTAAGTCATCTAGCAACCATACCAATTATGCCAAGGTACGTGTTGAGGATTTGGGTGTGCCCCAATATGTACCCAGGTGTACCCAATGGCACTAAGTGCCAAAAAGTAACAAAATAAGATGGTTTTTGACTCTTTGTTGCATCCAAAATCCATAACAACATCATTTTTCCCAATACAAAGATAATTTTTCTCTCTTCACTCTTTCTTTTCTCTTTTTCTATTGTTGGGTTTTTCTCTCCTCTATCACCTTTTGTAGATTATCATAGCTTCCCCCCAAGCCCAATGGGGTCCCCACTCCCAAACCCCCACTATTTAGTTGGATCTTGTCATAGAGAAATTTGATTACAAGTTAGGGGGTTTGGGAGTGGATATTAGAATAAAGAAGTTAGACAACTAAAATTATCAATATTAAATATTAATTTATAAAGATAAATAATTAATATGTAACTATCAATTGACATTTAATATTCAATATCTATCTTTATCACTAACATTTTGGCATTTGACATTGATAAATGATAAAGTATCATACTATCAAATATATTTAGTTCTATAAGTATGTATATCTATTTAAATTACAAATGCACCCAACAAAAAAATCTATTTTTGTACCCATGTACTCAGTTCTCATACATGTACCCATACTGCCAACTTAGATTTACATTTATGAAAGGATGACTGATTTTTATTCTACTTGTATTTGGCCAAGTTTTCCTCTCAACCATTTTTTCTTCTGATTACTTGAAGGTGACCTACATGCGATATTTAAAAGAGATGGCCAAAGGTTATGCTGATTGGCTATTTTGATTTTGTAGTAGCGAGGTAGTATCATATAAGTACCATGAAGATATCTTGATGCTTGTGAAGTTGCAAAGTTTGATGACCTAAAGCATGATGAAGTTTCAAAGGTATAGATTTGAGGAGAGGAGCAAGACTGCATATGTAAGAGGGGAAGATAATGTGAAGAAATTTGCAAGCCAAGAATGATTTTGAAGTGTTGTAAATTATTGATAGTACTTATTAGTTGAATTGGGGAAAAGAGATAATTTTCTATTCAAATGACATATTTAAGAGCATTCAAATTTTCCCTTTTATTTTGAAATCTTATGTCCCCTCTTATGATTTCTACTGAAGGGATTAAATTTTCATCTCATTTTATTAGAATATTGCACTTCAGAATCAAAACATTGGAATTTGTTTTATTTGGTGCTTATTTTTTACTCTCTTGGTTTGACCTTATAGGTTGTATAACTAAGATTAATCATTTCAAGGTTTTTATTAGAACTTGTTGGGAGCGATGTCCGGAAACTTTAGTTTTTTTAAATTTTTATTAAATTTCTCATTAATTGCATAGATGAAGACATTCGAGCATAGTAAAATGTCATCTTGAAGGTGCCCACTGCACAATTTATTTGAGGACAAGATCAAGCACATTGATAATTTGATTATCAAGATTCTAGGCAAGAGATTAGATATGGAAAGGAATATAGGGTTTGTACAAGGCTATGATTAGTGATCCCTTAAATTGATGGCCTTGTGGACATCGTTAAAAATATCCATTCTTTCATTCTGATATAAATACATAAACCAAAGATGTGAACAATGCATAGTATTTGTAGATTGTTTGTATTGTATTTGCATGGAGTATATAGAGGTGTGACCTTTCTTAGTATCAAACTCAATCAAGTTGTTTCTAAGTATAAAAGTCACTTGATTTGTGAAGACAAAGTTCACTCTAGAGTCCACATGCTTAAAAATAATTTAGAAAATTAGAAAATTAGTAGTGTTTACTTGAATTCACATGGTTATTGTATTTGGGAGGTCATGGTTTTATAATTTCTATTTTTATTTGTATAAAATGTTTCAGAAAAAATTTCATAGGCAATTGATCTCAATGACATTTAAAGGGTTAAACAAACTTCATTGGGTGTTTTGAAGACAAATATATCAAAGTGTATAAGCATTAATTCCATAAACTTCCATTTTCTGTCCTATTGGAAAGAACTTTTGGATTCTCTTAGAGATGTGACTTAAAGTTTTGATGGTGGAGTTGAACAATCCATAAAAGTTGTTAGTGCATGACCCTTAGATTTGGCCATTTCCTTAAAGATTTTGAATTTGATGAAGATTTTCTGCTAGGTGATAGATCTTTTTTTTTGGCATACATTTCTTCTCATTGTGTCCTCATTTCTTACAAGAAGCACATTTCAAATTTTCCATCTTGATTTTCTATATATTTTTCCTCAACAATCTTGATCCAATTTTAAATGAATCAACATACTGATTATGATTTACTATATCTTCTTTCTAGTTTATATTTCAGATATCCATTCTAAATTTAGGATTTTTTTAGATTGAGATAGTTGCTCTAGAATATTAGTAGCTTTTATATTTGGTTCATAACAATTGCTTTCTTTCCTTTGGAAGGATTTCAATTTCATGCAACAATTATTCTCATTTGTCTAGGTCCAAACTGCATGCTAGTGGGCAAGTTGTATAGTCAACTTCAAATGCATAGTGAGGTCACCCTTCTACTACTATCATTTTCCATAGACTACTTCTAGTTATTTTTATGGTTGGCCTTTAGTTGCATATGTAGTGCCCCTGCAGTTGGTTTTTTAGAGATGATTGCATTTAGACAATACTTTTAGTGACATTTTAACTCATAATTGTTATAAACTTATATGAGTTGTAATGCTCTAGTAACCTTTATTAATTATTGTACATAACTAATAGTAAAAAGCATTTTTAACAAGTTCCAAATAATGATGGTCAGTAGGGAGCTGTGGAATTTGGATTCATTATTCGTGCTCCATACTAGGGCCATTTTTGCCATTTATCCAATGCTCTTCTTTTTATAACAACTTGTTTATTATATGGACCTCTCAAATGTACTTATTTTATTACTATATAATGACATCCTTTCATATATTCATGTAACTATGAAGGAAAAATTCTATCCTAGACAAAATTTTTAATGATGTTATTAGACATTACTAAGTTTTTTTATATCATCTAATAGCAACTATATTTTTGGAATACTTGTTTGGACTCCAATCTGATTAATCACACTTTTCAATGACCTAGAAGTACCATGGAGGATGGAATAATAGGGGGAGCTAGAAGTACCCATCCTTTGGTAAGTGATTGTTTCTTTTGCAAATTTTACCAAAGAAAAATATTATTTTCAAGGATATGTTATAGTCACTATAGAAAACAAGTATGTGTTAGAAATGGCTTGTCTAGAGAGATCCCTTCCATGGTATCATTTCTAGTAAAATCTTCCATTTTGAATTCTAGTACAGTTTGTTGAAATGCTACTCAGAATCAATGGAATAATAGTTTTATGCTCATATTTAGGGTTGAGAAATTTGCTGCATAGCATTTTGTTGTGGAGGATAGCCACAAATTCATCTGAGAAAGCTTGAACCCAAAGTACTTGGGCCTAATATCATAATCATGATTTTTCCCCAAAAGCTTGTAAGATAAATGAGTTGAGATTCAATGTCATAGATATTTATAGTAAGGAGAATTTTGCTAAATGTTTGTTCATGTCACTTGGAAATCATTCTCCATGTACATGAGAGGAGAAAACTTACTAAATTTGGTAGTAGGGTGTCTCATCTAAAATCAAGATTCTATAATAACCTTAACACAGTTCTTAGCATGCCTCAAATCAAGAATTTTTAAGGAACTTGATGTATAGATTTTGTCTTTCATTTTAGAGAAAATACAAATAAAGGACAAGATCATGTAAAACTTCATCCAAGTTAAATGCATTACATTTTTTGAACATTGAGCTTGTGAAAAACATTCTAGAAACTTTTTGTTCATTCAAGTGGTTCATCTGAGAAATTTTTTTCTTTCTCAACTTTTTGGAAAGAGGTTGGAGAATTCTGAAGTGTATTTACTACTACTATTTCCCATTGAATTTTTAGGATGTAAGGAAAGGATAATTCATGCTTGTGTTTGTTGTATAATGTGAAGTTTAGGTTTTTTTTCCCTATTACCTAATCAATATTTGTTTCATTTTTGGGTCTACCATAATCACACATAATATCCTACTAGTCTTGATCCTATTATTAGATGAGTCATTCTATATACATTCAACAATGGGGCCCCATTTGTAAATATCCCCAATATCGATAATTTTAAAAGGAACACTATTCTAATTGTGGTAATAACTATTGTGAAACGTAAGGGTAATCCTCTAAGAAGTAAATGAATGTTATCAAGAAACATATTCATAGTGGCATACCTTTGTGAAAAGAAATTTACAAGCCTATATAATGGATTTCAAGCAATTCCAAGGTTCCTTTAGCTGTAATCCCTGCACAATTCTTCACTAGATCATATGCAAGTTTATTATTGTTGCCATATATTGAAGAGATCATACAATTTCTAGGCTCTATCCAATCCTTCACCTCTATCCCCTAATACTTCAAAAATGCAACTAATAAAATCAAGCAAGGGTACCTATTTGAGACTTACTTGTTTTTACTTGCACAAAATATTAAAATATTTGGGCAACATCCACCTAAATATTTAGAACTAGATTTACCAAACTTATAAAAAGAATAAATAGGTCTCAAATCATTATTGACTATTTTTGGAAGTCCCGTCCTTTCTTTTCTTTGGAGTATCTTAAAACTTATTTAAGTGCTGACACCTTCTAGAGTAGAAAAAGAAATTTTAAAATATATCTAGGTGATTAAATGAATTTAGTGGAGTCAAACAAAACTATACTCTTATTGCCTTCTATGAAATTTTCATTATGTGCTTTTACTATTACTTACATCATGTCTGTGAGAATGTGTACTTCCATTATACCTTATAGAGAACAATTTTTAGACCATCATTTTGTCATGAGTTGTGATGACTAGGTACGTTTTAATTTCACTAACTTTTTGCAACTCAGAGATCAAATGGTAAAGATAAATAATTATTCCTTCTCTTACAATAATCCAAATATGGATCTATTTGTGTTGAATAATTGATACAAGTATGAAGAGAGATTTTAATTTAGAGTCTTCAAGTTTTAGTAGGGGCATTACAATTAGTGATGTGGCTTAGTTGCTGCTAGTTTTATTTTGATAAAGTATATAATTTAGTTGAGAATTTCCATGGCTTTAAATTGAGTTTTAGATGGGGCTAAAAAATGAAAAAGAAGAGAATGCCAAAACCAAAACAAATTTAAATAAATGGAAAAGATACTATTCTATGCAAGGATGAAATTTTTGATAGAAGCAGAAGAGTCTATGTCTCAATAAGATGCCATTCTACATTCAGCAAAGAAGTGAACATTCCTCAAAGAACTAATTCAAATGTTTTGAGTA
This sequence comes from Cupressus sempervirens, assembly GCA_028749045.1. Taxonomy (NCBI): domain Eukaryota; kingdom Viridiplantae; phylum Streptophyta; class Pinopsida; order Cupressales; family Cupressaceae; genus Cupressus; species Cupressus sempervirens. Next base: position 527,741,802 of record CM053787.1, read on the forward strand.
ATGGACTATAGTCATCACTTAAATTTGTTAATTGGTGTCCAATATCAATCATCCACATGTATCTATCCCAAAAATCAATGAAAGCAGTGCCTTAGTAAGATGCCAAGTGCCTCTTAGATGCTTGGTCAATGATTCATGACCAATAGGGCCTAACAAATTCATTTAATTTTTTAAATTAAAAAACTTCTATTATGTGCAAGGAAATTTACCATGTATAAATTTAAATATTCTACCAAGGTTCCATGTAGTTGTATCCTTCACATGTTTATTTTCAGCATTCATGGAAGACAAAATAAAGTTGAGTGACATTCACAAGAGGATCAATTTATCAGATGACAGACCTTCTAGAACTTACCCAAATGCATAGGTTTATACTTCTCATCATTTCCAATTTGGCTTTGATATTTTCTCTTCTATAAATACTATAACTATGGGAACAATATAATCTTCAAAATTTTTGCAACAAGTCGTGGACAAGCTTCTCCAACCATGGACATGTTCCTAGCCCCTTCAGAAATAGAAGAGAGATTGGCATCATAAAGTTTGAAATAAGTGTAGGATAGATGAGAGAATTTGGAGCTAGATTCTAAATATCAATTTGAAGGAGTCCATCACTAAATTGTAGTCCAAATTTTTAGAAACTCATAGAAATATGGGAAACATTGACAAGGCCTTCAATGCTGAAAATTAGGAGCTAGCTTTATGCAATCAAAAGTGAACTACTTTGGAATAAAATTTTAATATCAAGGACAAAATTTTGTGGTCAAAAGAGAGAGATATATTCTTTTCAAGTAAATATTATAAAGAAATCTAAGTTCATTGGACAAGTGAAATTGGACATGCAATTTGCACAGGACCAACTACAAGCTAAACTTGAGAATGATATTTCTCATTGTGTGATTCAGAACAAAAGCCTTCATTTAGATGTTGAACTTTTGAAAAGATAATTAGATGAGTTTAGGAGACAAAAGAAAGAAGTTATGGAAGGAATAGGATATAGCTGCAAAAATTTTCTTTCATACACCACCAGTATTCAAGATTCTAAAACTAATGACTTGTTCCAAGTTTCTTAAATGTTCAAACATATTAAGACTATAAATCAGTAGATGCTTAAGTGTAAGAAGATTGTGGAGGAAATTTTTTTTCCTATATTTTTCAAGAGAATGAAATACTCATTGTAAAGAAGTAAGGATAAATGTTCCTCCAAAAGGGTCTTTTTCAAATTTTTTGACATGATGACTAGGTTGTGTGTTAGCTTTTCACTACAATTTTACACAAAAATCTTATTGCAATCAAACAAATTGACAAGGAAAAAATGAGGCACCTCCTCAACTAATGTGACTCTAAAATCATGAAGTTGAGCCCACATTTTGTACATACATAAGACCATAGTTGCCCAATCCATGCTCTCTATTCGACAAGCTCCAGGTTGGGCCTGCATTATAAAATAAATTAAGAATTTCCTAGATATTATTTTGACATTTCCTTAACTAAAATTAACTACGTAAGTATTTCTCATTGCAATCATTGTATATGGTTTCTCATTATCTTACCATAGTTATAAATTTGTGACCTATCACAAACCATCAAATCAAAATTTCTCATCCCTTTAGGTTTCTCTTGAATAAAGTCAAATTAGCTCCCATCAAAGAGTATAAGCATTTTTCAAAAGAAAGCAACTTACATTTAAGAATTGAAAAACACTACATTCTTGATAAATGAAATTGTTCACTTATTGTAAAACAAGATTCCAAAAGTGTCTTCTACTTGACATTAGGATTTGTGTTAATTAATTATTCTCAAAAACTAATCAACCAACATTTGTTCAATTCTTGATATACACTAATATTATTATCAAAAAAATGAATTAGAATCAATATTTTATCCTCACTCAAGATGAAGTCTCATAATCACTTCAGTATAGCAAGAACATGAGTCATGCTCTCTAGAAAGCAAAGCAACAATCTCTTTTTGCTTTGAAATCTTGTACATGTTTAGCTAAGATTTTGTAGTTTTGATTAGTGATTTTTAGATAAAGGATGCCTATCCCAAGGATTTTATTAGTGATTTTGGTGGATTTTGAGACCATATTCAATGGGACTTTATGTGCTCTGTGTGTGTGTGTGTGTGTGTCTAGCACTCCAAGATTCTATTCTAGTACACAAACAACATATTACTAAGGCCAAAAATGTTGAGTTATTAAATTATTCTCTATGTACATGCTCTATTTTTAATGTTACTTCATTGATTTTGTGCCATCTACAAACATCTTGCTCTAATCCTTCATTGTTATCCTCATTCAATTTACTGTATCTTATAAATATTACTTGGAAGAGATTTGTATCACATGGCTTTATGTCTTCATTGTAGATTCATATTTGTTTCAACTTGTGAACTCCTTTTTGTTCTAGTAGATTCCATTTCAAATTCCATGAGATGATGGGTTCCTATGTTGCACATTTGACAAGAACAAGGGTTGTAGTGCTAACTAAAATATGTACTTTAGATTATTATGCAACACCACTATGAAGCCCCCTTCTTTTATAAAACTAATGATGTGGCATATTTTTTGATGACTTGTCACAACATATGACAAAGAATTTTTGCATCACTTCTTTGAGATATCAAGTTGCACCCATACTTATTATCACAAAAAGTATTCAACTTTGAATTTATTCTCAATACCTCTACATTTGTTCTTCATTAAACTTCTATATGTTTGTGAGGATGTGTTAGGAATAGTCATCACTAATCTAATCAAATGATCATTGAGATTTTTGACTTTGACTCCTTAGGTTTGTTCTTTGCAAATATTAGACTCACGATGGCTCCTTATATATTTTATTTCCATACTCCTCCAATGATGTTTCTTTTAATTTTGGTATATGTGTTTCACTGTCCCTAATTATTGGTCAATGGTTCATGATATTGTCTCCCATAACTATCACTTGTTATAACATCTATAGAGTTTCCATGTAGGCTCTAGCAATTGTTCTATATATATATATATATATATATATATATATATATATATTTGAATGATCACACTAATCTAAAGACTCTTTATAACACCTTATTTTTCATATTTACTGACCATTATTTTAAGTTCCAAATAGAAACTCCACATGTAGCACAATAAAGAAATCATTTCAAATTTTGACTTCCATGTTCAACTTCTATCACAAATAATTTCATGCCTATATATAGTTGAGGGGTGTGCTTATGTTCATGTTTATAATGTTTGGAAGTTGATCTAATTTCATAAGAGAATCTCCACTCCATTGTTTTAATTTCCCAAGACCATAGCATCTTGTTGCCTTTGTCCAACACCCCTCAAAATATGTCAGAACATCATATACTACAGGCTCTCTTGGTACACCAAATTCTATACCTCCATAAAGGTTGGGCTATGATACATTTTGCAAATTTTGATATGAATAGTGCTCTAGAATGTCATGATATTAATCACAATGATCAAGTCCTCCAAGGAATGTTGTAGCCTTTCATTATATAGATTGAATGTATTTCTTTTACTTGATCTTATTAGCAAAATGCACATATAATAGCCAAAAGGCCAGGGCTGCTAAAATCATAACTATTATCCATGCTCGATGATTACGAACTTCATATGCTCTCATTACCTGCATACTTTAGATCCATATTTCATATTCAAATTGACTTAATGATAAAGAACAACAACAATTCAATGTTTCACTTTTATTTCTAGCCTCTGGCTATTCCTTGCTTGTGCTACAATTATTATGTTCACCAAAAAAGTGTTAAGCTTTCCCTTAAAGATCTTATCATCATTTATCCCTCAACTTCATGATGAGAAGTTGATGCCTCAGATTCTCTCCCAACTACATGTGATATGTAAGGCATCAAGTGTTGCAGTAGTTGTAGATAATCCACTGTGGCATTCTCCTCATCATGACTTATAGTGTCTTGAAGTATATTGTTTGAATATTATTGGGTAAGATATGGACATGATTTTCTATCGTTTGATATTTTAGATATGAAATCTTAACACATTGTTAAGAATATATTTTTAGATGTTTAAAATGAATGATTATATATTTATTTATGTTGATATATTTATTGATACACGCATTAAATTTTCATGATTTATCTTCAAAATTAGTCCTATTTTAATATAAATATGTTTGATGCTACCAAGATTTTACATGCAATTCAATCAATATATGTTATTTATATTTCAAGATATTGTTAAAACATCTTAAATTGATATTTTCTAGCCATTATGATTAATAGTAGAAACTTTTTATTCATATGCATTAGTACTTTGTGTATGGTAGAAAGGGTTCTATACTATAATTTTCCTTGTAACAATTACAAATTCTTGGTCTTTTATTTGGAAAAATATGTACCACTAGTAATTGCTTGGTGTATGGTAGATATGATTATATTGTGTGTAATTTCCCTTGTGGTACTCGTACAATGTTGGTCTTTTTTTTGAAAATATCTGTACCACTAGTAGTTGCTTGCAACCTTTCATCCATCCAATTTGGGCATGACTTGTGCAAAGATGCCCAGTAAGACTCTGCCTTCCATTTCACTCAAAAGGTGTCACACACACACACACACACACACACACACACACACACACACACACACACACACACTATATATATATATATATATATATATATATATATATATATATATATATATATATATATATATGACTTTTGATGGTTCCATAGGATTTGGCCTTTTCTAAGCTATTTTACATGTAGAAAAAATGATAAAAAAAGTTAATTTTTTCCCCCCATAATCAAGCTTTCATGTGGGATGGTAAACATCATAACTCATTCTAAGGTGTTAACATTTTCATAACTCATGTTGGTTATCTATTTTCATGCAATCTAACTTGTGGTTTTGTAGGGAATGCATGTCAAAGTTTTAAATAAAAATTAAAACCTAGCAAAAAAGAATGCATTTCAAAGCTTCAAATGCACAAGGGCTACTAACAATTGTTTGTGGGGCTGCCCAAAGCATAAAAACCCAACTTGCTTGATTTCTTTTATTCCATGTGTAATATTTACTAGTTGTTTCATTTCCATAGGCACATTAAACTTACAATTAAGTTCCTTTGGTGATAGGAGAGTATACTCTTCACCCTTGTGGTGAATTAGAAAGCTTGACTTGCCTTTGGGTTTTGAGAGAAAGGGGATAATTGGATCTTCATGGCATGTTTGGGGGAAGCAATCAAGATAGAGTACGCTCTTCACTCTTGTGGTGAATCAAAAATCTTGACCCTTGAGAGTAGATCCAATTTGGGGTGGTTATAATCCTTTAGAGGGCCTACTCTTGGATAACCTAAGAGGAATGTCCCAAGTGCGGACAAGCTAATACCAAATTCTTCCAACCCACTATAAATTCAATGATATCAAGGACACAAAACCTTGGTAGATGTATTTTTTGTCTTCTCTTAGTGTGATCACTTGTGGGATTTTGACCATGAGGAGATCACTAGGCAAGAATGCTTATGGTGCTCTTGTGACTGTGAGGTCTGTTACCCTCCCTTAATTGGGTGCAAGAGGGCCATTATGAATGGAAGCTCTTTCTAAACACCCTAAGTTAGTAGCTACCCTATTTTTCCACTCAACTTCTTGCTGCAAGGATCGATCCTAGTGGACTACTTAGATCACCCCAAGATTTTACACTCACCACATGTGTTCCCTTGGTTGTGCTTATGGCACTTCCATGACAAAGCCAATGTCTTTTATGGGCAACCATTTGGTGTGAGGCGAAGGAGTATCAAGTCTGGGCCAAGTTGTTGAGTAATGGATCATGACTCTAAGATAAATTACTTGGCTAATGTTTTTAAATGTGTCAACTTGTGTACATGTTCTTTCACATCAAACATCTTGTTAGCATGGTAGAAAGTTGTTTTAATATCACATGATATGCATGTTGGCAAGGTTGGTTTCTCCTTTGTTCAACTGATTAAGACATACAAAATAACTTTACTATTTGCAAACCATGTTGTTTATTGACACAAACTGAAAACTCAAACTATTTGATCTAAAACTTACTTGGTTTTTGAATTGAAACATAAAATTTTGGGTCAACACTGTCTTTTTTTTACAATTCTCTAGCAAACTATTACATCCTTTCTGGAGAAATATTGTACAAAATTTTTTGTCCAAAAAAAGTATCACCTATTACTTTGACTAATATCTCCTGCTTATACTGAGTTATGTTGCATTGCTAAAGAAAAAGTGTCATACCAAGAAAAAGTGTCATCCTATTACTGTGAATAATATCGTATGACATTTTATGCTTTCAAATTGTCACTTGAGTTACTATATTGTCTCACCTAGTTGCTAAACTAGATTTCTCTTGCTTTGAACTTGTTATTAGGTTGCCTAAAGTATCTATACTTGGTTTCCAATTATTCCTTGGGTCTAGAAGCTACATTTTAGAGTATATTTTGCTAAAATGACCACCTTGATCTCTTGATTATCTTTCTTGGTTGGGAGAGTCATTCACTTGTCTTTACCTATCTATCTACTTGCCTACTTGGATATTTGGCTTCTTTCCTAACTCTTGACTTGAGTCATTCATGTTGTAAGTTTCTTGGACACATTGTTTGACAAGTCAATCTCTCATTGCTACCCTCTATTTGATAAGTGAACACTCTGCCTCCTATAGTTTGAACATCAAGTTATCTTCTAGGCTCTTTTATGATTAGCTTTGCATCTACAACTATGGGATCTAAATCTTGTGCTATCAAATCTCAACCAAATCTAGACGATCTTGAGTTTTTTGAGCTCTTTAGGGAATTACAAAGTTTACACACTCAATACAATAAACTTGAAGAGACCATGAACCCTGCTTACACTAGTCTAATTAAGGTCATGGTAAAAACATATGCTAGATTTGAGAAAATGGTCAAGGAACATACAACATCATTAGATAATTCTCTTTCTGGTTCATGCTCTACTTCAAGACATCAATTTTCTTCACCTACTAGATCTAAAGGCCTTTTTAGAGAGCTAAAAAATGATACATCCTTGGAGCATCTGCCAAAGTTTCACAAAAAGCCTATCTTTGACCAATATGATGAAGACATGACAACTTGTTATTTGCTTGAGAAACAAAAAAATGATTCTAGACATGTTTTTGGGAGAACTTTTACTCCCATAGAAAATTCTTATGATGACATGTTGAGAACACTTCTTGGCACCAAGTGAAAATCCTTTCTTGGATGATTATTGTGCTTATCACCAATCTAATGACCAAACTACTTCTAATCGTATAGAGCTGAAACATAAAGTGTAAGATCTCATTGATGATGGGATTGTTGATCTTGGAACCTCTAGTGATTTGTGTGGTGAAGATACTTCTCTTGAGAAAGATTACATTGATGACCCTATGTCTAGTAGTGGCTCCATTACATCTTCCACTTCTTGTAATACTCATGCATCTCCCAACACTTCAAAGCTTTCTAATATGCCTCTATCAAAAAAAGAACCTAATGCTTTCCACATTGACTATGCATATCCTCAAGGGCTACCTCTAAAATAAACTCAAGCTAATCTTCACTTGGTTGCAAACCTTTTCCATGCTACTACAACTAAAAATCCTCAACCTTCATACAATTCTATGCCTACTAATCCACTCCCTCTTCATTCTTCCTCGTCCTTAGATGTGGCTCCATGTCAAGAGGACTCTTAAAAAGAAAAAGATATAAATGTCAAGAAAGATCAAGATAAAGAACTCTTTCATCTCTTTCAAGATTTTTCCCCTCCATATCCTATATTTTATCCACCTCCTAAGTATGATGAAGATGACACTTCTACTATCTTCCTTGAGCTTACTGAAAATTATGAGAAAAATTCTCTTCCTATGCTATCCAAAGTGACTTGTCAAGATCAAACCATCCCCTCATGTTCTACTTCTCCATATCCACTTCAAAATTGTGCTCAAGCTTTAAGTGCTCCTATTAAAAATGGTGTTCCTATCAAAGCTACTCATGAGTCTATTGATGGCTTTGACTATGTTGCTCACGCTAAAGATGTTGATATCCCTTTTCACTATCCATTTGCATATCCAAAGTCTATCCTTGGTCCTTATCCATAAAAGCTAAATCCTTCAAACCTTCCATCTATATTGGGACCTTATTTTCCTTCATCTCCTACATTTTCCACTCCTAGCTCTCCTATCATACCTCAAGATCAACAAAGATACTCATCCTTGATGACTTTTCACCCATCTATCCATCTAAACCAGTCATATCAACCTTATTCATCCACAAATCCCAAGTCCTTTGGAAGTGATAATAAACATAAGAATCCATTGAAAAATGAAGATCACTATGTCCCATCTAAGCAACATGTGAATGCTAAGAAGGAAATGTGCAAAAGAGACCACAAAGGTCCACTATTAAGAGAGCTAAATCAAAGAAAATATGGGTTCCTAAATCCATCATTGAAGAAATACACTCTTAAGCATCCAAATAACAAGAAAAATTAAAAGCTATATGGATTCCCAAGTCTCTTATGAAAGATTTGAATATTGAAAATACTTCAAAAATGACATTCAAGCTTCCAAAGGCTTCCACTCCATTTTTTTTAAAACATCTTCTTCAAAAGCTTCCAAAGGCTTCCATTCCATCTTCTTCTCAAATTCTTCTACTACCATATACATCTAAACCTCAAGATATTTCATCCATGATTCATCCATCATTCCAACACCCTTCAAGGTGTGTGTTAATTTTGATCTTGTCCAATATTTCAGCTACCCTCATGAAATCTTCTAAAGCTTACACTTACTTCCTATACATGAACTCTTATCCTCCATATACTCTTCCTACTACCATTTCTCTTTCATCACCCTATCAAAATATTTGAGCATATCTTTCTATGGTCTTGGTTTATCAAGACTTATCTTTACTATCTACATTCAAACAACTTGAGCTCTTTCTAAAAATTTAGAAAGCAAAAAGATAAAAATTAAAAAAAAGAAGAAAATATGCCTTGGTGAAAACCACTTCTTGTGGCACCTTGGTAGCAAAATTAAAGAGAAATAAAATTCATCCTATGGTGAAAACTACTTCTTATGGCATCTTAGATAAGTACCATGATGAAAACCTGGTAAGTAGGCATCATGCATAATTCTTCCATAATCCATCTATCCCCTCTTCTCTCTTTGATCTTGAAAATGTTGAGCTATCTTTATATATTGGATATCTTATCCATGAGATTCTCTATTGTGCTTTATGCTTTCTCATTACTCATAGCCTCCATCTTGAGCTTTATTCTTATTGCTCTATCCCATCGCTATCCTATCTAGTTGACCCCTAGGTCTTGATGACAATAAATAAAACATGGTTCTCATAGGTCTCTTGACATGGCTACTCTTTCGGACTACACGCTTCATGCTATCTCACTTGTTGGCTTAACTACTTATCCTACATGCTATCTTGCTTATTTCTTCCATTTCTTATCCGAAACATGCTTCATATGACTATTTCACCTCTTTCCTAGCTTGGGTACTCTTGAGGACTCAGTCCTTGAGGATCACTTTCACTTGCTTCATACTCCTTTCTTATCCATCTATGCTTATCCACTAGCTTGTTGCTCCATCATGTCTTATACCTTGTTAGGCATTGGGACAAAATGATGTGATCTTGCTTGAGAACTAGTGGTCTATAAATCATTCTAAAACATCCAATAAAAAATTCATACATGATGCTAAAAAATCCTAAAAATTAGAAAATGTCCTAAAAAAATGATCTTTTTTGTGAAAACCTAGCAATAGACACTTTGATGCATCACCAAAAAAAAAAAAAAAAAAAAAAAACTTAAAAATTGAAAAAAAAGTCCGAAAAAAATCTACCAAGTGGTGAAAACCTGGAAACAAGTGCTACTTGAGACCCTTGTACCTATGTCTATTAGTCCCAATCATCTCACTCTACAACACATTTCCTAGCTTGGAATTTTTTCTTGTCCTCATTTTGGGGGGCATAGCTGCTTAGCCTATTGAGGTTTCCTTGTGCATTAGGGTTTCTTTGGAAACTCACAAAATAATGTTTTTCAACACTTCCCCTTGACATCAAGTGTTTCTCAACACTTTTCAGATAGTCTACCTATAGTCTCTGATGTCACAATATTTCTCACTATCAGAATCAAGTCTTGAAGAAGTTGCCAAGTGACTTACACAGGAACACACCTAAACACTTAAATGACTGAGCTATGTTGATCTTTATTTTATTTGTGTGTTGTCTATGATGATTTCCTTGCTATATATTCCCTCCCTAACAGTTTTTTGAGGATGTCATTGACTAGAAGACTAGGGGCACGTGGCATATTTTCTTGATTTTTGCTTGTGGGGTATACTTTGTTCGTCTATGGTGTTTTCAAACATTCCTGCTTGTCCTACTAGACACTTTGACTTACAATATATTATCCTTGACTATTATCACAAGACTGCACTCAAGGGTTATCCTTGTGCTTATGCCTTGATACAAGTGTAATCTTGCTATACTAAACTTAGGGAATCTAATCATGTAGTTATCTTGACTTACATGTCTCTAATGCTTAGATTGGATTTCCACATACCTATCTGATATTGATCATATTCATATCCTTATAGTTATACTAGTGATGGTTTTATGATCTCATGATGTTCCTAATAAATGCTCAATGATGAAATTAGAGTGTAATTGTTATGTGTTTCTTGCTGGTAAACCACTTTGCATATTAGCTTGCATTATAGGTTCATTCTCTAGAATAGTCTTGCATTCTTGCATATGGGGAGAGCTCTCTCTTCATCTTTTCATGGGCATATTGGCTAACTACTTTTATATCTTTTTTTGCTTTCTTCTTGATCATGTCTTTTCATCTTCTTGATCTTCTGCTTCATCTCTTTGCTATCCTATCATCACATCTATATAACCTTTTGACTCCTGGCTAATTTTGATTCCTTGGATCAATTTTCTGGATTGAAATCAAAATCCGAGTTCATCTTGATAGTCAAAATTGCATTTTAAAATTCTACCTTCTTCTAAGCAGTTAGCTAACCTTCTTTGGTCTAATCTTCAAATCATCACTAGGGCATCTTCATTTCTTCATGTCTTCATCACTTCTACACTTCATATCTACTCAAATTCACCCTTTTATGTCTAAAATTATCTTTCTACTTGATTTGACCTAATTTTTATGTTGTATCCTTTGTGGTCAACTCTAGTCAAACTAGGGCATTTTGTCATTCCTTAATAGCCACTCTTTGGTTCTAATCATCTATCTATCATCTTGGACATTGCTATATCCCAATTCACTCATATCTCAATTGTTTCTACATCCCCTTACCTCATTTCAATCTCGATCTTGAGGAAGCAAATATACTCTATCATCGTTTGCTACAACTATTAATTTCCTAAGAGCATATGTTTCATCTTTTCATTTGCTCTTGATCTATCTTCTTCACTAGGTGTTAGCATTCTTCTTGAATTTTGACATCATCTTTCTCCTAATGTTCAATACTATTGCTATCAAGCTATACATTCAGGATGTGCTATCTCTTTCTACGTTTCATTCTTCAGAATCATATATCTATATCTATCGCTGCCTACTTGGCTTCTACTTTCTTTGAAGTAATGTGTTCCTAGATCAATCACACATTAGTCAGAGAGGGGAAAATGTAATCACCTAAAAATGGTCATCTAGACTATTAGTCCCCTTCTTAGCATTTTGGCTAATTTAATTACTCATTTACCTAGACCAAATTGCTAATAATCAATTAATTTGGTTATAACCTATAGTTTGACTATGCTATCCTAAGTTCATTAATTGATTAAAAGAACATGTCCCATATTAATTAAAAAAAAGACTCCATTCTTCTAGCCCACTTAAAGTACTTTTTCTAATTTTCAAATTAGAAGAAAAGGCTTTGTGACTTTTGTCTTATATGACAAGTCAACTTATATTCTACTGGTGGACTTGTGTGTGCACATGGATCACTTCTCTTTTAGAACTCCACCATTGATCATCCAACCTCTTCAACTTGATCTCTATCTTCCATACGACTTTAAAAAGGAGAGAGATTTCCCCCATAAAGGATCCATCCACCATTCTGAATATTGTTATGTTGCAGGTTTTCTGATAGGTTTCTTTGGAGCTTTGAGGAGAACTTCCATTTCTTGTCTTCATTCTCTCATTCCACCACATACTAGCTTAAGATCATACGATATTTTTAGCATAGTTGCATGTTAATTTAGTTTCTTTACAATAGCTTAAATTACATTGCATAACAGTGGATTTGTAACACTTGCATATTGCTTGGCATAGTTGTATTTTGCATTCTCATACTAGCTTAGTCTATATTTGCATTGCATCCTTGAGAAACTCCTTGTGGACATTTGCATTCTTGCATCTCATCTTTGGAACCTTCCATTGCATGGTTTACTAGAAAGAAGTGTATTTCTAAGGCTTAGTTGAGAGCCTCCTAATGCTTGAAATATACTCTCTTGCACTCTGTGGATAGGAAGCTTTAAGCCAACATCCAAGCATTCCAAACTAATGGAATCCCTTGGATAGAAGGGTTTAGAGTGTAACACCTTTTGAGTATCGAGTGAATGGTAACCTGATTCATCATAGAGTTGAAAAGAAGTAAAATCAATTCATAGTTTTAAACAAGTTATTAGCATTGGGATTCAATGATCAAACAAGTTAAATGTGTTAAATCTATTTACAAGTTGAAGAATTGTAGTTAGATGATGTAAAAGTAAACTCTATAACTATTCCACTTTTTCTCTTGCCCATATTTGGCTAGAAGGCAATGAAGCATAGAGGGAAGATGAATTAGTTCGGATCAAGAAAACATGCTAATGATTAGTGTAGCTTTCATGGGAACCATTATATTGGACTATCATATTGTTATAGTCTCTAGAGTAGGAAAGCTTCAACATGAAAAAATTCAAGTTGCTATAGATTACTCAAACTCAAGGTCTACTTCTTTTCACTACCATAGTGAATTAGGTTCCCATCCACTTCAAGAATAAGTGATAGTAGAAATACTGAGAGGGGAGAGTCAAGAATATCTTGTGTTGAAAGGGCTAGGAGCATTGCTGAGGCAAATCACAAGATAATATTGGTCCATCTAGGAATGATTCATCATGAGGTACATCATGAGACTTCCTTGAATAATTTGGAATATACAATTGATGATTATGGATAAGTCATCTTTGATTTGAATGGTGATGAGAAAATTTTGTGAAGCCTAAGAGTAAAAAAATCCTATGAATTTTTTTTTTGGGCTAGATGATTCACTAATCTATGGAGAGTAGGAAAGAGCTACATTAGCAATCACAATAATATCTCTTTTACAATGGTAGAGATGCCAATGAAAAGTATTATCATGAAGAGGACTTGTATTTTATTGGTAATGAAGGATATGCCTCAGACCATTCTAAAACTCCAAAAGATTGGGCAAAACTAGACGCCATGATTATGGTTTATCCATTGCATTTTGCACAAAAGATGGTCAAGGAAGTTTCTATTAACTAGTCTTAAAAGATGGATAGACCCTATAATGACATTACAAAAATTAGACTTCTAAGACCTACTTTGATGGAAAAATAATCTTATTTATAGAGGTTTTTAAATGTTAAATAATACATGAGTGGTGATGACATTTATACAAAAGAAAATAATGAGTTTAGTAATAGAAATGGAGAACCAACTGCACATTCTAACAAAGGAGAAGACAAAATACAACTGGAAAATAAACATATTTATAAATTGGAGGATAAGTTAGACTAAGGATATGAAGATGTTACCAATAGTGGTATGAATGTTGATGATCTGACTTATTGTCCATGATAGCACCTGAAGATGAAGAATCTTGGATTGTTAGATCAGAATGTGATAGTGACTCAATTAATTCATCTATATAAAATCTTGAGATTCTTGGTATTCAACTTTTATCTAATTATGGCGATTAGTCTGCCGTCAGGGTGCAATATTTTCAGCAAGCCAAAACCCCTCCCCTAAAATAAACTAATTCTAACAATGAAATAAACTCATTCCAATAATATTTTGAGAAATTAACTTATCACCTACTACAGAGTACAAATGAAACCCTCATCAAACATCAAGTGAAGAAAAAAGATAAAATACATTTTTGGAAAATACAAAGACCCTCATATTTGTTTTTGATGCTAGCCAAACAATTTGAAGCAAATACAAAGAACATATGAGTTATGGCTTGTGCAATAAGGAGAAAACCATGGAAGTGCATTTGTTCAAACTTCAAATTAAAGCATATGTAAGGTGTTTTACACAAGTTTTCAAGCATAAATCACACAGAATACCATAAGTTATGGCAACCTACAATATAGGCATGAAATTATCAAGAATAAGGTAAATAATATATCAATACACCCAAAGGATGAAATTTGAAGGGTTTTGCACCATATAAAGCCCCAAACAACCAAGAGTGTATAGAGAAAGAGAGACACGATTTTGGAAAATGAATTGGAGTTCATGCAAAATTTATAGAGAAGAAAAAAACACTTTTCATTGTATTATAACAACATAGCTCTATCTTATCCCCATAATACAAACAAAGAAGCTTGAAGTGCCTATAGATGTTAGTGTCTTGCAAGATCTTCTTCAAAATAAACTATTATATTCAGGGTCTCAATTTGGAGTTTTTTTATAGCTCTGAGGTACAAGAACAGATGGTTAACCACACTAATTAGCCGGATACCACAACATCTATCAAAATGGTAGGAAGTGATGAAGGGGTTCAAATTTGTTTTTTTTTATAAGTGGTAGACAAAATGTGTGGGTTATGCAGCTCATTTTTTCCTTTGATTTTGATTTTGATTTTTTTCTTTTTAATTTAATACAGTTAAATAATTTACGATTTAAGGCTTAAAAGGTAAAATAATAATTTATTGTTTAAGGAAAAAAATTTACTTTTTTTGGTTTAAAAATATCTTTAAATAAATTTATTTATAGTAGGGAATGTTCCAACAATTGTATGTAGCTTTCAATACTATTGATGAGTAGGAGAAAATGTCTTCATTTCATATAGTAAGTTATAGTGGAAAACTTTCATTAGACCTAAAACATCTAAATTAGAAGTCAAATTTTCTTATTTTTTGGTGTATCTCTCTAGCTAAATGAAGGGTTTAAAGCTAGGGTTTTAGACTTATGGGTATTCATAGGTCTCATTTAGGGACTATGGAGTGCAAAGTGGTAAAAAAGTGTCATTTCAAAATAAAACACCAACAGTTGTGATTAAATGTCCTAGTAGTCTTTCTATTGACTACTATTAATGCATGTATGATCGACTATTAGTATATGTGTTTTAATTTTTTAGGGATCTTTAAAGAGCAATAATTGGAGGGTATCCATGATAAAAATATCATAGTTATTGAACCCAATATCGATTATTGGATCTTTTCCCTGGAGAAAATGAAGAACTAAAAGTTATAATAATAATTATATAAAATTAAAAGAGAAATTTAAAAAAGTTAAAGTAAAAAGTAAAAAGTATAAAGATAAAATTATTAATTTTCTTATAGAAAAAGACAAAGAGAAAATATAATAGAGTTTTATTAAGTATATTTATTTATTTTTAAAATTGTAAGAATTATTTTGGATTTTCAATAAAAATTAATTAAGGTGATGTTTCAAGGCCTAATGATGAGTTATGAACTATTGAATAATTGTACATTTGGAAGCAACATTGTGGATATGATATAGGATGAATAAATGCTCACATAACCTTAAGTTTGATTGAATATATATCTCATTTAGTATTATGATTTTATATTAGTCTATGATTATATTATCAAACATTATAATTACAAAGGATTAAAAATAATTTATTTAATCATTTTTGTTTAGATGATAGATTATTAGTGACTAATCACTTATTTATTCATTTTTATTTAGGTGACTAGTTATGGGTGATTAATTATTCAGTGACTTATTTTATAGTTTATTGTTAATCTCAGATTGGTTTTGACAAGTGAATGTTTATACACTTAAGTCATTTTCTTAGTTCATGCTGAACAAGTAACATATGTCGAGCACAACATATAATTTAAAGCATGCCGAGTAAACAATTAGTGCTAAGTCACTCATATGCTAAGTCACTCAAGTGTCGAGTAGATAGCATGTGTCAAGTGATTAAAGTGCCAAGAAAGTAGTGCATGTTGAGTCATTCAGATACTAAGTGACAACATTAAAGTCATAGTATGTGTCAAGCACACGGGACTTTAGATGTCAAGTAACAAAATTTTGTTATAGTTGTTTACATTGGCAGAAAATACTATGTAAACCATTTTTGGGCCAACTTAAGGACTGAATTATGATATTTTGTTGATAAGGATGAATAATAAGTAGGAATCCCTATGTATTATGTGCACCCAATTAGATAAAGAGAAGGTTTAAGTGGAAATATGGATGAATCATAGCCGTTGATTCATACCTAACCCTAAGTCACCTAGGTCTTCTTAAGGAGGATAAACCCTAAAATTCTTATGATGTGTAGGAAGGGAATGAATGAATGAAAAGGGAGACTTTTGCATGTGCAAACTAGGAAATTTATGATGACCAAAGCATTATGATCCAAATTGAATTACATAATCAGTTAAAGGAGAATAAAGAACGAAACTGTGAACAAAAAAGAGATAGTTGATCAAGAAGAATCAAATACACAACAAAATAGAGGTGATTTGTCATCAAGCATCAGAATGCTAGTTGTAGGATCATTGCATTCTAATAGGTGAATCAGTTAAATCTCTTAATAGATTAGTCCTAATAGGGTATATTAAAATCCTCTAATAGGGTGCTTATTTAATTATGATTTGAAGTCCTTTCACCAGGCACACTTCTAACAAGGTGTTGAAATATTTTAACACGGTGAGACCTAATAGTCTTTGGAAGCCTTTAACATGGTAGACCTTTCACAGGGTAGATCATGTTTCATGATAAAAAAATTTAACCTTCATTGGATACACTTTATTACTATAGTAGTAAAGATTTGTGGGTGTCATCCCCACCCCATTTTCCCCTTCTCATTGGAGGGTTTCTAGGTAATCA
Organism: Cupressus sempervirens; assembly: GCA_028749045.1. Taxonomy (NCBI): domain Eukaryota; kingdom Viridiplantae; phylum Streptophyta; class Pinopsida; order Cupressales; family Cupressaceae; genus Cupressus; species Cupressus sempervirens. Next base: position 527,758,889 of record CM053787.1, read on the forward strand.
TATCTTGTGTGATGTATATGTGAATGCTTACTTGTTTACATACTTTAGATGTATATGCTTTACATGGTATTTTAGTTTACTTATTGAATATGTGAGATGGATGTGTGGTGAATTTTTTATGAGTTAAAGTTTAAAGCACTAATTCACCCCCTTCATGTTTACCTTTCCTATTGTAATTCCAACAATTAGTGTCAGAGCATTGTTCTTTGAAAGTGAAGCCTAATAGCTTTGATGAAAGATCTTTGAAATGAAAGTCTACAAGTTGGGAAAAGTTATTAAGAACTAGGAGATTGAAATACAACTCATTCTACATTAGTTGAATGAAGCAAGAGGTGATCTAAAGAAATCATTAAGAAGAAGGAAGGAAATTTCTATTGAGGAGAATGGCACACAATACCAAGAGATGGACACTACTAAGCTATTTTCAAATAGAAACTCCAATAAATTTGATGTAGCAGTTGTAGATCTAATGGGAAAGAATAGAACCATAGCTAAAGAGATTGGAAATCTTAATATAGAGAAAGGATCATAAGTGATATTGCTATGTGAGGTGATCAAACAAAAAAAGAAAGCTATGGAAGACAAAGTCATGGTTGAAGATAAAAAAAGAGTTTTGACCAGTAGATTGGAGGAGAAATCATAAGAAGTAAATAGGATTTCTCACATGCAATTGGAAACAATGAATCAATTCATGATTGCTAATCATGAAATAAATAGTAAAGACATTGAGATAAAAACATTGAAGTTGCAGAATGGATAGTTGAGAAATGATCTAAAAAAGAAAAAGGAGTTTTCTGAAAGTTTCAATAAACCAAATGAAGTTATCAAGTACTTTGAACAATTGCTGAAGTCTCCTAGATCTAATAATGATACATTTGGATTGGGATACACAATTACTAAAGAAGGAGAATCATCCAAAAGTGCTGAAGAAAGAAGTAACAAAGGTAAGAACTCAAAACCTACTTGTCATAATTGTGGTAAGAAAGGACATACTTCTAATGTGTGCAGGAGCAAGAATACAAATTATAATGTTAAGAAAAAGAGCATGGGTCACTACCATAAGTGCAAAAACCAAGGTCATTAGGAACATGAATGAAAAACCAAGACCATGTACACTCAAAGATTTGAAGGATATTGTTTTAACTATCATAAGTATGGACATAGAGCTTTTGAGTGCATATTCAAACCCAAGTGGTCATCAAACAAGAAAACAAAGGTAAAGAATAATGCCAACTCTTATAATTGGGATTATAATACAATGTAGTTGTCACTACTATCAAGAGTATGGCCATGTTCCTAAGAATTTTATTAGAACACACTTCAGAAGTGATTACAAAAGGTGGTTGAGTTAAACTACATGTTTTAGTTGTTTGAAGACTGGTCACATCATTTGATATTGTCCAACAAGGTCAAAGGCACCAAGTTGTGAGTTCAACAAAGGAAAAGTCAAGGAAGATATTGAAAAAAATAGAAACGAGATGAACAAGATATGGAGGAGAAAGGAGCATTGCAACACATCAAGTGCACATAAGATCACTTCACCCAATCAGTCAGGTAATCACACCTCATCTAACTAAGCAATCAAGAGGTATGTGGGACTAATATTTATAAGTTATTACCATACATTAATTCCAAGGATTTAGTTATGAAAAGATTACATATCTATGAATAAAGATGCAAAGTGTTATTAGAAATCAAAGAAAAATCTTTAAAGTTTTGTCAACTTTTTCATGTTACTGTGGTTGTTGAGTGAAATGTTAGTGGATGCTGAGCTAACAAATTGGTTAGTTGAGGCTGAGCTTGTAACGGTTACAAAGTGAATGGAAAGACATGTGGATGTCGAGTGAGCCAAAAATCAATTGATGTTGAACTTATAGCTGTGTAAGCACTTAGCATTAATTGCAATGTTTTAAGGGCTATTTGATCAATTTCTACTCATTTAACGTCATTTGAATTTGACAAAGAACATGAAGAGCTAAAGGAAATCTAGAGAAATTTATTTGAGCATTTGTAGGAGATTTAAATGACTTTTTGACACCATTTCATTAGGATTTGTAAAGTATTTACCCTGTGCCAAGGTATGCAATTTCAAATTTCAGAAACCCTAGATATATGTAATAGCATCTAGTTCTTCTAAAGTGAAATATGTAAAGGGAAAAGAGGTTTTAAATGTTTAGTTAATTATCAATGAGATCAAACAACCTATTTTCAAGGCTATTCCAGATATAGCATAGAAGAAGGATCCCTCCAGTACGTTGTCCATGATACCACCACTAGTCTTGATGATTCAAGATGTTTGAAATTGTTATATATGCAAGATTGGAAGTATAGGTGACATGGAAGTTAGAGAAGCATATTAAAGACTATGTGAAAATGGAGCATTGAAGGAAGAATACAATATTGTCGAGAAGAGAGGGTTAACTCATGCCCTAGATTTTCCAAATGTCTTCAAAACTAAGTGGATTAAGATTATCTTAAGTAGAATTCATGATAGCTTAGTATGGTTAGAAAATGGTCTATTTAAAATTACAAAGAATTTTTTTCATAGGGTAATAGGGTATCGAAACCTAGATTGGCCAAAGACTACGAGAAGTGAGTCAAAGGAAGTCATTGAAAAGAACATAGGGGCTGTATGGAACAAAAGGAGAATGATAATTGACACAATCACAAATCCCCTAATAGCTTTTGTAGTGAGGGTAATAACACACAAGTTTTACCAGTCAAGAAAATTAAATAGTGTACCTTGCATTATAGTGGATATGGGCTACAAAATCATGAAGAAAGATCATACTTATGGTCTTGCCAAGTTGAAATTGTAACAATTGATTGAAAACCTAGGAGCAATAAGGAAAAAAAAGAGTGCTCAATGTAAATTTGGATCTATTCTAGTATGTATTTTCTTCTATGTACAAAATACATTTCCTACATTTGGTTTTGCATGGAAGATAAATAGATCAATTTTAGTGAAGATAGGATAATTCATTGAATAATTAGGCAATAACTTTGGGTAAGTAATGACTAGTTATTTTAAAGATTTCAAATAATCTATGAAGAAGAGATTAAGGATACTAGCCTCACTAGTGGAGGAACATTATGGTGATGTTTGTTTCCTAGTTGATACTGATCATACATATGTTCAAGTAGCAATTCCTAGAGTGAGATGGCTAAGGCCATTAGGTTATGAGATAAATGTTGATGAGGCCTTTGCAGTAATCACAACATTACTTACAAAAGAAGTGGACAGAGAAGCCAAAGAATTTGGAAATTATGAATTGGCCAAATCAAAGATCACTATGGAATTGAAGAGTGCTTCTGTAATCAAGAAGAAGAAAAAATTGGTGAAGAAACTGAAAGAAAAAAATTGGTGAAGGAGCCAAGAAAGAGGAAGAAGAGATATATGAAGAAGAAGAAGATGATGTATAGGTTCAAGCACCATTGGCTCTAACACAAGGTCAGGGAGAGGATTAGCAAGAAGAGGAAATATAAACTACAGAAGGTGCCAAAGAAGAAGAAGCCAAGGAAGCACCTATTCCCACTAACAAGAACAAAAGAAAGGCAAAAACACAAGTAGTGACAAAACCAAAGAAGGTTGTAAAACCTAGTTAGCCCAAACCAACAACACCTACCACAAGGGCTAGTACCTGAGTCACTACACAAAAGGCTAAAGAGGTAGCCAAGCCTAAAGAGCAAGAAGGTGGAGCACATAAAAGACCAAGAATAAAGTATGTTTCTTAGGCTAAATATAATGAGGAGAAGACTAAATATGATGACAAAAACCAATTCCAAGTGGTGAGTCATAGTCCCTCCTCAGACCTAGATAATTTATGTGAGAACATTAGAAACAATGTTGATTTTTCAGGTTTCCCTCACATTGAATTTGATAACCTTGGATAGATTGAGAAGAATCAAGTAGAGGAGGAAATATATGCCATGATGGATACTTCTAATAAAGATCCTCTAGAAATTTCCAACTCCATACCTACAAGTTTATATGATAGAGTTGAGAAAAAATGGCACTAGTGTTTAGACATAGAGAAGAAAATTAGAGAGACAACCCTCACTCAAGATATGCTAGAACTCAGTAAGGCTGAAATTTCAAAAGCCATAAAGAAATATGTTGTGAGATTTTTACTTAAGTATAGGGAATTTAGCATATTACAAAACCACATAGAGGATGTTGTCCATAAGTCCAAACAAATGTGGAAGATTAAATATGGACTAGCCATAACCAAAGATACTGACCAAAAACCTATTAAGGTAGGAGATGATGAAGAAGATGATAAAGATCAAGGCATAATTGAGGGGGGCACTGATATGAATATTGATGATCAAGTAACAACTAAGGAAGAGCATCAACTAGAATAGAGTGTACATGATACACAAATGCTGAGTGTTGACCCTCCATATGTGATAAGTGCAAGTATTGAAATTGTTACAGTAAAGAATGTTTCTGATCGTACTAATCAGAATATCAATCCCCTAACAAAGGAAGTTTTGAAAAGGATACTTATCCAATCTATACTACAAGCCAAATTATGTGACAACCCTATATTTGTAAGTATAGATGAAATTTAGAAGTTAGAGTCTATAACTGTAGGGGAGGAAGTGAAAATATAGGAAACACCTACAATCACTCCTCAAGTCACAAGTGTAGAACCTTCACAATGCTTAGTTGTATATCAAAGTAAGGAGATAGCTAGTTGCACTTTTAGTACACTCATGGAAGGCACTCTAGTATCATAAAATATACAAGAACTTGAAAAGACAAGTTTGAGACAGTTGGAGAAGATAAGGTGGAAACACCAATGAATGATGGAACACAAAGTCAAATAGGTCAGATAGATGCCCCTGTACCTTTAGCACAAGATCAAGGTGCAACTAAAGTCAAAGAGGTATTAAAGGACAAGTTTGAAGGGATAAACTTGACACCCAAGCTAAAGGATCTAGTAGCAATTCAAGTACTGGTAACATTACCAATATCAGGAACTCCTTCTAGTCAAAAACTTCGGAGGTCAAGAAATGATGCTACACCATTATAATTCTCAGTGCCAAGTCCTAGCTCATATAAGGTAGAAGAGGTAATTCATTATGGAGATGTCAGCCTAAATGAAGAAATTGTATTTCCCAGGTTTGATTATGCAACAATAAATAACAATTGAGAAGATGAGTATACTACAACAAGCCCTAGCAAGGAAGAAACATAAAGAACTACTCAGAAGGGAGCATAGGCAAAAGAAAGATTTGATTGAGATCAAAGACATTTTCTTAAATACATTTAGTTTTCTTACTCTAGATGAAACAAAGCCAATCATTGAACAATTGACCAATATAGTGGAAAGAGTAAGTGATATAGACCTAGATACTAATGTCAAACAATTAGAATGGTCTAAGAAGAAGTTTTTCATAGTAAAGTGAATGAGAAGATATCTAGTGATACCACACTAACATAGGTTGCATTAGCAACTAAGATAGATAGTGTGAAGAAGGTACTAGAGAACATTTTATCTTTGTACACTAAATTGTGTAATCCTACACTCTTCAAATGGGAGATAAGGAATCACATCCCAAGTTTGGAAAGTCAAATGTAGACATTCGGTGCAAAATTTCCCATGTCTCTAGCTCAAAGTGAGAAACACTTTAGGACACTTTTGCAATCACAAAGTTAGTCAGCAACATTACAAGTAGATGAAGCCAACATAAGGGCTAAACTGATCAACATCTAGTCTACATTGATTCCTCACATGGAGATTTTACACAAGGATCTAGGCTATGTAGAAACACTTATGAAGAAAGAACCAAATATTTCTACATTAGATGGCCTAGTACACCTTGCTACTAAGTTGGCCATCCAAATTAAGTCTTTAGAGGTAGCTTGTGATAATTGGGATGCAACTCTTAAAATTATACTTAAGGTCTATAAATCCCTTTTGGACAAATACACTATTAGTGTATAACCCATTGACATAAGTGTCAAAAAGTGGGATAAAGAGAAAAGCGGAGCGAGAATGGGGAGTAAAAGCAAGTGGGAATTAAAGCAAGTAAAAAACAAAGAAAAATAGAAAATAGAGTAAGAGTATCAATTGAGGTAAATCTACTTAGTAGGAGAAAGATTAAAATATAGAGTACAGTACAAAATAGATAAAATAATTTAGAGGGAGTTATGAGATTTTGAGGTATAAGTCATCTTGCAAAATTTTGTTATTTTGAAATTTTATATAGAAGCCAAACAATCATTTATGTTATGCTCATAAGAATAAGAGTATTAATGAATGACCAAGTTTTTTTGACACTCATGTCAAAGGGGGGGAATGTTAATCTCAGATTGGTTTTGACAAGTGAGTGTTTATACACTTAAGTCATTTACTTAGTTCATGCCAAACAAGTAACATATACTGAGTACAAGATATAAGTTAGAGCATGCCAAGTAAATAGTTAGTGCCAAGTCACTCATATGCCGAGTCACTCATATGACAACTCACTCAAGTGCTAAGTGTACACTCGAAAGTGTCCCACTCTAAACCCTTCTATCCAAATGATTCCATGAGTTTGGAATGCTTGGATGCCGGCTTAGAGCTCCCTATCCACGAAGTGCAAGAGAGTGTATTTAAAGTTCAAGGGCTCTTAGATGAGCCTTAGAGATACTCTTCTTGCTAGTAAACCATGCAATGGGAGGTTCCAAAGACAAGATGCAAGAATGCAAATGTCCCAAGGAGTTCCTCAAGAATGCAATTCAAATGAAAATTAAGCTAGAATGAGATGCAAAGTGGAGCTATGATAAAACATGTATGAGAGTGTTACAATACCATTATTAAGCTATGTGAGATTAAGCTACATGCAAAAATGAAAGCTAAGCTAAGCTAGAATGCCATGATGCCATGGATGAGAGAATGTAGACAAGAAATAGAAGTTCTCCACAAAGCTCCAAAGAAACCTATTAGAAAACTTGCAGCATAACAATATTCAAATGAGGATGGATGATTTGAGGGGGAAAGCTCTCTCCCTTTTAAAGTTGTATGGACGGTAGAGATGAAGATGAAGATGGTGGATGATCAACGGTGGAATTTGAAAAGAGAAGTGATCCATGTGCACACACAAGTCAACCAATAGAATATAAGTTGACTTGTCATATAAGACAAAAGTCACAAAGCCTTTTCTTTTAATTGAAAAATAGAAAAAGGACTTTATGTGTGCACTTTAAGTGGGTTAGAAGAATGGGGTCTTTTATTTAATTAAAAGGGGACGTGTTCTTTTAATCAAATAATGAACTTAGGATAGCATAGTCAAACTATAGGTTATAATCAAATAAATTGATTATTAGCGATTTGGTCTAGGTAAATGATTAAATTAATTTAGCCAAAATGTTGAAAAGGGGGCTAATAGTCTAGATGACCATTTTTAGGTGATTACACTAAGTAGATAGTATGTGCCAAGTGATTCAAGTTCCAAGAAAGAATTGTATGTTGAGTCATTCAGATGTTGAGTGACAACATTGAAGTCACAGTATGTGCCAAGCACAAGGGATTTCAGATGTCGAGTAACACAATTTTTTCATAGTTGTTTGTATTACCACAAACTATTATGTAAAGCATTTTTGGGCTGACTTAAAGAATGAATTATGATATTTTGTTGATAAGGATGAACCTTAAGTGGGAATCCCTATGTATTACATGCACACAATTAGATAAAGGGAAGGTTTAAGCAACAATATGGATGAATCATAGTCGTTGATTCATACCTAACCCTAAGTCACCCAGGTCTTCTTAAGGAGGATAAACCCTAAACTTCTTATGATGTATAGAAAGGAAATGAATGACTGAAAAAGGACAGTTTTGCATGTGTAAAGCAAGACATTTCATAGTGACCAAGGCATTATGATCTAAATTGAATTACAAAATTAGTTAAAAAGAACAAAGGAAGGAAACAATGAACGATAAAGAGACATCTGACCAAGAAGGATCAAATACACAACAAAATAGAGGCGATCTATTGTCAAGCATTAGAGTGCTAATCACAAGATCATTGTTGAGACATTATAATAGGTGAATTAGTTAAATATCTTAATAGAGTAGTCCTAATAGGATGTACTGAAATCCTCTAACATGGTGCTTAATTGTGAGTTGAAGTCCTTTAACTAGGCACACTTCTAATAGGGTGTTGAAATCTTTTAACAAGGTGAGACCTAACAGTCTTTGTAAGCCTTTAATAGGGTATACCTTTCATAGGGTAGATCATGTTTCATGATCAAACATTGTAACTTTCATTGGATACACTTTATTACTACTTTAGTGAAGATTTGTGGGTGTCATCCCTATCCCAATTTTACCTTCTCATTGGAGGGTTTCTAGGTAATCATATCTTGTGTCATGTATGCATGAATGCTTACTTGTTTATATAATTTAGATGTATATGCTTTACATGGTATTTTAGTTTATTTATTGAATATGTGAGATGGATCTATGGTGAATATTTTATGGGTTAAAGCTTAAAGCACTGATTTACCCTCCCTCTTAGAGTTTACCTTTCCTATTGTAATTCCAACATTTATTTAACATCTTTATTTGGTTGATCTTGTGATTTTACCCTATGACCAAATCAATCACCTATAGTTATAATTTGTAAAAATATAATATAATGTGATCAATTTTAGTTACATGACTAAAAAAATTATTAGTGTGACTAAATTTTTTAGTCACATAGTTACATATTTATCAAAATGTACTAGTGAATGGCAACTTAGAAACTATGTTATTTTTCATGACAATGGACCTAGAGAAGGTGAGGAGGAAGGTGACATAGATGCCTTATGGAAATTGGAATTTGATGGCAACTACTTTAATTTAGGATTAGGAGCTGGAACAGTCTTAATTTCCCCCTTGGGAAACGTGTTCCCTTTCTCTTCTAAATTGAACTTCCACAACACAAATAATACAATAGAATATGAAACCTTTCTTTTAGGGTTGTAGGAAGCCAAAGCAAAAAAGATAAAGCAATTTAAGGTAAAAGGTGATGTAGAACCCATCATAAAATAGGTAAGAAATTAGTTCTCTATAAAAAATGATAGACTAAAACACTATAGAAATCTAGTTTGTGATGAGATTGAATCCTTTGATGCTTTCTCCATAAAGTTCCTTCCTTTCTCACAAAAATCTAAAGCTGATTCCTTAGTTGTTTCCACCTCTATACTATTGCCACATCTAATTTTAAGAATGATACCTATAGGATCAAAATGATCTATAGGCCTAGTATCTCAGATAATGTAGACCATTGGAAGGTTTTTGACAATGATTGACAATTAAAGGATTTTATTGGATGTATTGGAAAATTTGCTGACATTTTATTTGAAGGATTAGAAAAGGATGACAAATTAGTTAGTGAAGAATTAATTAAGTCTAGATAAGCAATTCAATTGAAAGGCAATAAAATTCCCAGGGGATTGGTCTCTTTGGAGCATTTGTTTAGACAAAAAGATGATAGTACCATAAAAAAGGAAAGTGATCATAATGAAGGCTTGAAGGAACATGACAAAATTAACATTAGAGATAAGGGAGATCCTAAATGGATTTCAATTGGTCAAACATGCTCAGAAAGAGAGAAAGCTAGTTTTCTCAAGCTTGTAGTCAACTATAAAGATGTCTTTGTTTGGGGGTACAAAGACTTGAAAATTTTTAGGAATAGAGAGTTTAGGTATCACATACCTTTAAATCCTGAGGCAACCCCTTTTCGGAAAAAGCTTTCAAACTATAATCCAAAGGTGTTTGAAGCAATTTTTAAAGAAGTGGAAAAGATGTTGAAAGCCCGTATAATATATCCAATCCACCATTCAACTTGGATAGCAAACATTGTTCATATAAGAAAGAAAAATGGTGAGATAAGAATTTGCATGGACTTTAGGAACTTGAACCAAGCCAGTCTCAAGGATAATTATGCACTTCCAACTATGGACCATGTTTTGCAATTAGTTGTTGTGTTTGAGGTTATGTCAATGCTCAATGGTTACTCAGGATATAATCAAATTAGTGTTGCACTAGAAGATCAACAAAAAACAACTTTTATAACTCCCTAGGGCACCTATGCTTATAATAGAATGCCTTTTAGTTTATTAAATGCAGAGCAATATTTTAGAGAGCAATGAATTCCTCTTTTAGATACTTGCAAGAAAAATAATTGTACTATATCTGGATGATCTGACTATCTACTCCATGAGGAGGAAACACCATTTGAGGGACCTCAAAGTAGTATTAGGCTGATGTATACAATATGGTATATCTCTCAATCCTAAAAAGTATGTTTTCTTCATGGAAGAAGGCAAGCTTCTAGGACACATTGTTTCAAAGAAAGGTATAAGGATTGACCTAGATAGAATAAGAGCGATCCAAAAGGTTGTCTCTTCCTACAAATATGAGTGATTTAAAATCCTTCTTTGGTCAAATGAATTTCCTAAGGAGCTTTGTCCCTGAGTTCTTCGAAAAAGTAAGGCATATGCCAAACATGATGAGTGAGAAACATCCTTTCAGATGGAAAGAGGAAGGGACAAGAGCTTTTTAGGATATTAAGACAACTATTTCAAATGCCCCTATGTTAGTAAGCCCAAATTTGAAAAGAGATTTTCATATTATTGTTATGCTTTAGAGCATAAGCTATCTAGTATCTTGACCCAGAGAAATGATCAAGATGAAGAAGCTCTGATCACCTTCATGAGAATCCCTTTGAAAACACATGGGTTGAATTACACTCAAATGGAGAAACATGTGTTTGCTATAGTGAAGATAGTGAAGAATCCCTTTCAAACTATAATCCAAAGGTGTCTGAAGCAATTTTTAAAGAAGTGGAAAAGATGTTGAAAGCCCGTATAATATATCCAATCCACCATTCAACTTGGATAGCAAACATTGTTCATATAAGAAAGAAAAATGGTGAGATAAGAATTTGCATGGACTTTAGGAACTTGGACCAAGCCAGTCTCAAGGATAATTATGCACTTCCAACTATGGACCATGTTTTGCAATCAGTTGTTGTGTTTGATGTTATGTCAATGCTCAATGGTTACTCAGGATATAATCAAATCAGTGTTGCACTAGAAGATCAACAAAAAACAACTTTTATAACTCCCTAGGGCACCTATGCTTATAATAGAATGCCTTTTAGTTTATTAAATGTAGAGCAACATTTTAGAGAGCAATGAATTCCTCTTTTAGATACTTGCAAGAAAAAATAATTGTACTATATCTAGATGATTTGACTATCTACTCCATGAGGAGGAAACACCATTTGAGGGACCTCAAAGAAGTATTAGGCTGATGTATACAATATGGTATATCTCTCAATCCTAAAAAGTATGTTTTCTTCATGGAAGAAGGCAAGCTTCTAGGACACATTGTTTCAAAGAAAGGTATAAGGATTGACCTAGATAGAATAAGAGTGATCCAAAAGGTTGTCTCTTCCTACAAATATGAGTGATTTAAAATCATTCTTTGGTCAAATGAATTTCCTAAGGATCTTTGTCCCTGAGTTCTTAGAAAAAGTAAGGATTTTTCATTTCAATTCTACTGTATATGTGCCTAAGACAATAGTTAAGAGCATACTGACTCAACAAGAGATTGGAATAAACAAGAGGGCAGTGTGGGTGGCCAAGATTCAAGAATATGGCCTTCCAATTAAACCTATTAACTTGGTTAGAGAATAGGGTTTATGTAAACTAATAGTAGAAAATAAAGAGTTATTTCCATGAGACACAACCTCTATGCCCACTATTTTGCTAGTTAGTTAAACTGATCCTTGGTTTTCTAATGTAGTATACTTTTTGACCTATGGAAAATACCCAAAAAATTTGAGTTATAAAGAAAAATGCAAACTCAAGTTGAAAGAAACAAAGTACATAATTTCTTAAGGGATGCTATATAAAAGAGGTATAGATTGGACCTTTTTGAGATGTGTAGATAGTGAACAATAGAATAAATTATTGAAATTATACCATTCAGATATTTGTGGTGGGCATTTTCCCTCTATTGTGACTTATTTCAAAATTCTCAAAAAATGTTTCTATAACCAGGTATATTTAAAGATGTGTAATCGTATGTGAAAGATTGTGAGAAGTCTAAACTCTTTGCAGGTCACCCTTAGCTCATAGCATTATTGCTAAGGCCAAAAGTGATTGATGAACCTTTCCATCATTGGGGTATAAATTTCATAGGGCCCTTAAATCCTCCATTTGACACTGGTCATGTGCATATCCTAACTGCTACAGATTATTTCACCAAATGGGTGGAAGCAATCCCAACTAAGAAGGCTAACTCACAAGTGGTGTATGAATTCTTGATGGAGTACATATTTGTTAGATTCGAGGTTCCACAAAAGACAGTGGTGGATGATGCAACCTATTTCTCATCTAAAGAGATTTCTATGTTTTTCCATGAACACAACATATCCTTGGTACATTCTTCAGATTATTTCCCTTAGAGCAGTGGGCATACAGAGTCTAGGAACAAGAACTTGGTCAACATAATGAAGAAATTGGTAAGTGATAATGCCTAGAATTGGCATAAGAAACTATTTGAAACACTATGGGCTAACGGGATCATGCCTAAGAGAGCTATCGACATGACTCCTTTTGAATTGGTTTATGGAGTAGGAGCTTAGGTTTCCCTACCATTGGAGTTAACCACCGCGAAGCTACAACTAGTAATTGAGGATCCATTTTTTTGAGATTCCTTAGAAAAGAGAGTAATGTATTTGAATAAGCTAGAAGAAGAAAGAGATACACTTGTGGATCACATTACCAAACACCTAATGAAAGTAAAGTAGATCTTTGACATGAGAGCCAAACTCTGTAGTTTCACAAAGGGATATGAAATTCTTTTATGGGACAAGAGGGGAGAGCCAAAGGGAGCACATGGTAAATTTGATTAATTATGGAAAGGTCCATTTGTTATCACAAAAGTTGTTGGTTTGAATGCTTTTCCCCTAAGTTACCCAAATTGTACTAGTCTACCCTTTCCTTATAATGAACAAGACCTAAAATTGCTAAAATTGTAGTTCCTTCAAAAGTCTTTCCCGTGTGTGTGTGTGTGTGTGTGTGTGTGTGTGTGTAGGCTTCCCTATTTGCTTTGGTTTTGTTTCCTATTGTTCCTTATTTTTGTATTCTTTGGGTTAGTTTTATTCCAAGTTTTCAAGTTCTTTGTGTACTCCATGTAACGATTAAAAGGTCCTCTCTGATTCATCATTTCTTAACATGAAGGTTGAGTTGTCATCATAATAAATGGGAAGATAGATCTTTCATTTGTAGGCAAGATTGGTTGTTAGGAGTTTATAATTATTGCAAGGGCATTCTCATAAGGTGATCATTTAATCAAGGAGTCCTATCATAGTTTCAAGTGTGAATGTTAAGCCACAAAAATCATGCCAAATACCTCATTATGAGGTGGTACTTTTGCCAGTGTGTTCTGTTGCCTTTAAAACACATTTTCCAACTTAATTGTTTTATCCTATGCAAATGTGAATTAGAAGTGGAGCAGTAGGGAAATAAGGGAAGTTGTCTAATTTTCTTTCAGTTGGTTATAGCTGAGAATATAAGAAATCTCTTGTCCTTTCTTCCATGTTATTAATTTAAGAAACAAGAGTAGTGTTGGGGTGTTTCTTTCCTTTTGTTTAGAATGAGGTTTGTTCTACATTTTTTTGGGAATATTTCTAGTCTTGAGTGTAAAAGACCTATTAATTTTGATACTAATTTAGAAGGGGTTAGGGTCGAAAATCTACAAGAGAATTTTCTTGATCAAGCTAATAGGTTAATGGTTTTTTAGAAGTTCTCACAAGTGGTTTTCTTGAAGTTGTTTCTTCTCCCCACCCTTCTAAGCCCTAAATTTCTTTAGTTATGCATTGACCACTATGATGCAAGAACTAAGAGTATTTTGAATAGAAATGGGGAGCCAGTATTGTCCATTACTAGGGAGACTATCTCATTAGTTTTGCATCTACTTAGGTGCACCTTTGCTACTTTTGGCCCTATCTAGTCTCTAGTTGTGTTGGTGTTTTTACACTACTAAGAAAAAACATATTTAATACTAGGATGATGAAGATTACAATAACCTAAGGATTAGCTACTTCCCATAAACAACTAAATGTTTTTTAGATCTAGACCCAACTTCAACAAAAGCATTAAAGATTTTCTACTCTTTTGGCTCTGCAAAACCAAGGTGGGTGTACCTGAGGGATTAAAAATTCACAAATTGACATTTCATTCAAATTTCACTCATTCCAAGAATTTTTACAATACAATTTCGTCCCTTATAGCAGATTAGTCACAACTCTTCTTAGATCTATAGATAATTCTATGCAATAGTAGCTAACTAAGACTCAAAGGTTAAATGTGAATAAGTGCCAACCAACTTTGACATTTTTCAAAAATTTAATAGTAAAATTGATTTGGTCTTATATATATGCCCAATGTAAACCAATCGTTATCTTCAAACTGAAATTAAACATATGATCAATGCTTGATTCATCAGGATTTTAGAGTCTACTCAGAATTTTTTTTGAACTAATCAATTGTGTTACAATTAATCTATCAACAATTATCCCAAGAACCTATCCTTATGTATATCACTGCTATATAACCAGAAAACCCTATCAATTCATTGGAGCATTTACTTAATTCTTTGAATTAAAAGCAACAACAAGTTGATATACAACCTATCTTAGTCACATTATATTGCATAAAACTTGTTTACACAATCTCAAGATCATTAGTATACAACAATGGAGACATAATTCAAAGACAAAAATATGACATACACTTTCTTTATATTAATTTTCATTTTTAAAATCATGAAAATGCCGAAAAGACTATAAAAACTTTCTAAATAGGAAATAGAACCTCTCAATACTTGCTCCTATTCTTAGTATTACAGAAAGAAAATAAACTATGAAACCTACAATGAGTTTCTTGATTGATAATAGTAATGTGGCTCTTACAATTATCAAAAAAAGTTAGCCCCTTACTCCACATCTTGGGAACCCTTTTATAAAATGAAGGATTGCAATAAGATTCATATGGGAGGAAACTTGTCAAAATGCTAACCAAAAAATAGGTACAAAGATATTCCTACTTTGTTATACAAAACATTCTTTGTACTTAGTCCCAAAATTATGACACAGTTACAAAATGACAAACAATGATTGTCAGCAAATATTCCTTAAACAAATCAAGTTTGTCTTTAGCTCCTATCACCATCCATGCCTTCTTTTTACCTCTTCCTTTTTGAATTACTTCTCAACTTTACTCAATCACTATTTTGACTGGTAGTGATTTCTATGATCAACTCCCAAATAGTGATGTCTATGTCAATATCAGGCCACGTGATGTCTCTAATTATGTCAAGCTCCTCTAGGTATTTGATCCACTTGGCATTAGTTATCACTTTAACTCTAGAAGCTAATTTTGACATCTCTACTTCTACTTTATAGAGTATGTCTATCATATCATAGACAGTAGTGGTAGTTGCTTCATTATTACCAAAAGAAAAAAACCTAGGATGATCAAGGATATTATCAAAGGATGATGACCATTCAACCCAATCCTTGATTTTTCCTTCATTGTTCAAGATTATAGGCACAAAATTTGGTGCCCTAGTGGCAATTATTTTTATTTTATTTTGTTTTTGTTGCATTTCCCCCCAAAGAAACCATTTAAATATTTTACCTTATGGATTTCCTTTCTTGTGCTCATAATGGTTTCTTTTAGTAGGTCCTTCTTCTAAGGGAATATGGTGATTATGTTGTCAAAAAATTGAATGTAAGGGCCCCATGTGTTGAATAGTGGACATAGTAGGGCAATTGCCTTTGCACATTTATATTCCACTCCTTGTAAGGCAATATAACTTTCATGCACATTTTGTGAGGTTATCTTTAATGCATTGATCTTATGAATTAATAAACTCTTTAAAGATCTGATTTCTTCATCCTTCATGGCTTCTAATTTTTCTTCATCAATGTCCATGGCCTAGCCTAATGTTTCTCTTATCTCAAATATTTGGCCCTCTATTTTCACTTCTCAGTCATGAACCTCTGTAATAGTTTGGACATTTTCTTCAATGAAGCCACCTCTATCTCCAATTTGATAACCTTTTATTGTAGGACATAAGTTTTTTTCATTTCCTCCTCATAACTCCTCCTTGTCCCAATAAATTTCTCATAGGTCTTTTCTAGTTGAGCTTGAAGTGTATCTATTTTATGCTTACACATTAATGCTACCAAGATATGCATTCCCAAAATTTGGTCACTAGATGTATATTGCACATTGTAAAATATAACATTTCCCCTAGGGGACTCTTTTATTTCTATAAGAGTGGGCTTATTACCCTCTAGAGCTAAGTTCCATATAGCCATTGTTTGGGCATCTACATTAAATCCTAACCCCATTATCTCCCCATATTGGTTTTCATCTTCAAAGGAAATTGATTTCTCTTGTCTTCTTAGATCCCATCCTAGGAAGATAATCATCCCACTCCTTTTGACTAAGTCTCTGGCTTCTTTAGTGATGAGAGTTTCACTAGCAGGGTCATATTCCTACAACTTTTGTACCAATTCAATAACCTTTACATCAGAATCTCCAGGTTTCATACTTAACTTCAATTCATTTCTCTTAATCTTAGAAAGGAAGCTTTTGAATTCATTTGATTTAACAAAATTGTCATCATCCAAAAACTCCTTGGCTTCAATGATTCAATCATCAAGAATTTGTGTTTCCAGCTGCAATTTTTTTGCCCTTTTCTCACTCTTAGACAACTAAGAAATTATGAAACTCCTACTAATATCATCAAAGTACTTATTTCCTTTTGGCAAAATCTAAAGTGCCTTCTATTGAACCTGTTCTGGTATTTCTACCATATTTTTCTTTTTATGTCTTTGTTTTGCCCATGCAAAACTCTCAGGAATATCTTAAACATTTTGTTCAAACTGGTCATCTTTAGATTGATCCTCTTCATAAGAAACTTCTACTATATATTCATCATTAGTATACTCTAGATCAATCTTCTTCCTGATTGTTTCAAGAACTTGGGCTATCAATTGATCAAAATTGTTAATACACTTATCTAGTTTGACCCAAAATTCTTCATTTGGATAAAACCCTTTGAAAGATGAGTATGCTTTTCTCATTTCTCACTCATAGCTAATAATGTCTCCAATTTTTATCATTCTTTCACTACGTACATCCTCACTCAATACGTTAGCAATAATATCTTCTTCCCTCATAGGCTTGGTAGGAGGCAGATTGTTACCCCTCATGCTTTTCAAAGCATGCCTTATTACATTATAGGGTTCATAGGTTCTAGTTGGCCCAATTGGCATCTTATAATATGGTAGGAAAGAATAGGTTGGCTCAATAGAATTCTTCCCAATCTCAAAATCTCCCACTTTGGTACATCTACACAAAAATATCATTTTCTTGACACCTTTTCCTAAATACTCCCTATT
Organism: Cupressus sempervirens; assembly: GCA_028749045.1. NCBI lineage: Eukaryota > Viridiplantae > Streptophyta > Pinopsida > Cupressales > Cupressaceae > Cupressus > Cupressus sempervirens. The sequence goes on from CM053787.1 coordinate 527,776,358, forward strand.
TGAAGAAATAAGTTGCCAAAAGATTTCTACCAATCCTAATCTCTCAAGAAAATACTTGGGAAATATGTGAGGTGGTTAAGGACAACCAAAAATTCTTATAATAGTGTAATCTTCAAACAAAAACACACTACCCCAATCATGAGTTAATTGTTTCCCATCATCAAAACACCATTTAGGTTTGACAATTTTCCTAACACTTCTAGAAACTCTTTCAACCACACAACCTATCATTTTAAAACTGGATAAACAAATTCATTATAAAAAGAGATAATATTTGAATATGGATAGTACACTTTCCATACCCATTTCCATCTTTGTACTGGAAACTTCTCTCCCCATTCTTGCATTGACTTAAAGAGGCTTTGATAAAAAATATCAACATTCTTTGCTAGAATAAGATGCATGAGGAGGGAGTAATGAAGGAACTTAAAATCCTTCAGTTCTCGTTATTGCACAATAGAAATTTGTTTGTGAATACCCTCAATAATACATTCAAAAAAAGCATATCCAACATAATGATTAGGGTCTTGAATATTTAAAGCCATGATAAAGTGTGCCCCTGAAGCATTCATGGTCCCATATGTACCTAAGACTTTGTCAATACCAAACATAATGTTTTGAACATATCTTTGAAAGAAATCCAAGGGCATGACTTCATCAATATCTCTCCTCTTTGGGATTTCCCCTACATCCTTCTTCACGTTGGGAATGTGTCAGGTCATGTTTTTACCCATATAGAAATTTTTATGATTCTTGAAATTCTCATTAAGATCTTTAATATCAATGGGCAATGACATGGGTCTGCCCAAATCAAATGCTTCTATGAATGTATCCTTATGCAGTGCTAAATAAACATTTTTGTCCTTCCTATGAAATGACTTGTTTATAGGATTGCAACATTTGATTAATGCTTTGACCAAATCCACATCCACAAAAACTTCTGGCACTATTAATTTTCCCAAATTTCTTACCCAAGGGTTATAAATTGGAATTTCTTTTACCCTATTTTTATAGAAAAACCAAAACAACCCATACTCATTTCTGTTAGGGACAATTGCATCTCTACATATTGTATATGGGTCTTTGAAAATGAGGTCATTTGCATTTTTGAGCATTTGTAGAACTGGGCAAGATGTGCATCCATTCTTCTATGAATGGACTTGGAACCCTTGGGGGAGTCTGGTATTTCAATCATTTCCTATGGAATCAACTCTCCTTCTCTCTAGCCCATTTCTACAATTACCTTTCCTGATTTTGTGTATTCTATTTTGGAAAAACTTGCTCAAAAATCAACTATGCACTTGTAATTTCTCAAAAATTCAAATAACTCTGTGGAAATGATAACAATAGCCTACCCTATTCCCAGTTTTATCAACTTTTGAAATGAAAGCAAAAATTTAATTTGCATTTAAGGGTGGTACACTTGAAAACCTATCAATCTTCATAAAACAAACTAAAACTATGCCTTTTCAAATTTTATACATCCTTTTTAGATTTTACAGTTTGAAGAAAGCTATTTTATGCTTTTTAAAACTTAAAAGTGTGCTTACCATGAACAAGTTCATTTCACCATTTCGCACTAGAAACCTCCTTTATCATAATAAAACTTGTGGTGCTCTAAACCCTTAGTTTTATTATATCACAACTTCACAGCTAAGCGTAACTTCATCTTCATGGCGGTTACGATCTTGTAATAATCCCTTAACCCTTAGCACCTTGCAACCTCACTGCAGTTCAGCCTTTGGAACACTTTATGCTTGCGAATGGGCGATGCTTCATCTTTCACTTTATCACTCCTTTAAAACTCTAAAACTAGTTATCCATCTTAACCATGTGATAATGCACTCAACATTGTGTACTAAAATTTTTCTTTTATTCACACATTTACAATTGTAGCTGCCTTAATCTAAAATAAACATATGAACGTGTGCTTTCCTTTGTTTTGCATCATCACAACTTAGCGTATTTGATACGTTCATGAAACATAGAAGAATAAAAATTTCTAGACTTACAAGGGAAAAATCAGGGATAATACAAACTCCTTTCTTTGAAAATACAAAAGGGTTTGTCTATGGTTTTAAAAAATGCTAAAAAAGTTCATAAACCCTAAATACCTTCCACAATTCTTCCTAATTTTTTGAGTTTTGTAGAAAACTAGGTAAGTAGAAAATCAAGCTATCAATGGCTCTATTTGGGGATGATGGATAACTTGTATCCATGCAAGAATTTAGAATTTCTAGTAGAAGTAGATCACACACTTGACTCAAAAATCTTGACAACTTATCTTAGAGAGCACAACAAACCAAGCATGAAAGCAAAACATGAAAACAACTAGGAAAACTATGCACAAGAGCACATCATAAATGAATAAGGATATACAAGATTTACACAAAATATAGAGAAACCTAAACTACTATTCATGGAACATAAATATTTTAGCAAAAATACTTCTTCAAGAATTGCCCATGAACTAGTAGTTCAAGAGCATTATCTGATAAAACTTTCAAGATATAAGAATCTTCTCCCCAAGAATCTTCAATTAAATAGGGACCTAGCCATATAGGGTCAAATTTAGCATGCTTTCCTTTATCCTCAATCCTGACATTCCACATGAGAACCAAATATTTAGTTTCAAATTTCTTATTCACTGTCTTTCTATCATAAAGTGTCTTAACTTGTAACTGCAATTTTATATTTCTAAGAGAAGCTTCCTTTCTAATTTCAATTAGCCCTACTAATTCATCCATCCTCTCTTGCATATCATCAATAATATCCTCATTGTACATCCAGATGTAATTATACAAGCCTACGAGATTGTTATGAGGCATTCTTTCCTAGATTCCATACACAATATCAAAAGGTGCTACACCTATGGATTTCTTTATTTTTACCCTGTTAGCCCATATCACCAACAATAATTTAGAATCCTATGTCATTTTATTATCATCTAGGGTTCTCTTTATTACTTTTAACAAGCTCTTATTTGTAGATTCAGCCTATCCATTTCCTTATGGATGATAAGGGGAGGATGTTGACCTGTTTAAACATATTTATCACAAAACTTTATGAACTCCTCCAACCTAAAATACATTGCATTTTCTATCACAATCTTTTGTGGGCATCCAAATCTTGAAATTATATTGCTAAAAAGAAAATTAATCACAACTTTAGTAGTAGAATTCCTGGTAGGAATAGCCTCTACCTACTTTGTAAAATAATTAGTAGCTACCAGAATCCATGAATAACCAATACTAGACTTGGGAGAGATTTCACCTATAAAATCCATCCCCCACTACTGGAATGGTGCTAGACTTCAACTACTTTCAAAGGAGTATTCCCTGAAAATTTTATCTTACCTGCAAATCTTTGACAAGCATCACATTTTCTAACCACTACCTAAGCATCTTTAAAAGAGAAGGCCACCAAAATCTAGCTCTCATCACTTTGTGGGTAGTGGTTTTAGCCATATAGTGTCCTCCATAGACTCCAACATGCATCTCATTCAATATTTCTTTGGATTTCTCTTGATCAATACATTTTAGTAACACCCCCTCAAAGTTTCTCCACCATAAAGTGTTTCTAACAATAATGTACCTAATGTCTTGTAATTTTGTGCTTCTTTTCTCATTATCTATCAAATGGGAAGGAGCTTCCATGTGCTACAAATAATATTTAACATTATTATACCATTCATAGTGATCTATATCACACAACCCTGATCTTAAGTCACATACCACCAGATTTACCTAATTTACATCCAGGTTTGATTGGGCCATAATATTTGGTAGTCCTTGACCTCTTACCAATTTGGTAATCTAGATGTCAATGTAAACTCTTGAATCTTATTGATCCATCGACATCTTCTACCAGACACCTCCCGCTGAGAAAATATATCTTTTACAGCTACACTAGGTACACATACAATGACAATAGCACCTAAAAGATAACATCTATAGGCTTTAAAAACCTTTATTGAGGCATAGGCATATTTCTCTTTTATCTCATACTTTAGCTTAGTAGGCTGAAGGGATTTGCTAAAAAATGCAATAGGCTATTCATACCCTTCTTCATTCTTTTGTAATAAGACTACTACTATAGTATGAAAAGATGAAAAAGAAAATATGTGCATTGGTTTTGTATAATATAGGGTTCTAAGGACTAGATCATTCTTTATAGCTATTTTAATGTCTTAAAAAGCTTGCTAAGGTTCACCATCCCAATTTATAATAGCTCCCTTTTTGAGCATTTTGGATATAGGTCTACTAATTTTAGCAAAATTTGTAAGAAATCTTCTCAAAAAGTTTACTTAACCAAAGAATGATTGTATTCCTTTCACATTCTTTGGCTTAGGAACTTTATCAAATCTTTAAGGATCTATTTTTACACCATCCTTTGAGACTATATGTCCCAAAAATCTTCCTTCTATTACCCCAAATGTAAACTTCTTTGGGTTCAAGGATACTCCATATTCTAAGACTTTGATGAAAATATTTTCTAGATATCTGTAATGGTCCTTAGCCTTCTTGGAATATGCGGTGAGGTCATCTTGGTACACTACCATAAACTTGTTAATATAATCATGGAAAGCCACATCCATAGCTCTTTGAAAAGTTGCCCCTACATTAATCAAACCAAATGGCATTCTCACATATACATAAGTACCCCATGGAGTTTTAGAAGCTATTTTAAACTATTCTTTTTCTTTTACAAGGACTTGACTATATCCTAAGAATCTGTCCATCATCGACATCAATTTCGAACTAGTCACTTGTTGCAGCATGGCTTCCATGTTTGGTAATCCATAGTTGTCTTTTAAGGAAGCAATATTCAGGTTCCTAAAATCTACACATAGCCTTATGTCTCCATTCTTCTTTTTGATAGACACCAAATCTGATACCCAAGTGGAATGCCTAATTGGTTTGATTATCCCCCCATCCCTTAGCTTCGTTAATTCTTCTTGCATTTTGGGGGCCAAGGTGGGGTTTACGGGTCTCTGCTTTAACATTTTCTTTGAGCGGTATGACATGCTAGAATAAATATTCTCTATAGGCTTTAAGGTCATCATGAGACCATGCAAAAACATGTCTATACTTTCTTAGCAAATCAATTAGAGGCTTTTTGATTTCAACAGATAAATTTTGATTGATATAGATTTTCTTTGGGGCTTAAGAAGTACCAAGGTTTATCTCTTCTAGTTCTTGGGGTTTACAATCTCTAATTCTAGACTTCACCCTATCCTGTTTATCAAAAATGTTTTCTAAAACCACTAACCCTTTGGGTACTTTGTTGGTTTTCAATTGTATAATCTTCTAACAAAAAAATGTTTCCTTACCATCTATTGTTTTAACTAAGGAATTGCAATCTAATTCTTGGCCATAGTATTTATCTTCACTTGACAAGAAATTTAAAATATCTATTGTTAGGTATTGAAGGCCAATTTTGTACCTCAATCTATGAAATTCTAGAAAATGATACATCCTTGGGCTTGATAGCCACATTTTCCAATAGATCAACCATCTTATTTTGACTTCTTTCCATCCAAGAAATACCAAATGCATCAAATAACTCAATTTGATCCCATACAACATTTCTAAATTGTTTCAATCTCTTATTTTTTGAGGCATAAGTTTTTCTTTAACTTGGGAAACCACTAATTTAGAATCACCTATGACATCCAACTTCTTGATTCCATGATGAGTTGCTACTCTTAATCCAATAAGAGTGCTTCATATTCTACTATATTATTGGTGCATGAAAAATTTAATGTGAATGAATATATGAATGTGTTCTTGTTAGGGGAAACAAAAATTACTCCTACCCCTGAACCTTCTTTAGAACTTGCACCATCAAAATACATGGTCCACAAAATTGGTGAATCCATGTAACATTCAACCTCATGTGAAATCATAGCAAGGATTTTCTCAACTTCTTGAATAATCAGTTCAGCCTTTAATGCATTTACACCAATATCTAGAAAGCAAGTTGAATCCTTATCAATTTCATTTCCCAAAATATTATTGACCCTTGGTTCCCTATCTACCTTAACAATCTTATCACCTATATGAAAAGTAGCATAAGATAAGTCACATTGTAGGCTACCTCCCATAGAAACACTCCATTTTCTAGAGGTAAATGTTCCATAATGTGGAGAAATATTGACTATAAGGAAAAGCATCATCAATTCTACAGTAGGGTATGCAGCTAGTTTGAAAGGTAATGCATTGATAGTACCTATGGTAGGTACTTCCCTAGCATCCATGCCTCTACATTTTCCTTGTTTGGTGTCTACTTTTAGGCCTAAGGCTTCCATGACTTTGAAAGGCATAATGGTGTTAGAGGCTCCTAAATCTATGATGCAATTCTTAAGAGTTTTTCCTTTTATAATTAGACTGAGAAAAAATGGGTCAATGTCTTTTAAATAAGCCACAAATGAATCATCTAAGAACATTTGGGGAATTTGGGAGAGAATGTGTTGCCCCACTTTTTACCATGTACCAATTTTGTAAAGTGGAGATTAACTTGTATTGTATTTAGTTAGCTCAAGTTGGTCCTTTATTCCTCAAGTGATAAGTATCTCCATCGGGTTTTCATCTTTTCCCTTCTCCCACATTGTATGGCAGGGTGGGTTTTCTTTATCATCATGAGTCTTTTGGGTAGTCTAGGACCTTGCTCAATGGAGATTCTTGAATTATATTACTTTAGATGAACTTACTTGTAGCTCATGTTGTTTTGAACATATGGAAAGTTACGCTAGCAGAAAATCCAGTTTCGTCTTCTCCTTGGTGGGTTTTTGCACCTCGAAGGTGAAACTTCGCCGAGATTCACAAATGCGATTTGCGAGCTTAAATGAAGAGAAGTGAATTATGTTATGGATAGATCATTCAAGTATTGCCATGTTTTCACTGTGGGAATCTTTTAAAACTCAATAACATGATAAAAAAAGGCATTGACGAAAAACTCAGAAACAACTTCTCCTCGGCGGGTTTCGAACCAAGAAGTTAGTTTTCTAGAAAGCCATTTGTGGAAAGGTAAGCGAGTCAGTGGGTCCCATCTTTCACTTGCAAAGCCAATTTTATATTTTTTGGAGGTTTAAAATAAAGTGATTAGGGTAGAGAAGGTAAAATGAGGGCACAAGCAGAAAAGTGGAAATTGCCTTCTCCTCCGCGGGCTTTTTACCCTTGAAGGCAGTTTTTTGCATCCAATGGAAAATCACTCTTGCAAGCATGGTTATTTGACAAATTGATTACATGAGGCTAAAAAAAGATAAGGGAAGCATGTTGATCACATTGAGGAAGGTATTCTATTCAAAATATGGCTGAGCAGATTTTTACTCACGGAGTACTCCATTCTTAATTCTCTGTAGCTTGGTGAAAAATGGAAAAGTAAAATTGTAATAAAGGAAAGTAACTGTTGGGCCAATGGAAACAATAAAAAGACAAGAAAGAATCCATTGTAACCTCCAAATTTACTAATCTAATGGATTTTTCATTTGATTCATTTGTGTGGCATGGATCTTAAAGATTAATGGGTGGATTGGAGTTTCTATATAGAGATGAACATAACAAATTTTCAAACTACTGCTTACTTATTTGAACTATTATGTTGTTGAGTTGACTATTGATTTCAAAATTCCCATAGTTACAAAGTTCTACTCTCTATCCTATTTTGAGTTTTAAGATTTCCAATTTATCTCTACCTTAGTTGAGATGGCAATAAGATTTGCTGGATTTGATGGATTGGGTGGAACCAAGTCTACATGGTAGAATATCATAGACACTTCACTCCATTTCTTTGACATGAAAGATTTCCAAAGAAGGTTGAGGATAGAACCAATCCATCCCATAATGGAGAAACTCTGGGTAAGTGGTCTAGTAGAAGTAGCAAAACTTCTCATAGTAGTACAAGCCTCGAAGCTAATTATTGAATGTATCAATCACTATAACCTAGATATGAAGCAAATCTTACTGCCTGATTAAATGATTTTAATCTCAATCAATAGGCAACCAGTAGTCAATTGTCTATAGATTCTAGAATGAGAGGAGTTCTTTGAATTAATGATTGGAGGAGCCTTGTTTGAATTCTCTCTGAAGAAGATGGTGTGGCAAAAGGAGATCATGAGTTCTTGGTTCCAAAAGCTAAGGGGAGCTAAGAGTAAGGTCCCTAAAACCCTTTTCAGCACTGATCTTAAGCCTGAGATTGTGGACATTCTAGTCCTCTAGCATCGACTTAAAGGTGAGGTAGAAGCCTTTGATTTTGTAGAACAATACTTCTTTTTGGTGCAAATTATTTGCTCAGATACACAATATATTTATTGGGCGTATGAGGTAAGTGAAAATCTATCTAGGGCTCTTAGTGCAGCTAAGTTCTACAATTTATTTTATATGTCTTCTTTCTTGATATATATGTTGGCTTCCCTACAATTGTGGTTGGGACTCCCCAGATTAGAGAATTTCCCTGATGATGTGAAAAGCTATGAATTTTATCCATGCCTGCAACTGCAGAATAGTTATGCGGAGTATATCCAAGTAAATGATGCGTTCACAATGAGAATATGTAGGGACCTCCAAGGATGTCCAGAGCAAAGATTCAATCTAGAGGCAATGACAATCATTAGTCAATTTGGTAGTTATTTCATCCAATTCTCATCCTTTTCATATTTACATCTTGTAGCTTTCGATGGATTTCCCCTGAAGCTGTGCAGATATCCAGATGACATGATCATGCTCATTGAGATCATGAGACAAGCAATCTAGGTGAATGTGCTGAGCACCAGTTTGAGGAAAAAGGGATACGAATTTCCCATAAATGTTGGGGCCTACAGTTGTGAGTCCTGATCAGATGCCAAAAACATGCTCAAGACATTTGAGAACAAGTTCAAATTAGAAGAATATGAAGTGGTGAGGCCTATGTTTGACCCAAATGGGTATGGTAGAGATGTGCTTCAAATTGGAGGTGTGATCAAGCATGTTACTACTGTAGAAGATTATTGGGTAGATTGTAGAGATGAGTTGGAGAGCTGTGATCGTGCATTTTCCAGACTCACAATGGAATAAATAAAGGCATATGGCATCGATCTCAATGTAGAAGGACTAGAAGATGATGGGAAAAATATGTATAGTAATACATATTTGACCAAATTAAGGAATACTCCAATCAGTTCTAAGCCATATGTTGATATGGAAGAAGACCTTGATGTTATGATGGCCCAAATCATCAAAAGAATCAAAAAATGGGTTGAGTGGACAGAAAAAAAGGGCCAGAGTAGGAGCAAGACTACTCAAGCTTCTCCAGCCACTACTACTCTCACTTCTTCTCAAAGTGCCACTCCTAGTGTTACAACTATGTCTGCTCAAGGACCTGCTCAATCTATAGGAGGAGGTGACCAACCCCCAGAGAAAAAAATTTCAATAGCTCCAACTTGCCAAGGCAGTCCTCTACCAGTTATTGGAGCCCAAGCTAGCACCGAAGAAAAGAGGAATGAAGAGCTAAAAGATGGTATTACTACTCTAGTCTCACCTCCTCATGTTACTACTCCAGTCTCACCTCCTCATGTTACTCCAACTCCATCTCCTCATCATAGCCCTGGTCCATTTGCAAGTGCTCCCCTTTTGAAGCCAACTAGTTCCCCCATTCAGATAGTAGATATCAGGGATGAACAGAGTAGTAGCAGCGAGTCCACTAAATCTAACGAAGCTGCAAGGAAAACTCAAGAGGAAGAGAAAGCCCTGAGTTCATCTAGGCTTTTGTTTCAAGATCCTAAGAACCCTTTTTCTGCAACTATAGTGGTAGTGACTCTGGTGAAGAAGAAAATGTTTAGTATAGAGTCACTTGGGGCTGCTTCTAAAGTGATTAGTATAGAGTCCTAGCTAGAAGACACCTTAGAAAGGAAGAGAAAGAGGAAAGAGGAGAGCATCCTTGCAAAGGATACTATGTCTCAAGTAGTTTGCTCTGGGTCTACAATAGTGAAAGCTAAGAAGTAGAAGACTTTATCAATACTTGGGCAAGATCTATAAGCAAGACACTTAACAATGGAGGTATCAAGGCCAAACAAAGTAGGGAGAATTGAGGACATGACACCCGATGATTTCACTCTACATTCAATTGATCTTGGAGAGGCTAGACATGATACAAAGGTGGGCCTATGGAGATCAATTAATGAGGTGATAGAAGAAAAATTGGAGAGCCTCAAATTGTCAAAAATCAAGATGAAGGCCAAGATTGAAGATTTGAAAAGATTTATTAGGTAGGTAGTTGTTCCATTAGCAACCATTATTGGTGTGCCTGCTACTAAGAACCCCATAGTAGAAGAAGTGCAAGCTTTCATCCCATAGCTTCAAAAAGATAGGCATTTTGGTTAGATTGGAAGAGAATGGATTGAGAAACTCAATGCAAATGGAATTTCTCTGATCGATCAAATTGGAAATATTATCCTTCGATTGGAAACTGAGAAGGATAATATCATATCTAATCACAACACTTTGGCCATAAAGAAGGCAAGATGTGATGAATGTATTTCTCTCTTGAAAATTATCATCCAAATGAAGGCAAAAGAGGCAGTTGAAGCAAAGATTTTGAAGAAAGGGATTGAGCCTCTGTTCGAATGGCTTCAAAGTATGCAATTTAAGCTGGAGATGATTCAAGAAGCTGAAGAGGGACTCAAAGAAATAAGGGAAAAAGTGAGGAAGACCCAAGATAGAGCATTCAAACTCATGCAAGGATTACACACTGACCCACAAACTAGTGGGCAAGGGAAAGCTCTCATTGGGGTAGAAGGAATGAAAAACAACTTCTCCACATACTTGAGTAATCTATCTGGAATGACTTCAAGTAGTCAAAACAAAGTGGTAGAGTTGCAAACGCTTGGTGGATACGTACATGTGGCTACTAGAGAATTGACAAGTCAACTAAATACAATAAAGGAGCTAGCTCTAGAGCATTCAAAGTGGCTCTTAAGATTCACTAATGTACATGCACCCAATCATGAAGAAATTATTCCAATTATAGTTGCTGCTAAGGCATATAGAGAAAAAATTGAAAAGGGAAAGAAGTCCAAGTGATTCAGTTGACACTTCCTTTTCATTTTCTAATGTAAATTTTGCAAATTTTGTAAATTTTTTAATACGACAAACTAGCATCTTGCCATTTGTCATCCTCAGAAGATGAACCAATTAAAATTCCTATTGTAATGGTCATCTCTCAACTCTATATGTATGAAGTTCAATGATTAATGAAAGGTCAAAAATTTTTGGTGTAGAATACTTGATGTTGCAGAGTCAATTGAAGAGTATTTTACGTCAATTATTTCTTGTTCCAGTAAGTTGATAGTTGTTAATTAGTTGGTCCTTTCTCTTAAACTAAGTTACAATAGGAAGGAAAGGATTGTTTCATTCCTTTGTTTCCAGGTTATGAATAAACCTAGTAGGATGTGCTGTGAAATATTCAGAGAAGGACTCATTAGACCTTTTATTATTATTATTCCATTTACATCTATGTTAATAGTTGTCATAGATTAGTTGAATGCTGAGTGTATGAATTCATAGGATGTGTGAGTTGTATCATTTGGTTCATAGACTAGAAAGTTTACCCTACCTGAATTAAGTTCTACTTAGGCTTAATTCGGTTTACCTTTTCTGTTCTCGGGTTAAGAGCATACCCTGCATTAGTTTTAGGAACAAAACATAATTCCTTGAACATCATTCACATAGGGAGCTATACCTACTAATTCAGAGAGAAGCCGATAATCAGAGAATGACTTTTCAACTGTTGTAAAAAAATATTGTTCATCATTTGGGTATTAAGAGTCATATTTTCATAGGAAACAAGAAAGGACAAATTTTTTTACCAACACAATGCCACTATCTTCAACTACCACTGGGGTTTGTTGTATATTGCATTGCATGTGTCAGTAATATTACTTCCCTTCTCCATGAGCCTTTGAGCAAATATATAGCTATTTCCCAATATTGCCCCCTACTACAAAAGGAAAAAGTGTTAGAGGAATTTAGGAAAACACATGATGTTTTGATAGAAAGCCTACATTTGAACCTCAAGAAATTGCCAACACCAAAGATATTCTTAGAGGCCCAAAAGAAAATTCAAACCTATGGAAGCTTTTTCATCCAATTTCCTAAGTTCACATACCTACAAGTAGGAGGATTTGAAGAAGAACCTATGAAGCTACCTTAATATGCATTAGACTATTTTATTATAGCTGAAATATGTAGACATTTGTTTTTCATGATTAAAGATAACCTACCTTAGGAGAAGTGGGAGTCTTTTTTTCCCATTAGACTTGGTCCTTTGACTTGTAGTAATAAAATTAATGCTTTTGTGATTGAAAGTAACCTAGTTAGCTTTAATCTTAGATTCTATCAAGGAAGGAGGGATTTTGATAGCAATGTTTTTGTAGTGAAAGTACTTGGCTTAAAAGGTTAGCTATTGATAGTTCCTAATCTAGAAGTTTTGTGGAAAGATTGCAATAATGAGAGAGAGGTGGTTAAATGAGATCATTCAAGACTAAATCTTCCCCAAATCAATTCCTTGAATTTGAAGATCAAATTGGAGGGAATAATTGATGATGGTTTAGACGTTGTTGAACCAAGATGGGAGGAGGCAGATGAATAGAAGCAACTTGAAGTGGACTAGAACCAGGCTGAAGAAGATAACATAAATCTTAGAACCAAATCCATTTTATCTTATATAGATAAATATTTAGTTTGAAGAATCCCCACTCTAATGGAATGCATGAATTTACAAGCCCCTTCAAAAGTTGGAAGTTATTCAAACAAACTATGGTAGACAGAGAAAAGCCTAGCTAGGAAACTTAGTTACAAATAGTTACCTTTTCTTTTGAATTTCAAAGCTATTTTAATTTTAATTTTTTTTTTTGTAACTATTTTCAATCAAAAGGTTGGGTTTTGATGGAAGCCTTTTTAGGTTTGTAAAAAACTATAAATCCTGGAGCATTAGGCGAGAACAGGGTTAGCTTTTAGTTGCATAAAATACTTTGATAGTTTAGTATTGTTAAAGTTTCTTTGATGGAGATAGTGATAGATAGATAGTAGTGATATATGTGAAAGTTGTCTCTTAATATCTTTGTACTTGAGAATTTTTTTTTTGAACATATATATCTATCATATTTACTATGCTTTGAAACTTAGAGTTTGAGCATAATAAGTTGTGATTATTTTGAGAGCCATGATGGTTAATATTGCATGACATCTATTATTGTTTCTCTAGATGTTTGTATTTGTCCTTCATTTATGAAAATCAGCTTAAGTTTCTATAGGATTTAATTTCATGTTTGAGTCTTGTTCAAATTCTGGAAAGACTATGAGCTTTTTGATTTAATGTTAAATTTCTAAAGTTGTAAAGTAACACCTTCGTACCTATGAGTATGTGAGAGCCCCTTAAACACTTTCTGGTAAAAGTGTTAAATTTGTTTGTTTTGATATTTTCAAATTCATTTATAATTTACTTGTAAATGGATCTATACCTATAAAAATTTAGAGGGAAATGATTAACACAATGTTTACCCAACTATTGTGAACATTATTGAATTTTCAATCTTGGGCATAGATTGAGTTACTAAATGCTATAGGAAAAGACAACCTGTTCACTAACATATATGTATTAGAATGGAAGTATAACTTTAAAATAATAATTATTTAAAGTTCAAAAATTTACATATTCAAGTAGAAATTTGATTTAGTTCTATTTTCTATTCAAGTAAAATAATCCATAGTTTAGTTTGGTAGTTTTTAAAAGATTACATTAGAATAATTAGTATCATAGCAACAAAACCCACAAAATAGATAATTAAATTAGTAACATGGACACTATATCAATTAGAAAAAGACCAAATAAAACATATGTAAAAAAGGTCTCTGGATTTTGTATGGGCAAAAATTAAATCCTTGTAGAAAAATTATAGAGTGTATTAAATTACTTTCCTTATCCGACTCCTAAATTTGTCCTATTTGGTAGGCTTAACCATAGAGTCAACATACACTAATAGACTTATGTGAGAGCTTTGAAAAAAGAAAACTCAAATAGGAATCCATATACATGTGTGAAAATTCTAAAATTAGTAAGTTAATAAATTATCCTATAAAAAAATTATATCCTTTTATAAGTAAATGAGGTAGTTACCAAATAAATAGTTATTCAACCCTATAATCAAAATGATTTAAACTACACACACACACACACACACACACACACACACGTATACATATATGTATATGTGTGTGTGTGTGTGTGTGTGTGTGTGTGTAGAGAGAAAGAGAGAGAGAGAGAGAGAGAGAGAGAGAGAGAGAGAGAGAGGTGGTGTGTGTGAAAATATGGACACACTTCTATAAACTATTATTCTTGAGACTACCCATGAATGAGAGCACTTCAAGAGGTGGCTTATAGCTTCCTATCTATGATGTGCAAGAGCTATGAGATGATGGCTCTCAAATAAATCTAGCTATGAAAACCCTTGCAAGGTGCACCATAGAATGGAAGATTCAAAGAGTAGAGGTAAGAATGTTGTTATCTAAGAATCTAGAATGAATGTAATGCAATTGAAAGCTAAATGAGAGAAAGCTAAATACACGATAAACTAGAAAATAAATATTAAAAACTCTATTTAGACTAGATGATTTAAGCTATAAGCATGAAGAGAAACTAGAATGAATGAGAAGCATGAAGAATGAAGAATAGAAGATAGAAGAAGATGAGCTCACAAGCATGAGATCTTCAATCCTACACCATAACGTTAGTAAAAGAGTGGAGTTGTGAAGTGGGGAGAGAGCTATCCCTTTTAAAGAGAAATGGGTGATAGATATCATGAGGCAATATGCATGTGATCATGGGTTGAGTTTGAAAGTGGGAGTGATCCATATGCACAAGCATTTCCACCAATCATGATGAAGAGTTAACTTTTGTGCCCCATGTGGGACAAAAATTTCCTTTCTTTTATTTTTAAATAAGAAAAATGTTTTTGTGTGTGCAACTTAGGATAATAGATGAGTGGGGAATTTTATTTAATTAAAAAAGGGGACATGTTCTTTTAATTAATTATGAACTTAGGATAAAGTGGTCAAACGATAGGATAAAATCAAATAAATGGAGTTTTGGAGATTTGATCAAGGATAAGCATTAGATAAATTATGTAAAAATGCTAGGAAGGGGGCTCATAGTCTAGATGACCATTTTTTGGGTGATTACAAGTGGTACTCGAGTGGGCCCCACCACCCCCACTGTCTTGTCCTACCTGGGCGCATAAGTATGCTTTGCAAAGAAGAGTTCATATTTAAAAAAAATTAACATCAGTTATGGGGAGGGGTTCCTTGTGGGCCCAATACACCCCAGACCTTTCTTCATGAACCTTATGCAGATCCCTAGTAAATGTTTTATATTAAAAAAATTAACTCCACCAAAGTGGAAGTGGACCACAACTTACTGCATTAGTCTTGTGACCCCCATTTGGGTGAGGTGTGTGGACCTACCCAATGCCCACCTTAATTAAGGTGCGATGAGGGTAAACACAGGTATTTATAAAAAAAGGTTTTTATAGTTTAATTTAATGTTTATATTATTTTATTATTTAATACATTTATACTTATATACTATTTATATTATTCTATTAATAGATTAAATATTGTATTTGATACAATATTTAATATATGTATAATTATATATGCATATAATTATAATATATAAAATGCAATATATTTAATAAATGTGAAATAAATTAAATACAAATAATTTTTATTTAATAAGATATATATGCATAATTTTTAGTAATTATAAAATCAAAAAAGATATTAACAATAGTATAAGTTGGGAATTGAAAAATTTAGATAATATTTACTTATAACCAATAGTAAAAAAGGTGTATCAAGACATCATTAATAAGAGGAAAATAAAATAATTAGAGAGAAATGAAAAAATCATATGGGAAACATCAAAAGATGGAAGGTATAACGTGAAGAATAGTTATAAAGCAATCACTCAGTCTCAAAGATTAGAAGAAGTGTATACTCCCCTTAAACTTTATCGGGATTCTTCCTATCTACCAAAGCCAGGCTTCTTTTTGTGGACTGCCTCACAAGATAGGATTCTAATTACTAATAGACTTAGAAAGTTGGGCATTGAGGGGCCTTCTAGATGTGTGCTATGTAATAATGATAACAAAGACAAAAATCATCTTTTATATAAATGTACATATACAAAAAGTATTGGGAATGGCTCCAACATATGCTAGGTTGGACCATGCCCTTGCTTGAAACTTGAACAATCTAATTAAGGGCTAACCCATAGACAATAGTGGACTTATCTATGGTAACCTCTAGAATATTTTTCATTCTATCCTTGTTTGGGAAATATGGAAAGAAAGGAATAGAAGAATATTCCTTGATCAAGAGATAATGGCTTGTGAGATAACGAATAAAATCAAAGCCTGTATAGTTGAAACATTAAACCCTCATCTTAGAAAGATTCCAAAAGAGGAAGGATCATTTTCAGAATGGGATGGTCTTATGAAAAAAAGTTGGAAAAACCTAGTTCATCCCCCACTGATGTATCAAAAAAAGAATAAAGAGTTTAGGAGTAGCTAGAATCCACCCTCGACAGGATGGACCAAATTAAATTTTGATGGAGCTTCGAGAGGCAATTCTAGTACTACTGGGTTTGGATGCATCATTAATAATGATTCTAGCAATTGGATCAATAAAAGGGCTAAATTTATAGGATCAACCACTAACAACCTTGCTGAATTAGAAGCCCTTGACAAAGGTATCCAAACCTATCTAGAGATAAGCATTTCAAAAATTATTATTGAAGGATATTCACAGATTATCCTAAGCACTATCAGAAAAAGGGAGACACCTAATTGGGTTCTAAATTCTAAATTGGAAGAAGTTCTAAATCTCCTGGACTGACTTGAAGATATTCAGATTATGCATATTTTTTAGGAAGGTAATAAAGTAGCAGATCGGTTAGCAAATAAGGGAGTTGATGGTGAAATTTTCTTAGTATTCAATTATAAGTAAACTAATAAAAAAGTAAACAACAATATTAAACAAAATTGGATAATGTAAAATTTAGTCATATAGCTAAAATAACATATCATACTAACTATTAATATAAATGCATACATATCTGAGCAGATAAAGACATAAAAAACTATATATATATATATATATATATATATATGTATACCATCATGTATAAAAGTGAAAGCATTGACTCCTTGCAAAAATCAAAGGGGAAGATGGAAAATTGGATTTTTTTCCAAAATGCTGATAGATTTAAAAATATAAATTAAAATAATAAATTTGAATTCAAATTAATTAAAATTAAGATAATAATACTTTCAAATTAGAAAGGAATGCAGTTAGTATATTTGGGAACACAATTTTGGACACTTTTGAACTCTTTATCCCTATATCTAATAGCTCTCTAGGCAAAGTTTTATAATTTAAGTTTAAACTTTGTAACCTCATTAATTTTACTATTTCTTCCATCATTTCATGACACCAGGCATCATCACATACCAATATGATTAAGTTGCATGTAAGTGGCATCAATAGATGACATCTAGTATTCGAGGCTTTTCTAGATCCTTCATTTGAGATCGTTAGTTCTCTATCTATAGTTTAATTGGTATTGGACATTTCTTACTCCATACTCTGTTTTAGCCTAATTGAGTTATAACCTTAGGATGGATACCAATATCAATTTATTTCATGCCTCAAAGGTGTAGAACATGGCATTTAGAGGAAATGTCAAACCAGAAAGACATAATCGACTATTAAATCTTGTGGATGATGACTAGGATTACTGTGAGTCATGTCTTAGAGGAAGGTATGTTCAATTATAATTTCTCTTGGAGAACCAATAGTGACATTATAGGTTCTTTCATAGGTTGTATTTACAAAGAAAAAATAGAGAAGTGGGCCATGATTAGGCTTTGCTACAATGTTTTCAACCCAATTTAGTGTGTAGGTCATGAAGAAGCGGTTATGAGTATCGATGAGAAATGTAGGATCCCTCTCCCAGAGATGTGCATGTCACATTCACCTGGAAGCTTTGAGCTGGCTATTGTAACTAGGTGCCCCTCTCTGGTGATTCGAGAGAATCCCTTATTTTTTCAAGTTTGGTAAAAAATAGAAGCTAGTATACATTTTCTACTTAGGTGGAGAGGGATCTTAGAAGATCATAACAAGGATTGGCTTAGGAATTATCTATACATCTTTAACTCCTTTATACATTTAGGAGTGGAGCTTGAGAATTTGGAAGCTCTAGATTTCTATATTCCGAATATGTAAAAGTCTAGTAGGGAGAAAAGTGCTTTTGAATTCTTGCCAAACTTTCAAACCAAGAATCGGAAGGACATTTCTAAAATCATCATGGTTTACTAGAAATAGGGTTGGTAACCAATCCCTGAGACAACTGTTGGGTTCATTGCCTATAGATAGTAGGGTCTTGCTATTTATTGGTGCCCCCGACATGTTGGTTTTGTAAAATTATTGTAGATATTGGATGTTAGTTGGAGATTTTCTCTTCATGTTTCACCTTTCCTATATTTGGCATATATGTATTCTAGATAGTTATAGTTTAGGGTTTGTTGTCTCCTCCTTATAGTCTTAGAGGTTTTGGTTTTGTGATGAGCTCCTCCTTATCTGCCTTTCTAGTGATATTTTAGTATGTTAGGTTTTGATAGTCCTGGGATATTATTATAACTATAATCTAATTTTATCTAATTCTAAAATAGAATTATAGTTAGTGTTAATATGTGATGGTGAGTTTTGGAAACACATGTAAGATGATTATAGGCTCTGCATACAAGTTATTTATCAATTATATCATAATCATGATATAAATTTTAGTAACTATGCTACAAACTTTAAATTCACTCATTGCATTCATTAAGACCAAAATGTGAAAGAAACAAATAAATAATCAAATCTATCAATTATAGTAAGAAACAAAAAAAGGAAATAAAAGAACTTAATAGTAATGGTATTTCACCTCTAATACAACTTAATAAGCTTGGATAAATCTATATAACTATTTTGGATATTAAAAACATCTGTAATCATTTAGAGGATTAAAATAGTGAAAATTGATAAATCAAAAACTAAGTCTACCAACACATAATAAATTAAATATAGATAAGGAGAGAAACATGATAAATATGTATCAGAAAAGGAAATTACAAATCTTGTTGAATCGCTTCATTTACTCAGGTTGGTCTAACACTACCAATATTTGTGGAAAGAAAGACATCTTTGGTTTGCAAGCTAATAGAAGGATTATTGCAAAAGGTATAAGAAGTTGTGATTAGACAAGCTAAATACTAAAAGGAGATTAATTCGTCAGGGTAGAATCCTTGTTAAATTTTGTTTGAAACTTTTTCTTTCTCAAGTTTTATCTTCCCTTCTCAAAGGATGTCTATATGTTATTTCAGGCTTCATCATATTTTATATTAATTTAAAATTGGGGTATGCCCCTTTTAAATTGTATAATATAGGACTTTGATCTCGAACAAGACTAGAGGTTTTCTTGCTCCATTCTTTCTACTAGTGTCCACTTGAATAAAGAATTCTATAAATTAAATTAAATTTATTCAATATAATACAAGGTTTTGGCCATTTACTGACTAAAAAGAAGAAGAAGATATATATGAAAAATTTTAATGGTATGAAAATAAGATTTTATTTTATAATGTAATAACTATTGTTTATTGAAGTAATTTTATAATGAAGTTATAAATTTTTATATTGCAATGTAAGAATCAAAGATTTTTTATAAGACTATTTGAAATTATGAACGAAATTTAATAATGAATATTATTTTGATACATGGAATCAACTATGAAATACAATCCTTGTGTATAAATGAAAACTTGATAAACATTAGAAAGCTATGATCTATCTTACTAGTATTTAATTAAAGTTCTCTAGAGTAAAGAAAATTGGAAACAAGGATTAAACACTTAAATTCGTAAGTGACCTTTGTGAAATTATGACATAGGCATGAATATGGTCAACCATAAACTAGGAAATGATATGTAAACATAAATGATCAACTGAAACCATTGGTTAGTAAACTTCAAGATTAAGAGCTTGAAAATCAAAACAAGAGTCACATGACCATTCAACTTGAACATTTACCTTGTACAATGCAAACATAAAATTCATTTATCAATGTAGTTATAATTCAACCTAGTCAAGTGATTGATTACCCTAGTTTGAAAATGAAAAAAAATGTTTGTGTATTTTGTGTGTGTTTTGTCCATAAATTTGGTCATGACAGTTGGTTCCACATTAAGAGAAAATTCTACTAAGCATAAACCCATGATCATGCTTAGAGGTGCAAACCCAACTTCACAAGGTGAAAGACTTAACATTGGTACTAGGAGCCAACCTAAAGTTATCCTTAGAGGTTTGAATCCTTCCAAATAATATAATCCTAAGAAAGTGGGTGATGAGCCTCCAAAAGGCCATCTTTCTAAGTTCTTTTTATCTTACTTTCAAACAATTATTTTGCAAACAATCATGACTTTATGGTTTTAAGCATATGAACTTATGTTTTTTTTTTTGTGTGTGTGTGTGTGTGTGTGTGTGTGTGTGTGTGTGTGTGAAGACATGAAGTATAAATATGGATAGTTTAAAAATGCTATATTTTCTTAAATGCATGGACATAAATGGTATAATGAAGTAGTTATACATGTTGATATATGTTTCCCCATCTATGCTATGTTTTGGGTATTTTTCCTCCTATAGCCATAGGACTTGCAAGGGTGTTAATGGAAATTTACACCTTTTTTCAAATATTGATGATGAGAATATATATATGAAAATGGAAGGTTTTGTGCACATTGATTATTTTGCAAGTGTTTTTTGTGGGTGTTGAAGGATCAACATTTTAGCACTGGAGTAGTCAAAGCCAATAATGCATTGCTAGACCTTCCCAAGTGAGACAAATCATTTATTGATTTATGTTGTTGCAGTGCATGGATGTAGCTTCTACAACTTTTTATATTACTGGAGGATTTATTTGTGGTTAATGTTGTTTCTATTTTGAACTTTATGAGGCTTTAATTGATCCTCATTAATGGAGTGATCTTAGATTTAGGAAGTAGTTGTAGTTTCCCTTAAAATAATGACTATTATAACTTTGAGAAAAGTTGAAGAAGTAGAATGAATTGATTTTCATAGCAGCACTATTGTGATACTATTTTTCAATCAAGTGTAATCTTTCTCCATGAATGAATAGAATGAATAGTTCAAGTTTATATCTCTTATCTTAATTGTATTTCTTGTTCAGTCATCTAAGGGGAGGACACTTGGTGAGTGAACTGATATGTTAAGAGTAGATTTCATTTCATTTCCTTGCTTATTTCTAAGTAAGGTAGAAATCTATTTCTCTTGCAGCCATTGATAACATAATTAGTGAACTATTCTTGCAGCATAGGTAGTTAAAGTAGCCTCTATCTATGATTAGATGCTTTGTTAGAATAATTTCATTTAATGGTTCTAGTTTAGTTTTCCTAAAGCTCGAGCATTTTAATTCCATAGGCTAGTCTTAATATTGAGAAAGTTTAAAGAATATGCTTTTTGAATGCCATTCCAAGTTTATGTCCTTGGTTGATAATTAAATGAGATCGAATAATTCATTTAGAAACTAATAAGGGTGTCCAATCCTAAATAGGAAGTTCATTGCTATAGGTTTCTAATACCATTATTTGGCCAAATTTTTTTGGCACCGTTGCCTGGGATGGTGTTAATTTAAACTTATCTTAGTAGTTGCATTTCCATATTCTAGAGTTTAGTCTTAAAGCATTTTATGCATAGACAGAGAGACCTCCTTGGAATATTTCTTCCTCGTATTGATCAGGAAGATATTTTTAGTCCTAAGCATGAAGAACCTCATAGCAAGAATGAAGAAGATGAACCCTTTGAAAATCCATTTACTGCTGCTAAAGAATGAATACCCTCATCCTCTAAAGAATCCTTACATTTGAATGATCTTTTTGCTGAACCTAAATGCCAAAACAATCCACTTACCCTTGTTATCTATCAACCACCACCACTAGGTCCTCCTCCAAGAATGGCTCAGCATCAGCCTCAACCAAATTTCCTTTTCCTATTCTTGCTCAATAGGGTAATCAAAATTTGAAGAACATACCTTCTTTTGCACTTCCCAAATTCTATGACCTAATCACAAAAGACTCTGAGACCTTTCTCTTTGAGTTTGACATCCTTTCCAGGAGTTATGACTATACAACTAATGGCCATAAGATGAAGTTGTTTTTATATACTCTAAAGGAACCTGCTCTGAGATGCTTCATGGGGTTAGGTGCCAACATTGTACAAGATTGTCCCATAATGAATAATCCATTTCGTTCAAAGTACAAAGAATACTATAGGGGTCAATATTTGAAAAGGGATGACATTTTTATAATGTCCCAAAAGGAAGAAGAAACCTTGAAGGATTATGTCTCAAGGTTCATGTTCAACTTCTAGTGTAATACACAACACTAGTTGAATAAGGAATCACATAAGCATCTTTTTTTGAAGGGTGTGATCGATGGAAGTATTGAGGCCTTAGACCTTATGGCAATAGGAGACATTACTTAGAAAAAGTGGGTTGACACAAAGAACATATGTTTGAATTATTTAAGGGCCAATATGAAGAAAGGTAGGGGACTTAGAGACCCACCACATACATTTAATGGTGGTTCAAGTTTATCTAAGATGGATCTATCCAATCTTCTATCTAATTTCAAATAAAACATCATTAATGATGTAGCTACATAGTTGGACACCATGTAGGCAAGAAGGAAGAAGGACAAAGCTGATGCCATGCTAGTAGAATACTATCTCCATTGTAAAGAGAAGAAAATGAATTGTAGATGCAAGTTTGTTGAAAGCCTAGAGTCACAACCAATACTTATTGAGTTTAAAGCCATTGATGAAAATGGAGAGGTTATCTACATTTCTCAATGAAGGCCATGGTCTCAAAGACATGGTATGCCAAAAGATCCTCTCCAAAATTATAATATTAACAATCAATGGAAAAATTCTTAGAATACTAGTTTCAATGGGAATAATAATTATCAACAACCCTAGCAAGGTTGTTAGCAACCTCAGTAGGGTTGGTAACAACCCCAACAAAGTTAGCAGCAACCTTAGTAGGGTCGGAAGCAACCTCAGTAGGGTTGGCAACAACCTTAGTAGGATTGAAAACAACCTCAACAAGGTTGACAAAAACCTCAGTAGGGTCGGAAACAATGTTAGCAAGGGTGACATCAACCTCAAAATTGGAAAAAAATCTAGTTAGCAAGCCTTAATGCCATGACCTAAGTAGTAGGCTCTAATGCCTCCTCCTGTAACCACTAATACTCCTTGTAAGTAGACTTAGCTACCAGTTCAACCTGATCCTAATCCCAAAAATACCAAATAGCCAACACAACAACAAAGCTATGTTATTTCCTTGAATGATATCTATTTAAGGTTAGACACTAGTTTTCCTTTACTATTAAATCCTATAATAACCAAAGTTGAAGATTCCCTAGCTAAAAAAGTGGATGCATTAGTTCAATAGACCTCTCCTATAGCCAAAAAACCTTCATTTCCTCATAGGTTGATAGAATAGTGTCAGCCTACAAAAAATGAAGTAGTAATTGATTTGCTTGATTAGCTGAAGTAGATGACAGTAAGAATACCATTACTTGATGCTATTAAGGAAGTTCTCATTTATACTAAATCCATCAAGGAAGCATGTATCAAACATCTAGGAAGAAAGAAAAAGGATCAAATAACTATTCATGTCTTAGGAAAATTATCTAATTTGATGTTGGAGAAACTAATTGTACCCAAATATTCTGACCCTTGGAGTCCTATAATCACTATCACCATTCATGGTATGCAAGTTCAAAATGATTTAATTGACCTAGGAGCATCTATAAATGTCATGAAAAAAGAGGTATTATCTCAATTGCATATCTTGGTCTCTAAGAAACACCAACCATACTTAAGATCACTGATAGTTCTACTATCAAGCTAGATGGGATGATAGAAGATGGTATACTCACCTTAAAATCTTAGGAGTATCCAATAGACTTTGTTGTCCTTTCCCCAAAGGCTAACACGGGTAGATATTCTTTAATTCTAGGGAGACCATTATTAGCTATTATAGATGCCTATATAGCTTGCTGGTTTGGGAAGATGACAATATCCAATAGTATCCATACTAAGAAGTTGACTTTATACTCCTTTTCTCATCCACTATTGCAAGGTGACCAAAAAGTCTAGCTAGACATGGGTGATGATGATCTAGAGGTCGATTCCATCCATCATCTAGTGATGCTAGGTTAGGAGTCATTTGTAGCCTCTCAAGAAGAAGAAGAGATAATTTCATCCATCCTCATGAATGAGTATGGAGTAGAGTCTCAAGTGTGTCCTTAAGCATAATGTATCCTAGAAACCATATTACCACCTTTGAACACAACTCATCATTTAGATACCTCTCAATTCCTTCACTCATTATTACCTCATGAGGTGGATTCTCCTCCATTTTTGGTAGACAAGGTCATCAAGATGGAAGTTGACCCAAGGAGAGCTAAATGTTAGCATCACTTTATCACCTTCCTACCAAAATATTGTATTGTAGTTATGAAATCTTTAGAAGGAAAAGATGGTTAGACTATGACCAAAGTCTTAAGGAGTTTGATGAAGAGGTTAATCTTAAATTTCTAAGAACCTTGAGGGATGGATTTTCATTGGTCAAAGGACTAAATATTGAATTTATAGAAGATATTGTGGCTGAATTAATTGGGTTTCCCTATGAAGGTGAAAAGTGGGGGAAGGATTTTGATTTATGTTTCGCTAGGGCATAGTTTAGTTTGCACAATTACCCTCTGCTAGACATAGATAAGAAGCAAGGCACTTCAAAATTACTTTTCCCTTGGAATTCATGTAGCCAATTATATTAATCATCCAATATTTCACTTGTGAAGGTTTCTACAAGTATTTTCATGGCCTATATTTCAAAAATTTGGTTCATCTTCAGCATGAAAATAGGCCGTTAATATTCCCAATTTCTTGTTTAATATTGTGAAAAAGAAAGCTTCTTAAGTTCAGTTAGGAAAAGATCGATCTTTCTCCCATCATTGTTCAATAAAATTAATTGTGGAAAGGGAATTAAAAAAACAATCAATTGGGACATGGGTAGAATTTCTACAAATGTATGAGGTAGAACCTAGATTGGTTGACCCTAAAGGCTAGTGTGTTGGGCACAGGGAACAAACATCCACTAGATTTTGCAAAGTTATTCCAAGGACAAAAAATGTTCTTGAAACTTCTCTCTCCAGTTCTAGACCATCTACGAAAATAATTTACAAAGTTGATGCCTCCATTTCTAGCAATTAGAGAAGTAAAAATAAAGAAATTGTTAATGCCCCTAAAATGCCATTGCCTATAAAGACTGAGTTCAGCATTAGGGGAGGCAAGGGTAGAGCCATAGAACTAAAAGAGGGAAAAATAGAACAATAAATTGATAGCAATAATAATATCAATGAAACCTTACACTCACATAGGAAAGAAATTCAGAAAAAACTCCTAAAGCAGGTACAAAAGAAATGACCACTACTAGGAGGAAATGAAAGAATCCTCCATGCCCATCTACATCCCCTACAAGAAGAAGTGCAAGGATTTTTGAAAATAATAGGGTTGCTAAGGTTTCTATTATAGTGGCTAACCTAGAATCCTCTGAGTTTGTGACTCTAAGTCCTCTTCAAAGGGAAAATTTCAATAAAATATAGCCAATGATACTAGGTTCAACAGCCATAATCCACAACCAAAAGCTGACCTTATTATTAACTATGTAATTGTTAATAGTGATAAGGACTCTAAAGAGTCTAAAGCATCTAAAGAGTTTGAAGAAAATCTTATTATGCAAGACACTTGTGAGAATTCAAAAGACCTCCCTTCTGAGGAATACCTAGAATTGAGACAAGAAATTGTTGAAGAAGTGCTAGAAAAGCTCAATAAGAATGGATTAGAGATGTTGGCTAAAGAAATAGTTGAGTCTAGTAAGAAAGAAAATGTAGTGATGACACTTGTTCTATGGAAGGGAGAATCCTCCATGTCACAAAGTACCATAAAAGTTCCTTACCTGGTACCTGACTAGGTAGCTATTCTTAGTCAAGAACCCTTGCACCACCAAATTTATCCATACCCTTGTATATATGGATCAATTTGTTAGGATAAACCACGGACAGAAATAAAAAACTACATGCAAATATAACCAATAACAAAAAATAATAGAACACACAAAAATGAACGCAAGGCACCAAGATTTAACATGGTTCACCCAATCCCTGGACTACGTCCACCAAATAGCAAGTCTGATCTTATTACAATCCAATGATTACAACTTGATTACAATCCGTAATCCCTTACAGCTCAATACCGCCGCAAGAACCAATTTCGTATCACCACATATAAAAAATACCCAACCCTAAGCCCTTTTTTATACAAGTATTAAACCACTTTAGGGTTATAACATGTCGGCCATATGTCAGCCATAATACGTCAGCTACCATGTCGGCTACTTCCAAATTTTTTTTTTTCGGGGCGATGCCCCGAACCCCACTATTTATGAAGTATATACAGTACTTTCCTGATCAATCACCACAATCTAACAATCTCGCACTTGGGGACTGATTAGGCTCCACACTAAACAATAATCTCCCACTTGGAGACTGATCCTGTAGCAATACAACTACCGCATGGGGCTCCCACTGGATCAAACCACCTTGGACTCTGCTATTCTTTTATTCACATTTAGTCTAAAAGACCAACTGAAGCTGAAGAGGAGTTCAGCTTCTCCCCAGTGACAACCTTTGTCAACATATCTACTGGATTTTCATTGGTATGTATCTTTTCCAGCTTTAACTGTCCATCCTCCAAAATTGACCGAATGAAGTGGTACCGCAACTGTATGTGTTTGGTCTTAGAATGCAGAGCTGAATTCTTAGCAAGATGAATGGCACTCTAACTATTTGTGAACAAATAATTATCCTTCTGAGGATGTCCCAATTCTTCCAAGAAGAACTGAAGCCATATCATCTCTTTGGCTGCCTCTGTAGCAGCAACATACTCTGCCTCTGTAGTGGAGAGAGCATTAATCTTCTGTAGCCTAGAAACCCAGCTCACAGCTGCCCCACCAACAGTAAAGACATAACCTGTAGTACTCCGCCTGGTATCAATATCCCCAGCCAAATCTGAGTCAACATAGCCCTTTAAATCAGTAGTAGAGCTCCCAAAGTGTAAACACTTATTGGATGTTCCTCTCAAATATCTGAGAATCCACTTGACAACATTCCAATGCTCAAAACCTGGATGACTCATATACCTGCTAACGACTCCCACTGCATGTGCAATATTTGGCCTAGTGCATACCATAACATACATCAAACTTCCTACAGCTGAAGCATAGGGTACCTTGGACATCTTATCCTCCTCTTCCTGTGTCTTGGGACACATCTCCTTAGTCAATTTCAAATGACCAGGTAAAGGTGTGCTGACAGCTTTAGCATTCTCCATAGAGAAACGTTGCAACACCTTCTCAACATAATCAGCTTGAGATAGCGTCAATGTTCTATTCTTCCTATCTCTGCAAATCTTCATACCAAGGATTTGTTTTGCTGCCCCCAAATCCTTCATAGCAAATGCATGTGCTAACTGGCATTTTAGCCCCTTAATATGATGCATGTTAGACCCAGCTATAAGCATATCATCAACATATAGACATAAAATAATGTAGCTATCATCATCCAACCTCTTAAAATAAACACAGTAATCTGAATGACACCTGTTATATCCATGCTCATGCATAAAATTGTCAAATTTCAGATACCATTGCCGAGGTGCTTGCTTCAGGCCATATAAACTTTTCTTCAATTTGCACACTAAGTTCTCCTTACCTTTGACCTCAAAACCCTGTGGCTGAGCCATATATATTTCTTCATCCAAATCACCATGAAGAAAGGCTATTTTAACATCCATCTGCTCTAAATGCAAATCTTCAGTAGCCACAAGACTTAAAACAGTACGAATAGAAGTCATTTTAACAACAGGAGAAAATATCTCATCAAAATCAATTCCCTTTTTCTGTGAAAATCCTTTTACAACTA
Source organism: Cupressus sempervirens (assembly GCA_028749045.1). NCBI lineage: Eukaryota > Viridiplantae > Streptophyta > Pinopsida > Cupressales > Cupressaceae > Cupressus > Cupressus sempervirens. Next base: position 527,804,553 of record CM053787.1, read on the forward strand.
ACCTGGCCTTAAATCTTTTCTTACCTCCTTCCTCTTCTTTCAACCTGTAAACCCATTTATTCTGTAAAGCCTTTTTACCTGCAGGCAACTTGCACAAATCCCATGTCTTATTTTTCAGCAAAGAGTCCATTTCATCTTTCATTGCAGACTCCCACTGAATCTTAGTATCCACCTACACAGCTTCATCATAACTTTCAGGTTCACCAGCATCAGTAAGTAAAATAGAATACAAAGAGGGAGAAAACCTTTGTGGAGGTCTAATTGGCCTTGTTGACCATCTAACATTCACTGGTGTGTGTGGTATTTGTTGTTGCAGTTGTTGCACATCATGAGGAATGGCTGGAATATCAGCTTTTGGAGTATCATCCAGCACTACATAATCATCTTCTTTCTTCTCATGTTGCTGCAACAGATCTTTGTACAACACTTTTTCATTGAATATGACATCCCGGCTTCTTATAATTTTATGATTTTCAAAATCCCAAAGCCTATAGCCAAATTCATTAATGCCATATCCAACAAAGACACATTTCTTTGATTTCTCTTCTAGCTTGGTTCTATTTTCAGAGTCTATATGAGCAAAAGCTTCACAACCGAAGGTCTTGAGAAAAGAATAACTCACCTTCTTACCAGTCCATGCTTCTTCTGGAATACCACAGCCCAAAGGAGTAGAGGGACCTCTATTAATCAAATATACTGCAGTATTGACAGCCTCCGCCCACATGTGTAAGGGCAACTCAACATGCAACCTCATGCTCCTTGCGCGCTCCATTATAGTCCTGTTCATGCGTTCAGCCACTCCATTTTCTTGTGGAGTCCTTGGAATAGTTTTTTGTCTACGAATACCATTAGTGGAGCAATAATCTTCAAATTCATGACTACAATACTCACCACCATTATCAGATCTGAGACATTTTAATTTCTTACCAGTCTCATTTTCAACCAAGCATTTCCATTTCTTAAAAGTTTGAAATATCTCATCAAAATCAATTCCCTTTTTCTGTGAAAATCCTTTTACAACTAACCTGGCCTTAAATCTTTTCTTACCTCCTTCCTCTTCTTTCAACCTGTAAACCCATTTATTCTGTAAAGCCTTTTTACCTGCAGGCAACTTGCACAAATCCCATGTCTTATTTTTCAGCAAAGAGTCCATTTCATCTTTCATTGCAGACTCCCATTGAATCTTAGTATCCAATAGGAGAAAATATCTCATCAAAATCAATTCCCTTTTTCTGTGCAAATCCTTTTACAACTAACCTGGCCTTAAATCTTTTCTTACCTCCTTCCTCTTCTTTCAACCTGTAAACCCATTTATTCTGTAAAGCCTTTTTACCTGCAGGCAACTTGCACAAATCCCATGTCTTATTTTTCAGCAAAGAGTCCATTTCATCTTTCATTGCAGACTCCCACTGAATCTTAGTATCCACCTGCACAGCTTCATCATAACTTTCAGGTTCACCAGCATCAGTAAGTAAAATAGAATACAAAGAGGGAGAAAACCTTTGTGGAGGTCTAATTGGCCTTGTTGACCGTCTAACATTCACTGGTGTGTGTGGTATTTGTTGTTGCAGTTGTTGCACATCATGAGGAATGGCTGGAATATCATCTTTTGGAGTATCATCCAGCACTACATAATCATCTTCTTTCTTCTCATGTTGCTGCAACAGATCTTTGTACAACACTTTTTCATTGAATATGACATCCCGGCTTCTTATAATTTTATGATTTTCAAAATCCCAAAGCCTATAGCCAAATTCATTAATGCCATATCCAACAAAGACACATTTTTTTGATTTCGCTTCCAGCTTGGTTCTATTTTTAGAGTCTATATGAGCAAAAGCTTCACAATCGAAGGTCTTGAGAAAAGAATAACTCACCATCTTACCAGTCCATGCTTCTTCTGGAATACCACAGCCCAAAGGAGTAGAGGAACCTCTATTAATCAAATATACTGCAGTATTGATAGCCTCCGCCCACATGTGTAAGGGCAACCCAGCATGCAACCTCATGCTCCTTGCGCGCTCCATTATAGTCCTGTTCATGCGTTCAGCCACTCCATTTTCTTGTGGAGTCCTTGGAATAGTTTTTTGTCTATGAATACCATTAGTGGAGCAATAATCTTCAAATTCATGACTGTAATACTCACCACCATTATCAGATCTGAGACATTTTAATTTCTTACCAGTCTCATTTTCAACCAAGCATTTCCATTTCTTAAAATTTTGAAATAGATCAGATTTTTGTCTAAGGAAATAAACCCATACTTTTCTAGTTGCGTCATCAATAAATGTAACATAATAATGAGAGCCACCAAGGGAAGATACCTAAGCCGGTCCCCATGCATCTGTATGCACAAGCTCTAATTTCTCCTTTTTGTTTTCCTTCCCTGTCTTTACAAAACTCACTCTCTTTTGTTTTCCATACACACAACTTTCACAGAAATCCATATTCACACATTTTAGACCTGGTAAAACTTTCCTTGAATGAAGTACTTTCATACCTTTCTCACTCATGTGCCCAAGTCTATTGTGCCACAGCGCTGTATCAGAATCTACAGCAGCTATTTGTTCTCCCTGCTCAACTGCAGTAATTGTTCCTGAATATTCATTTTTCTCTGAAACAATCAAAGTAGAAGGAACAATATGACCTGTACAAAGATATAAGGTGCCTACTTTTACACCTTTTTCTACTACAAGGGAACCTTTTTAAACCTTCCAATTTTTATCATTAAAAGTAATTACACAACCCTCATCACTGAGTTGCCCTGCTGAAATTAAATTCCTACTCAGCTTTGGAACATGTCTTACCTCATGTAGTAGCCAATGATTCCCATTCTGCAACTTAATCTTAATTTTTCCCTTTCCAACAATCTGACAGGGTTCATTATCCCCCAAATAAACAAGCCCAAAATCCCCTTGGACATAATCAATGAAATAACCTCTATGAGGTGTAGCATGAAAAGAAGCACCAGAATCTAAAACCCATGAATCATCAACACTCTCTAAAGACAGAAGCAAAGCATCCTCTTCGGATTTATTACTTACCACATTTGCCTCTTTGTCTCCATCTGATTTATCTCCTTCATTTTTCTTTCGAGTCTAGCAATCTTTCTTTTTGTGCCCTGGTTTCCCACAGTACCAGCAATCATTTGGTCCTCTCGATTGAGACCTCCTCCCCTTTGACTTTCCTCTTGATTTCCCACGATTTCTAGAGTTACTTCCTCTTTCAGTCATTCTGCCCCTACTTTGTGCATTTAAAGCACTTCCTGATGTAGATCCACCTGAGGATTTTCTACGAGTTTCCTCACTTAAAATAACACCGATCACATCATCATATTTTAGGGTACTTGATCCAGGAACAGAATTACTCACCGCCATTACCAAGCCATTCTAGCTTTCAGGCAAAGAACACAAAATCAAGAGAGCCCTAATTTCTTCATCAAAATTGATACCCACAGAAGATAATTGACTAGTAATAGTATTAAACTCATTTAAATGATCTGCAACAGATCCGCCTTCTGCCATTTTCATATTAAATAAATGCTTCATGAGAAATACCTTATTTGAAGTAGAGGGCTTTTCATACAGTGTCGCTAGGGTTTTCATCAAATCTTTTGTCGTCTTTTCTTTTGTAATATTAAATGCCACCGATGGTGTCAAGCATAACCGAATGCTTCCGAGTGCCTTTCTATCCAAAAGATCCCATTCAGCCTCTGACATAGTTCTCTGATTCTTGGCTTTTCCTTCCAACGGCTTCCATAAATCCTTCTGATATAAATAGTCTTCCATTTGCATCTTCCATAACTGGAAGTTCTACCCATTAAACCTATCAACCCTCAGCTTACCATCATCTGCCATTGCTCCCACTCAACCGTGAGACTCCCACTTAACCGTGAGACTTTCCTGCAGAGGATAACTGAGAAACAACTAGGCTCTGATACCACTTGTTAGGATAAACCATAGACAGAAATAAAAAACTACATGCAAATATAACCAATAACAAAAAATAATAGAACACACAAAAATGAACACAAGGCAACAAGATTTAACGTGGTTCACCCAATCCTTGGACTACGTCCACCAAACAACAAGTCTGATCTTATTACAATCCAGTGATTACAACCTGATTACAATCCATAATCCCTTACAGCTCAATATCGCCGCAAGAACCAATTTCGTATCACCACATATAAAAAATACCCAACCCTAAGCCCTTTTTTATACAAGTATTAAACCGCTTTAGGGTTATAACATGTCTGCCATAATATGTTGGCTACCATGTCGGCTACTTCCAAATTTTTTTTTTTTCGGGGCGATGCCCCAAACCCCACTATTTATGAAGTATGTACAATACTTTCCTGATTAGTCACCACAATCTAACAATCTCCCACTTGGAGACTGATCAGGCTCCACACTAAACAACACAATTTTTATCAACAATTGTTGTGGGAAAGAGCACAATAGAAGTTAGAAAGAGAAAAACTAAAACATGTCATTAATGAGTAAGGCCATCAACTAAACCAAAGCTCAGATCAAAATGAAATTTTGAAGAGAAAGATTGGACAAATCATAGGGTTGATTCCTAAGCTTATGGCATGCAGACCACCATCTCTAATGTATGCATTATTCCTCAAGGAACAACTTGTTAATTTTAAATTGACAAGAATTATAGAAGGGCTTATTCCCTCTATTTTAGCTCCTCATGAATTTTATGATGCATTCTAGTCCATTCCAATGACTGAAGAATTTTTTGTACAAATTATATCTATATAACTTTGTAGTGCTAAATGATATAGAGTGGAACTCACTCCTTTCTATAGGAGATGTGCAATTGAGGGTAGCTATGTCTTGGAGACAGAATGAGATAAGCAAGGAACACCAAGCTACACCATACAGGGGCAATAAGATGATAGCTCCTTTGCTTATGAGACCTAAAGTTAAAAATTATCAGCAGACATTTCTGGATTGGATTTCTATTCTATGAAACCCAAGTAGAGCTAATACAGTATACCTAGAAAGAGAGAAAGCCTTTATAGATTGGGAGCAACATTCACCTCGTGATGTTGAAACAAAAAACATTGAAGATAAAGATGGAAATAGATGTCACATGATCTGAAGATAAGGGAACCCTACTCTCTATAGAATTTAACTCTTGCCACTATAAGAGTCCCATGGTATATCAATTTAGGAAGGAGTTTGTGCCAATACTAGCTTCCATTAAGGTTTCAACCTCCCATACTCCTATAAACATTACTAGCAATGAATGAAAATGCAAAGGATCATGATATGTCTATAAAAGTTTGGAGATGGATAAGGCTTAGAGAAAATTATAGATACTTTGATTATGTTAAGAATGAGCTTGGGGAAAGGACAACTAGTGATTGGAGAGTTTGTGCCAAAACCCAAAATGTCATGGTTTCTGGGGACCAAAAATAGTTCACTTGGGGGGAATGATGGGGCTCCAAAAGGCCATCTTTTTCAATTATTTTTATCTTACTTTCAAAAAGTTATTTTGCAAAAAGTCATGACTTTATGGTTTCAAGCATACAAACTTATGGTTTTTATGTGTGTGTGTGTGAAGACATGAATTAGAAATATGTATAGTTTAAAGATAGTATATTTTCTTGAATTCGTGGACAAAAATGGTATAATGAAGTAGTTATACATGCTGATAAATGTTTCCCTATCTATGCTATGTTTTGAGTAGTTTTCCTCCTATAGCCATATGACTTGCAATATGTGTGTGTGTGTGTGCATACATTGATTATTTTGTAGGTGTTTGTCATGGGTATTCAAGAATCAACATTTTAGCACTGGAGTAGTCAAAGCCAATAATGGATTGCTAGACCTTCATAAGAAGGAAAAACAATTTATTTCTTTTTTTTTGTTGTAGCATATAGATGTAGCTTCCACAACTTTTTATATTCCTAGAGGATTTATTGCAGTTAATGTTGTTTCTATTTTGAAATTCATGAGTCTGTAATTGATCCTCATTAATGGAGTGATCTTAGATTTAGGAAGTAGTTGTAATTTTTATTCAAATAAAAATTGTTTTAGCTTTGAGAATAGTCAAAGAAGTAGAGTGAATTTATTTTCATAGCAACACTATTGTGATACTATTTTTCAATCAAGTGTAATCTTTCTCCATGAATGAATAGAATGCATAGTTCAAGTTTATATCTCTTATCTTGATTGTATTTCCTATTCACTCATCCAAGGGGGTCCACTTGGTGAGTGAACTGATTTGTTAAAAGTATATTTCATTTCATTTCCTTGTTTATTTCTAAGTAAGGTAGAGCTCTGTTGCTCTTGTAGCCATTGATGACAAAATTGGTGAACTATTTCTGTAGCATAGGTGGTTAGAGTAGCCTTTGTCTGTGATTACATGCTTTGTTAGAATAATTTCATTTATTGGTTCTAGTTTAGTTTTCCTAAAGCTCAAGCATTTTAATTTCATAGGTTAGTCTTAAGATTAGGAAGGTTTAAAGCATATACTTTGCAAATACCATTCCAAGTTTATGTCCCTAGTTGATAATTAAATGATACCAAATAATTCATTTAGAAACCAATTAGGGTGTCCAATATTGAATAGGTAGCTCATTTCTATAGGTTTCTAATACCATTATTTGGCCAACTAGTGGGTTTCTCCTCCTCTAAACAAGATTATACTTCTTCCAAGTCTACCTATAATATTGTTGACCAACTTCAATGTACTCCCACATTAATATCTATCTTTGAGTTGCTAGAGTTATCACCTTTGCATAAGGAGATCCTAGAAAAAGCACTACACACAACCATTTTCCCCACTAATAAAGTCCAAGCTATGGTTAACCATATTTTCACTCAATATTACCTCTCATTTTTTGAATAAGTTGACAACTCTTTTAGCCATCTACATAATCTTGCTCCTCATATTGAGGTCCAAATCTATCAAACCCGAGTCAGGCATGTACAGATAAACAATGGTATTGGGTTAAACATTTATTTGTTCAATGCCACAAATAGTTGGGTCTATCTAAATTTTCTATTGGCCCTAGGAGAAATATCAAAATAAAAGCTTGTGATAAGGTTGAAATATCTTCTAATGGTATAGTCATATTGCCTATCTAAGTTGTTCCAATTGAGAAAGATGTAGTCTTCTAGGTTCTTGACATACCTCTTACATATAACATTCTATTAGGGAGACCATTAATTCATGGCATGCAGGTAGCTCCTTCTACATACCATCAGTGTATTAAGTTCCCTTTTAATGGTAAATAGATATCTATTCCTAGGGATAACTATATGTTAGAAGATTTTTTGGAAGCATGAATGCTAATGATATTCCTATGGGGGAGTATTGTAGACATGTTACTATGATGATATATTACATTCATGAATGAGTTTGTCATTGATTTCAACATACCATTTTTCTATGGTATCTAACAGAAGAACAATGGAAAGATCAAGTTGGTATGGATGTCTAGTTGAGTATTTACCCTATCTCAGCTTATGAGAGATACTTCTAAGTACCTAGTACATGTAGTTAATGTCAGAAGAAGAAAGGAAAAGTCTAGAAGATATGTAAGTTTTGGTGATGTCTATTTTGAGATAGAGTTTACAGAGGCATTTTTTGGTAAACTTGTTATATCTCTTAGCAGAGTTGATATTTTGAGGATCCAAGTTGAGGTCATGAAGAAGACATGTTGAGGATGATGTGGCTAAGTTCACTTGTGATTATATTACATGTATGGAAAGTTATTCAAGATGCAAGGTGAAAGATTTATGTTATTTATAACTATAATATGTTCTTAATGTGGTCCTATAATAATTAATTGAGAAGGTCTAACAATTGACTCAGGGAATTGTTTTGAGGACTCAGTATAAAGGAATGATATTTTCATTTATCATGGTATGGAATTATATGGTTTTATAATTGAGGATAAGCAATAGTAAGAGTAGAATGTGAAGTTGAGCAGAGTAGTGCGAAAGTGAAAGAAACTTCATTGCTAAGGTTTTGTTGAGTGATTTGAGGTTTGATAGTTGGATTTGAGGTTTGTGACCTAGTCTACAAGGTCTAATAGTGATTGGTCTGGTTGAAAAAACAAAGGAAAGAAGAATATAATAGTAAATTACATGTTTGAATAGTGATCTCTTCTTGTAGTTGAAATTGCATGTTTGGGCAGTGGGCTCTTCTTGCATACATTGTACCACAAATCCTAATAGGGTTGAAATCTCTTAGTAGGGATTCAATGTCTCCTAATAGGGATTCTATATTCTAAATGTTGTAATAGATTCCTAACAAGGTCTATCCTCTAACAAGGAATATTTATATTAGTACATCATCTTGTGGGCATCATTCCAATAGGGGTTTTCCCTTTGATCAAGGGTTTCTCTAATCAACATATCTAGTATAATTATCTATGTGCATTTCATTATGCTTGCTGTTTACTTTGGTTGAATGGTTAAGTTTTTTTAAAGAAGATACATGTTTTAACTATCAGATAATTGATTCACCCCTGCACCCCCCTCCCCCACCCCAAGTTATCTTGGTGGACTATTGGTTCTAATGCTATATGTCTTCAATACACTTACTACTATTAAATATTTGTTACCTAATAATAGAGTTGTTGATGAAGTCAAAACTACTCTTAGAAGGGGAGATTACAAAGTTGATCCTATTGCTACACTTCTAGTTTCCCCTCGCTCCTATGGAGAACCTTTAGAAAGTATGAAACCTTCATCTTTCACCATGAAAGTCTTTGGTACTTTTGTCCAATCCTTACTCCCATTAGAAGATGAAAATGAGGATCAAGTTGTATATGATTGGATCTATAGAGAAGAGACACCTAATGAAGTCACAGTTACTACCCCTATTTCTCCTAAATGCTATGAAAAAGGCTATGAGTTACTTAAAAGGCTGGGATATCCCAAACATGGTCCTTAAAGTGATAAAAAAATGCTCTTGGAAAACCTTGAATTCACACCAATGGAAATAAAAGAAAAAATACTACTACCCTAAGTTTTGTTGTTGATGATGTATACCCATTTATGATCAAGAATTTCCTACTACAAGTGATTCAGAAGAAGAAGTTCAACTTGTTAGTACTACTAGCCAAAAAGATGGGTACTTTGTACCCTCTACCTCCATCCTTTGAGAGGAGCAACCAAATGATCATAGTGTTGAAGCATCCACCTCTAGACAATTTAATGATTCAAATGTGGAAGATCCCAATAGAGATAGAATCAAGAGAAACATTGCTTTCTTAGTAGAACATGATCTTAGTACTAATTATGATGAATATAAATGAGAATCTCTCTTCCTCACATCTCATGAATTGGGGGTAGATGTTATCCACTCTTATGCTAACCAAACAAACATGGTAGGTGAGTCACTTGTAGGACTTGATGAATTGAACATGCATGTTGACTTAGTGGACCGTGCTGACCTCACTACAAATCAGTTTGATTTGAGTATCTTCAAAGACTACCTTATACACTTAGAATACCTTGTCACTGAAGATGATTGCCTTTGTATCAATTCATTGAACTCTTCCACTTCTCTCCCATTCATGTATCTTAATATCATTGATTAGTCATTACAAAACTAGTGACTTGAATTGCCCTCTTTCCAAAATGACTAAGAGATCATCTGCTATCTCAATGCTACTTCACACAGTCTATTCCACAATCTCTTCCACTAGAAAACTTGTTACCAGTATGATAGTATCATATATCAAGTACCTTAGTAAAAAGCTAAAACTAAAATCTAAAAATAATAAGTTCTTTTATGGAAAAAATCACTTTGTGGTAGTTTTAGATATGAAAATAGTAAAAAATAAAGATGTATCCAAGGGTGAAAACCTATTTGCGGCACCTAATGATAAGGTACTTGGTAGTCTTTCTAGTTACTTTGAGGAAATATAATCAATGCTGATAGAGGATACCCAACCTATAATGGCTCCTAATATCATACATCTGGTTTGATCCTTATTAGTTGAGGAAAACAATAGTTTACTAAATTCTTCCAAGAGAAAAAGATCAATTTTTCTTGGACCTATGCACATATGCCATGGTTTGACACTGAAATAATCATGCACCATCTATCCATAGCTCCTAGTGTTAAGCTACTCAAACAAAAATTGAGTAAAATGCACCCACATGTAGCCCTCTTGGTGAGAGATGAATTAGAAAAGATCCTTAGTTATAAGAGCTATAAACTATGTTGAATGAATTTCCAATATTGTACTCATATCCAAGCATGATAACTCCATTCAAGTATGCACAAATTTTTGAGACCTAAACAAATCTTTCCCAAAGGATGATTTCCAACTTCCTAACATTGACATGATAGTGGATATGACTATAGGCTATGAGATGTACTCTTTAATGGATGGGTTGTTGGGTTACAACTGGATTAAGATAGCTCTAGAAGACCAAGAGAAAATTGGTTTCACATGTGCATAGGGAACTTTCTATTGGAATTTCATGCCATTTGAATTCATTTTTATGAGAATAGGTACTAGATCCACATTGGGAAGAATATCAGACTAAACCCTCCCTATGTAGATGGCATCCTGGCAAAATCTAAGAGAAGGAACACTCATCTAGAAGACACAAGCTTAATTTTGGATTGTATTAAACAATTTTAGCTTAGGTTAAATCCTAAAAAATGCATCTTTGGTATCACCTTGTGTAAACTTTTTGGATACATAATATCTACTAATGGAATTGAGGTTGACCCCGAGAAGGTCCAAAATATCATGGAAATTTCAATACCCTACAATATTAATCGACTAAGGAGTCTTCAATGATTCCTTTAGTTAATTAGGGGGTTTATATGTTAGCTAATTGATAGGACACAACCTTTTAATACGAACTTACAGAAGGGATCCACATGCATATGGAATAAAAAATGTGAGAAAAACCTTAATCAAATTAAGGAGTACTTGGCTAAACCTTGTATTTTGATTCCTTGTATCCTAGGGAAACCTTTGATATTGTACATCTCAGCTACAACTACTTCCTTGGGGGAACTATTGACACAACAAGATGAAAATAAAAAAATAAAAAATATTTACTACATCAACATAATACTAGTGTCTTATAAAAGGTCAACTACAACAACATTAAGAAGGCTTGTGTTGTCATGGTATTTGTATCTTGAAAAATCTAGCATGAAACCCTTTCTCATACTATACACTTGGTTACTAAAATTGATCCCCTCATGTATCTCTTAAGTAAAGCTTCCCTTATTGGTTGAATAGCTAAGTGGATGATGGTTATTTTATAATTTTACTTTTAGTATGTTGTTTGTAAGGATATCAATGGAGAGGCCATTGCTAACCAACAACCTAATTTTCCTCTACAGGATGATATTCCTATGCAGATTAACTTTCCTAACTCATCTATCATGTATGTAACTAAGAGAACTTGGGAAATGTTCTTTGATGGATCTCACACTTAAAATGGTGCTAGTGTTGGTGTCTTATTTATTACTCCTTATGGATACACCATTCCTTAAATCTTACAAGTTTTTGTTCCCTTGCACCAAAAACATAGATGAATATAAGGCTCTAACAAATGAGATTAAACTAGCCATTGAATGGAGAATAGTAGAATTACATAGCTTTGGAGACTCCCATCTTGTCATCAATCAGATCAATAATGACTGTCAAACTAAAGATGAAAATTTGATCCCTAATAAGAAGTTGATTGATTCTTTAAAGAATTACTTCAATTTTTTCACATTCCTAGAGTTGAGGATACAATTGCAGATCTTATGGCTACTTGGAATCTATTCTCTGACTATAATAAAATGAATCTAGATTTGAGTTCATGGTGGAAGAGCTACATTTTCTTGCCTATGACTCCCCTGATGATTAAGTTATTTGTGATATTGTTGGTCATGACTTATATTCCTATTATGCTACTTTCTATTCTTTTTTATGTGACCAAATCATACCTAACAACTTAACTCATAATAAGAAATGACAACCCATTCACAATGCATCCTATTATACCCTCATCTCTAGTGATTTTTTTAGAAGGGTCTATATAGAACATTTTTTATATGCTCAGAAAAATATGACTTTGAACTAGCATTACTTGAAGTCCATAATGAAATATGCATGTCTCACTCTAATGACCTTGTGCTACCTCAAAAATTTCTTAGGTATGGTTACTATTGTCCTACCATGCAAATTAATGTTGTGAAATATGCCAAGTCATATAAGAAATTTTATCTTCATGGTAACTCGATTCATGCTCCAAGTGCAAGTTGATACCTTCCATTATACATTAGACATTTCAGTAGTGAGATTTCAACTTAGTAGAAAAAATCAATCCTAACTCTTCTAGTGGGCATGAATTCATTATTACAATAGCTAAGTACTTTATGAAGTGGGTTGAGGTCATCCCTCTTTGTATTGTTACAGGAAAGAAAGTATCCCTCTTCATATTAAATTACACAATCTATCATAATGACATTCCTTTAGCTATAGTCACTGATATAGAGGACAATTTAAAAAATAATATCTCAAGCATCTATGCAAGAAGTTTAATATTAAAAAACACTAGTCCTCAATTTACTATCCTTGTGGGAATAGCCAAGATGAATCATCTAACAAAATTCTCCTAAAAATCTTGCATAGTACTATCCATAAATCAAGAAGGGACTAACACTTAAGAGATAAATCTTGCATTATGAGCTTATAGGACTAACATTCTCACACCTACTAAAACAACACCTTTTTCATCAGTGTATGGATCTGAGGTTGTTTTACTACTTGGGGTTGAGATACCTTCTCTACGAGTCTCTTTGAAAGGTTTGACTATTGATGAAAACTATAAAGCTATGATAATATAAGAATTAGAGATTCTAGATGAATGTCAAAAAGATAATATTGATAATATGAGGGATTATCACAAAAAGTATGTCTCAAAGTTACAACAATAAAGTTAATCCTTAAGAAATCTAGTTTTGTGACTTAGTCCTTAGAGAGAATCAAAGAATCAACATAATAGAGCACATAAAGGAATGTTCAAACCTAACTAGCTAGGTCCTCATATTATCACTCCTTTTGGATCTATTGCATATCATCTTTGTATACATGAGGGAGAATAACTCCCTAATCCTATCAATGTCCTACATATAGAAGTTCTACACATGATGCTCTTGTTGTCTAGAGCTTTGTACATACTTTATGATCCTAAAAAATAAAAATAAAATTGATATATGATCCTGAAAAAATCCTAAAAAATTATAAAATATCCTAAAAAAATGATCATGTTATTGAAAACCTAGCAATAGGTGCTTTTATTTATAACAAAAAATAAAATATCTCAAAAATACCAAAAAACTACAAGAAATCCTAAGAAAAAAAATCTTACCAAGTGGTGAAAACCTAGAAACATACACTACTTGAGACCCTCACACTTATGTATGTTAGCATGTCTCTTTTCTCACTTATCTAAATTTATTTCATATCTCTTTTCCTTCCCTAGCTTGGAATTAATCCTTGTCTAAGTCTAGGAGGCATGCATTATATAACTTACTGGGTCTCTTGGTCACATTGGCATTTCTCTGGGTGCCCTTTAAATAGTGTTTTTCAACACTCCCCTTGACATCAAGTGTTTTTCAACACTTATCAAATTCTTAAACTTGATTTGACACTTTGTTTCTAGTATAGGATGATGTGATATTTCTCACTTGTAGATGTAAGTCCTTATAAAATAACTACTTGAAGTTCACATAGATATTTCAATTAAAATGACTGAAAACTTCCTAACTTACTTTCTTTATGTGTTGTCTATGTTGATTTTTTTTTCTTAGTGTTCCCTCCTTAGTCTCTCAAGGATGTCACTGAACTAGAGCACATGGGGCATGTGCCATGTTTTCTTTTGATTTATATCTAATAGGTGTACTATACAAGTCATAAATGTCTTAAGGATCTTTCTTTGATCCCCTTGACACCTAAAGCTTACAAAAGTATGTCCTTGTCTCATTATTGTGTTTTCTCTTGCTAGACCATGTTAATGACCGTCTTGACATTTTGTATCTTAATGTGAGCATAATCTTTCTACACCAAACTTAGGGAATCTATTGCACTATCACGTTGACCTTTATGCATTTGATCAACATCTATTAGTATCTCACATATATGGTGAAATATCAAGTAGCAATACAATGTGAGTTTCAAATTTTGAATGCCAATGTCTTAAAAATCCATCAACTATCAAAATTCTATAGATCCCTAAATAATATCTATGACTAGATTCATCCCTCTTGCATTTGAAGTGTCTATGGAGGAGGAGAATAGGTCCTATCTAGTAGTGGCACTACTCCCTTTGATATTCCTATGCATTGGGAGTATTTTGGGAGTCCCTATCCTAGAGGCACTATGGATCTCTAAGAAACATAATAGTATGCCACCCTAGCACCATGTCACTCTACATCCTATTGTGTTGTATCCTTCTCTCATTGGCACTTCTCACTATGAGCTCACATATCTATGAGATATTGGTCCCACACAATGATGGCAGTTTTTTCTTATTTTAACTCTACCTACAACACCTTGACTCTATGTACTAATTTCTCATCACCTCCTATGAATACAGGATGCTCCTATTCCTAATCCTATCATTTTCCTCTATCCACTTGAGGCCTCCTATATAGTCTCTCCTTATCCTCCTCTAGATCATCCTCCTCCTTTTCTTTTACTGTACTCTTCTGGTAGACCAAGTGGTAGACCAAATACAATAAGAGGCCTAGTCCTTCATCCTACTAGTACTACCTCATCACCTATCTTATCTCATTCTATCTCCTATGTTATCCCTATCATCACCCTCATCACTACTATTCACCATTACTACATCTTAGGTAATATTCAATTAACTAAACAATTAGCCAATTAAAAAAACAATTACTATCACAAGATAAGTTCTTGAAAGCAGTGGTGGTAAACTTAGTTAGAAAGGGATGTGCCCTCATCTATTTCATATAATCTAGAGACACCCTACATTTTTCACCACTATAATAATATCCCATTCTACCTGATATAACTGTCATGTCTCTTGTAGGCATGTTACATAACATAACATCAATAACCACCCCTATCCATCCTTATCCTTGTACCTAGAATATGTGGTCATCTCAATGCTAACTCACTACCTCTTTTGAAACTACCTCCAAACCCAACTAATCCCAAGCCACTCCACTACCCCAAGATTCCTTCCTAGCAATGATTGACTATAAAACATGTACACCATCTCATATCTCACCCCATCCCAATCCTCACATCCTATGTACAACCTCCAATCAAATGAAGGAATATCTATTGAAAATTTGGCTGGGTTAGATTATTTGATGTTTTTATTTATAACAATATATTAATTGAGTGAAGAGGGTAGTTCATGAAGATGAAGACATGACACTTAGTATATATGGTAGAATAAATAAAGTTTTAACCAATGCAGTTTATAGAGGCAACATTGACATGTGAAAAGTTAGGTACAACTACCTGAGACTACGATGATGACATGTTCAAGTTTGTAGGTCAGTAAAAATAGTACAAATAAAATTATGAATAGATTATTAGTTACAAATATATAGGTAGAACATAGTATGATAGATAAATGGTTATTTTGGGTTAAAGAATTATTTTGCTTATAGAACAATTAACTAATTTGGGACAACATCCGAGATGTTGACCCTAAGTCAGTGAAAGTTAATTTTATATTTTGATGATTGTATGAAGGTCAACTGGGCAGATAATTTGTAGTTAGCAAGGTATAAATTAAGATTTCTAAATGGGAAGCTAAGTGTGGAATAATGCAATATTAATGTAATGTTCTATGGTGCAAATTTTGATGTATGATAAGAGGAATGAAAATTTTGTAATGAGTAACAAAGACAATATCAAATACACAAGATACAAACAATAGTAAAGAGGTTTTTGTATCTATCTCTTTGTATTGAAGGAACTACATTGTATATTACATGTTTGGGAAGTGGGTTCATCTTGCATACATTTTTATTTGTATATAATAACTCCTAATAGGGCTGAGGCTTCTAACAAGCCTAGTCCTCTAACAAGGACTGATACACTATACAAATATAATAGACTCCTAATAGGATCAATATATTTCATTAGATGCTTTTGATCAGTGGATTATTTTGTGGGTACCATCCTCACTGAGGTTTTCTCTTGGCTAGGGTTTCCATAGTTTAAAAAACTATGGTGTTATGAGTTCTATTATTTTATTATTATGTTTATTGTTTAGCATAGTTAATTTACTTTCTTATGCATGTTCTAAGATTGTTAATAATATCCATTTTTGGGCTAAATTTTGTAAAATATTGATTCATCCCTCTCTTAGTATTTCATATTTCTAATAATTAGTATTAGAGCTAGGTTACTCAGAAGAGGCTTAACAAATTGAGTAAGATCCATATGGATATGGATCAATTATAGAAGACCCTAGAAGAAGATCTTAAGCATATTGATATTCTTCTTGAAGAAAGATATGCTTTAAAAGATAGATATGAAGATGCTAAAGACTACATTGGAAATTTGAAAGACAAGATAGATCATCTCAAATCCAAGAAAATGAGACTAAAGAAAAAAAAGGAGATCATAAAGCATGAACTTAAGATTACAAATCTAAAGTTAAGCTTGAAGAATGTTGATGGTAAAATTCAATTATATTTGAAGTCCAAGGTTGTAGATTTGAGATCTAACCTTACCAAAGTGACGTCTTTGCTTGAACATACTAAGCTATAGTATGTAGAACCTGAGGAGTACAATATAGTTATGAAAGGAGAGTTAACCCAATCTAAAAAAAAAATTGAAATATTATATTCTATTAGTGAGAAGATTGATGAAAAAATATATTTTCATAGACCTTGTTATGATAAGACTAGTCTTGGATTTTTCATTGGAGAAAAGTTAGCTAGGAAATCTAAAGCTAGAAAGGAACCTAATCCTGAAAATCACTAGCCTATGAAAGATAAAGAAGATCTAAAAAAGATTGATTCAAAGGTAGATGTTATGGATGTAATGAAGTTGTTCATATGAAAAGGGATTTCACAAGTAAGTCATTTAAACCAATTATTAAATTTTATTGTTATAATTGTCATAGTTTTGGTCATAGAGTAGTTAATTATGAGAAACCTAAACTTGATAATAGTAATAGAAATAGTAGAATGTTTAGAAGTACTAACCCTATGGGAAGAAGATCTAAAGAAAGAAATAATAGAGAAAGGAACAACATTGTTTGTTACAAGTACAACAACTTTGGACATATTGCAAGAAATTGTAAAACACCTATTGACCAACCTAGACCTAGATTTGGAAACAATGCACTAGTATGCTAGTTATGTAACAACTTTGGTCATATATTGAGATTCTATAGAGTTGATATGAGGAACAATACAAGGAATCCAAACTTTAGAAGGAACATGAACATAAATTTTAGAAGGAATGATAACAATGGTGATAGTCTAAAAGATAATCTAAAAGAACATATAGAAGAATTCAAGGAAGTAATTTTCAAAGCCAAAGATCCATCAAGTTCACATGTAGTGTTGGAAGAGAAGTCAAATGAAGCACCTGAAGGGAGATTAAAATTAGTTGTTTTGATTAATTCATCTTATTTGAATTAAGCACTTTTATAAATGGTCAAACATTAGAAAGGTAAACAAATATGAGAGAGAGAGAGAGATAAGATATGAATAGTTAATATAGGTTCAATTCAGGTGAATGAAAAGAATGTGAAGAAGTTTGTGTTACAGAATAATAAATTTGAGTACAATGGGGGAGAGATTGCATGAAAAAAATCTTTTGATAATATGGGGGAGGTGTATACAAGGAAGAGAATGTATGGGAAACAATTGTTCATGAGATATTGATGGGGAAGTATACCAATGGGGGAGAAGTGTGAATAATTGATGCCATCCATGTAAGAATGAGAAAACCATGGAAGCCTAAGGTTGAAAAATTGAACAATACAATCACCGATAAACACAAATTTTTTCAGTTGAATAAGTTTGATGATCTATACACTGATTTGGATAAGCTATAGTTAGATAATGCTACAACTAAATACATGATCTTGAATAAGAAGAAATTTGAGGTTACTAAAGAATAGATCCAAAATTATCTATATAAGAGGCTGATAAATATAAAAATGAGAGTACAAGAAGAAGACAAGCATATCAGAGAAAATTTGATCAGAAAACTTTGTGAAGATGAGAGTGAAGAAAATCTGAAAAGTTTATTATAGAGTCTTGAACCTTTCCCGAGGCACAAGACTAGGGCTATTTTGATTATGGGTGGTAATTATGAGGAGGTGAGAGAAGATACCCAAGAAGCTATTGTATAAATGATGAAGAGCATCACACCCTCAGGCCATCAAACTAAAATAGTACTAACAGTTGCAAAGACCCCATAGGTAAAAATTGGTGTTGACACAATGCAAATTGACAATAATAATCTTATAGTTGAAACAAAAAAAGATCCATTTAAGGATTATGGTACAAATATTGAAAATTTGGTCACCTATACAAGTTTTGATGATGAGGAAGAGAAAACAAAGGAAGATGAAGAGAAAAAGAGAGAAAGAGAAGAAAAAATAAATAAAATAAGTAGAAAAGAAAATGAGGCTAGAAGAATAAAAGAAAAGAAATGAAGTGGCAACTAAGAAGTTAGAAGAGGATAATAGAAGTAGATGGAAGAAAAGAAAAAGGAAGAGGATGAAAAGAAAAAGAAATTGGAAGAAGAGAAGAAAAAGAATAAGGAAGAAGAAGAAAATAAGAAAAGAGAAGAAGAGGTGAAGAAGAAGGAGGAACAAAAGAAAAATAAAGAAGAAGAAGATAGAAATATATTAGAAGCAAAGAGAAAGGAGGAAGTAGAGAAAAAGAGAAAGGAGGAAGAAGAGGAGAAAAGAAAAGAGGAGCAAGAAAAGAAGAAAAAGGAGGAGGAATATAAGAAGGGAAGTTTACATAGTTCTTCTAGGACATCCCTTGCATTAGCAATTGTTTCTGGATTAGATGATGATGATCAAACTAAATTGATCTCATCACTTAGAAAGATAATTAAGAAGAAAAATAAAATAAAGAGTTTACAAATTTCACTAAAGGAAGTGGCAGATAGATTAGATAACAAAATATCAGTGAGAATGATAGTTTTAGATCCACAAGACATAGCAAAAGTTGTTGTTCAAGCTTTTGATGTAGAATTTACAAACTTATATGATATAGCAGCAGTTAAAGCACAAAATTTGCATGATGTAGAGTTATGGAAGAAAGTCTATGATAACATCAAGGATTATTTGAAGAACCTTGATGAAAAGATCAAGGAACTAAGACGATGTCTAGTCAAAGGGAGATAATTGTATGGATATTGCACCCTATCATACAATCATGTCAAGGATATAAATGATGATTTAATTGCAAAGATGAATGAATTGTAGATTATGAAAAGTAAGTTACAACAACCTGACACAAAGATTGAATATCTTGATACAACTATTGCATAGATTCATGATGAAATTAAGATCATAAAATTGAGGAAGGAAAGATTAATAAAGAGGTTCTCATTATTAAGAGAAAATTTAAATTTAAGATAAGAAATGTATAGAAACAACTTGATGAACATCTTACAACAAAGACATCTTATGAGAGATTTATATTTTATGATCTAAATGCCATAGAAGTGGCATCCTATGGCTTATGTGCTCTTACCAACATATCAAAAGTAGTTAAGGATACTTGGGAAAAAAATGTTTGAAAGTCTAAAGTCAAGATTTATAGATTGTGCTTCTGGAATATAAAACTCTACATGAAGGAAAGTTAATACAATTTTGACTTGTATATAAATTTTGAAACCTTTGTCATTGATGTCAAAGGGAGAGAGATAAGGAAAATTGTATATATATATATATATATATATTTAAAAGGATGAGATAAAGTAAATTGGATATAAGGGAGACATAAAGTATAGTAAGGGGGAGTAAATGTAGAAGTTAGTATCATAATCAAAAGGGAATTTATAATGCAATTAGGAGATATAAAACAAGATGGTAATTATTTAATGATCCATAGTTTTCAAATTTTGAAAAATTGTAAAGGCCAAACATTTTGAAGATTTTATTTCTGAGACTTTGCCAATTTTCCATAAGTTTCCATCAATGAAAAAGGAGGAGATTGTTGGAAATTTGGCTAAGTTGGACTATTTGATCTTGTCATTTATGGAAACATATTAATTGAGTGAAGAGGGAAGTTCATGAAGATGAAGGCATGACAATTGCACTTAGAAAATTGTTTAAGTATCACTTAGTATATCTAGCACTTGAGAACATAGACACATGCAAAGTTAGGTATGGCTACTTGAGACTCTGATGATGACATGATTAAGTTCACAGGTAAGTAAAGACAATATAATTAAACTTATGGATAGATTATCAGTTACAATAGTATACATACAGAACATAGCATGACAAAGAAGAGGGTATTTTGGGTTAAGGAATTTTCTTTTTTACAAAATAGTTACTTAATTAATTTGGAACAACATCCTAGATGTTAACCCCAAGTCAAAAAAAGTTTATTTTTTATTTTGATGATTGTATTAAGGCTGACTCGGTATATAATTTGTAATTAGAAAGGTATAAAGAAATATTGCTAAATGTGAAGTTAAGTGTGGAATAATACAATATTTGATCTGTGATGAAAATTCTAATGTATGATAAGAGGAATGAATTTTTTTAATGAGAAGCAAAGAAAATATCATATATACAAGATATCAATAGCAATGAAGAGGTTTTTATATCTATCTCTTTGTATTGAAGGAACTATATTGTATATTGCATGTTTGGGCAGTGGGCTCATCTTGCATCCATTTGTATTTTTATATAAAAACTACTAATAGGGTTGAGGTTTGTAACAAAGCCTAGTCTCTAACAAGGACCAAAACACTATATAGATGTAATGGACTCCTAATAGGTCTAATATCTTTCATAAGATACTTTTGATTAGTGGATCATTTTGAAGATACCATCCCCACTAGGGTTTTCCCATGGCCAGGGTTTCCCTAGTTAACACAATATGGTGTTATGATTTCTATTATATAATGGTTATGTTTACTATTTAACATAAATAGTTTACTTTCTTATACATATTATAAGATTGTTAATAATATCTAGTAACGGGATAAAGTTTGTAAAATATTGATTCATCCCCCTCTCAATATTTCCAATGTGTGGTTGTGCCAGAAATCCTAAATACATATATAGAAAGGGTCTCCCCTCTATCTCAGTTTCACCCTCAGATGCACCACAATAATTTGATCTCATGCCCACACTCGTGCTCATATCTCTACACACCCAACTCTTTACCTTCTTAAAGAATATATCATTGTGGTCACAATACATGTCTACTAGGAGGGAAATTCCTCATGCCATCTATCATGGTTGATCTATCAACTCAATGACCAAACTCCCCCTTCCATAGTGAAACCCCTTTTGGCTCCTAATAGTATCCTAAAATTGTTGAATTAGAGATAAATGATGTATGCCACTCGATAGTCATCCCCATAATGTTCCCAAATGATGATTTTGTCCATGATGGTGTCATCTCCAAAAAAATCCTATAATGTAGCTCAACCATCCTCTAGGGACTGATCAAAATATATCTACAACAACATTTTCACATTAGAGCTAATATCAAAAGATTAAGTGCATACAATGACATTTGGAACTTATCAATGATACTTACAAGCCCTCCACTACATGAAATGTGAAGGATCATGTATACATCTTCTAAGATGATAGTCACCTCACTCATCAATAAGTGAAAGGTGTTATGCTTTCTATGTCATATTTTGGCCAAAGTTATCAATAGACTATGGTTTACCTAGATACGAGGCACCTACAATAATTCTCCAAATCCCATGGCTCCCTGAGTGGCCCTCTTGTTAGCTACCAACTGAGGGATCAGTCTCAAATCAAATACCTTGAGTGCTTGGATATCTGGATCTAGAAATGTTACCAACATCACAAATACACAAAAAAACATCAATACACCTCGATGATAATCAAAATAAAACTAAGGATATTAATAATAAACTATAAAAGTAATTGACTAAGTTTGATGACACTAAGAGTCTCAATCTAGAAGTATGACTCATTATCTACTAGAAAAGTCTCATATGATACTTCATACTATACTTGTAACACTTTCTACTAGTATGATACTTCATCTTATCTTGTACGACTAATGGGTACTATTGAAATGACATACTATACAACTAAAAGATGATACTTTGCAAAAACTAGAACTATCATACAATGGACTACACAACGATGGTATGATAATTGAGGAGTACCATATGAAGATTTTCCTAAAACTACTTGCAAATATGAAAAAATCTCTAAATGACTCAAAATAAGCTTAGATGATATATACTTACTGGGAGAGGGTACCACCAGGGCTGGTTGTGCAACCAACTAGAAATAATGCTTGTGAATGGGAATCCTCATCTCTCTCTTTGTACTTTAAGCTTCAATAATCAAATGTGACAAATGATTTCAAAATGACCCCTAATGCCCATTATATACCTTTCTAACCTATTTTGATCTAATTTTTTATCACTTTGAATTTCCACAAAAATGAACCCTTACCTAATTTCAATGTCCTAGATCCATTTTTTGGATCAAAATCAAAATCTAGGTTCAAATTTAAGGTCAAAATCTTATTTTAAAATTATGCCTTCTTCTGTGTAGTTAACTGATCTTTTTGAGGCTAACCTTTTGATCTTTCTAAGGCAGTCATCATTTCTCCATTTATTCATCAATTATACTCTCTCCACACTTCTTTTATTATTCATCCCATTTCATTTACTTTCGTGTCTCTTCTTTTTTTGACCTAATTCTCATGATTCATCTTTTTGATCAAAATTAGTTTATTTGGGGCATAATATCACCACTTGGTGGTAAACCTTTGTTCTTTATCATTTATCCACCATCTTGGACTTTATCTTATCTTGATTTTGTCAAATATATCTCATTTCTTTATCCCCTCTACTTCATTTTGATTTCAATCTGGAGGGGGTAGGAATACTATGTCTACAATTCCACACACTAATTCTGACTATATCTATCTACTTTGGACTTGTCACTTCTCATCTTATTATTATGGGTCACGATTCATCTTATCTTGATCTATCTACTTTCTCTTGATCTACTTTGATGGTCAGTTCTCATATAATTATTACAAGTTCTAATTCATCTCAACTTGACTATCTATCTTGGACATATCAGTGATCATCTAATTGTTATGGGTTTTAATTCATCCTATATTTGACTGCTATCTTGGCATTATCATTCTTTGACCTAATGTATTCCTAGATCAATCACACATAATCCAAAGAGGGGCAAATGTAATCACCCAAAATTGTCTAGTGAACTATGAGGCCTCTTTCTACTTTTTAGAAATTTCTTAAATGCTAGACTATATCTCTTTTATCTACCATATTTGACCAAATCTTGGTTTAATTTGAAATAATCTATACTTGACCACTTTATCCTAAGTTTTATTTAATTAAAAGAATCTTTCTCCCTTTTAAATAATCAAATCCCCATATCACACTTTATTTCTATGTGTGCACATACAATATTATTCTTATTTTAAAAATAAAAGAAAAGCATTTTTGTCTACACGTGTGGGGGCATATTTTTCAAGGTGGATGAGGATGGAAAGGTAGTAAAAAATAAGCCCAGATGTGCTTGCAAAGGATATGCACAAGAAGAAGGCATATACAGTGGAGAAACCTTACCACTAGTGCCCATACTAGAAGGAGTCAAGATACTCCTCAAATTTCCATCTGACAAAAAATTTAAAGTATGCTAGATGGACATAAAGTCTACATCTCTAAATGGAGTTATATAAGAGGAAGTGTATTGAGAAACCCAAAGGGTTTGAGAATAAACAAGGAAAAAATGAATTATCTAGACTGAGAAAATCCCTGTATGGATTGAAACAAGCAACTAGAGCATGGTATGAGAGACTACACTCATACTTGATAAATATTGGAATCATAAGAATAAGTGAGAACTATCATTTATACATAAAGAAAGAAACAAAAATTAGTTTCATGATTGAATAAATCTTTATTGATGACATCATATTTTGAGGACACAATAAGCTAAGTACTAAGTTTACTGATGCAATGATGCAAGAATCTAAAATGTTCATAATTGGAAAAATCAAATTCTTCACCAAACTTCAAGTATCTCAAGTGAAAAGAGGGATCTTCATAGGGTAAACAAAATATGTGAAGGAAATCTTGAAGAGATTCTATATGGAGGTAGAAAAATAAGTGGGCACTCTAATGTGACTGATTGCAAGCTATCAAAGGAGGATGAAAGCCCTGAAGTAAATGTGGTACTTTACCAATCCATGATTGGTAAAACTTAGTATGTTGTGCACAAGAGACCAGCAATACCACAAGAGATTGGAATAGTACCTAGATTTAATGCCAACCTTAAAGAGTCACATATGGTAGTTGTGAATAGGATCTTCATATATTTAAAGGGCATTAAAGAATATGGCCTATAGTATCCTTGAGAGAAAATTTTTGAGCTTACTATCTTTACTAATGCTAATTTGGTGGGGAACATAGATGATAGAAAGAGCACAATTGGTGGTGCATTCTTCCTTGGACAAAGATTGGTTGCATGGGCCATTAAGAAGCAAAATTGCATATCACAATAAATGGCTAAAGAAGAATATGTTGTTGTAACAATTAATTGCACTCAAGTTATTTGGGTCAAAATACTACCTGAAGGAATTTATGAGAAAATGGAGAAATCAATAATTATCAATTGTGTTAACACTAGTGCAATTAACATATCCAAAAATATGGTGATGCACTTAAACACAAATCACATATCAATCAAGTACCATTTTCTAAGAGATAAAATGAAAGCAAAAGAGGTTAAGGTTGGAATATGTACTAACCAAGGAGTGACTGACTAATATCTTCACAAAGGCTCTTCAAAAAGATACTTTCGAGTATCTGAGGGAAAACTAAGGTTAGACAAGTAGACATCAATCCATGATCAAGAAGTGGAGAAATATAATATTGGATTGATAAAAACAATATACTACTCTACAGGGAGAGAAGTCATAAAAATAAGGGGGAGAAGATGGTATCCTTTAGAATTTTCGTCTAAAGGGGAGAAGATGAGAAAGGAATAAGAAAAGATAAGGGTATAAGAGGAAAAATAAAGGGGGAGCCAAAAAAAGGAGCTAAGAAGAGTAAGTACTAAAGATAAACACCAAAAAGGAGTGAAGCCTCAAAAAAGGACCAAGAATAGTCAAAGTATGTATATGCATCATCTTAGGGGGATATATTCAAAGTAGGAGAGAAAGATAAGGAAAGACACCAAATCAATGATGAAAATGTCTAAGTGTTTCCATCAATGCGAAAGGGGGAAATTATTGGCATGTCTTGAATCTCAAATACTAACTAGTGGACTTAGTTATCAATGAATGTTTTCATTAATGTCAAGAGCAAATAAGGAACCAAGACTAGTAGGGAAAAATGATTGGGAAGGCACATTGATGTAGGATATACAACTCTAGTTCACCAGGATGATCAAATAAATATGAAGTACATGGCCAATAGAGGCAATGAAAGAGGAGATCCACTTTGATGAGAGTATACTAACTAAAGAAAATATGAGGAGAATAATTCCAAGTGGAAAGGAAATTAGATTGACTAATGAAAAAACATAATGGTTAAGTCAAGTCACCAAGGAAAGAATGGAGCAAGATACCCATGATTGCAATGTCATGAAGAAGGTAGGAGTGCACTCATCTTTGCACCTAATGGTAACGGGTCAACATATTGATGAAAAATCATAAGAATTCAAATTTGAATTCTTTCCAACAAGAGAAAGCCATTGAGGACATATAACACTCATTAATCCTATATGAATATGCTACATGTAACTATTAGATAACTGGGGGGGTGAATCAGTTATTATAATACCCTAAAATTGGTCACCTAAACTAATTTTCTCCTAAACTCATAAATCAATCCTAAAGTCCTAAAATCATTAGAAATTTCTAGTCCCACTTGACACCACTTAATTTGGGTATCAATTGCATAAAATACATGATGTGCAATAATCATTTAACTTTAATAAACTCCAAAATATTCAATTAAAATTGGCTAGTTAAATTTCTCTAATTAATTGATTTAATATAAAGTTATAAGACTTTGCATTAAATTAATATACTTTAGTAAATAACACATGACAATTGAATTTATTAAATCATTTTAAATAAGTTGTCTCCACATTTTCATTTATTTGAATTTAAATATTCAAATATGAGACATACTTTTTGGAATATCAATAAACAAGAAACATGTATTGAAAAGAATCTTCAAAATGGGATAGGTTGCAAAAGGCATCTTTGAAGGAAGAAAAAGGAAGGCACATGTAATTTGATTCCTTAAAAAATCCTCCAATTTTAGTCAATTCCTTCCACTCCTCTACTTGGACTCTTGAACAACTTTCTCTATAAATAGAGAGCTCCTATCTCTCACAAGGCATCCCCACTTTCAAGTATGGAAAACTTGTTGAACTGTGCACCCACTCTTTGCATCCGAGATTTGTTGCACAATGTGTTCACCTCTAGCTTGTCATTTAATTTCATCTTAGTTTTCTTTGTTCTTTGTTTCTCATAGATTATATTTCATTGTTTTTCATTGAAAACCACAAAAATATAGCTTAATCTTGCATGCATCCAGTTAAATCTCTTTACTTACTTATTTCTAGCTTAAATTCACATTCTCATATAGATTAGTTCATATTATTGTATAGAAAATAAAAAAGATCTAGTTCTAGTGTTGCATTTATCTCACTCTTTTAAATACCTCATTCTAGCTATGACATGATCACTGAAGATCTTGGTTCTAAGACTACGTACTCAAACCTTTTCTACATACAAGGCAACATGTCAATTTATCTAGATCTCTTGGGATGAGAAATCTCATGTTTACTACTGATTGAACTAAAAATGAAATGACTATGTTGAAGTGTGTGTAGTCCACTTTTTATACATATATCTCTAGCACTCATTGTAGGGATGAAAAATTATTTTTTTGGCCTCAAATTTTCTTAAAATTGCATCTTTTTATGCTCAAATTTCTGTATGATTATGTGAAAACTCATAAAAGATTTCTTTTGTACTCATATGAGGCTATTTTAAGGTTGTACAAGATCCAATTTTAAGGTTGTACAAGATTCAAAAGTTTCATATTTTGTCCTAGTCAAAGTTTGGGTTGTACAAGGATCTTAAAACCTCTTAAGGGGAATTGCTCACTCATACAAATTTTTTCATCAACCTATTTACTCATTTAGTTTCTAGATCTAAATTTATGAAGTATTTTTGATGAATTTTTGCATTTTTCTAACACTCATCTGATTTTTTATTTATTCTCTATGATTCTAGATTTTATAAAACTTGACATTTCATGCTAGATTCTTGTCAAAGATATGTTGAAACTTCCACACACCATTGGTGATTTTCTTCTAGGATGCATGTCAAATATTGATTGTTGAAGATATATTTAAAACCCACTGAAATGTTGTGTCTTCTTTTACTTATTAATAAACATAGTCTAATTAGACCTTGTGAACTTCTCTAGGTCTCTAGACAAAGTGGTAGGGGATTATGCTCTTCACACTTAAAAGTGATACCCCAGAGTAAATCAGAAACCCCTTTGGATGATGGTAGCCTTTGAAGGAAAGGAAATGAAATGAATCTCTTAATAATTATTTTAGTGAGGCGAGTATGCTCTTTTCCCTTTTGGGAAAATAAAATAGAAGCTTCAAGATGTGTTAGAAGATAAATTGCCTCAATAATGAACATGTGTAGTGTGTTTGGATAAGGTGAAGAGGTAGAGGAGTATTATCTTTTCCCTTTTGAAAAAATCACAAACTTGGACCCTTGAATCTGAGCCTAGTCCTTGATTTTCCTTTAGCAAGCTTTCCAAAGTGATCCAACCTTTGGGAATGACCCAAGTAAGCACACACCTTTTTCCATCAATTCCAACTCACTATAATAAAGAAACTTTGTAGAGAAAAGGACTCCAAATCCATTTTAATTCCTTCCTCTCAATTCTTGATATCACATGTCTTGAGGAAGGCCTACCTATTGTACTAAGTGATGTTGTTCCCAACCTTGCTTGCCAAGGGTGTACACTTGCAAGTGCTCATATGTTTGAGAGGCCTAAATATCACTTACAAGACCACTGAGGGTTATCATGAAGAAAATTATATTAAATACATCTGAGAGTAGTAGCTTGCTTAGTTCACCTCTAAAAGGGGGTATCATTATTTTTCAAGGAGGGGGAAGCATCTCTCCTATAGATCCTCACCATTGGTATGCACCTAGATGCTTGAAGGTGGTATATGACACTGATCCCTACCTCAAGGGTGACCTTTGAATATATGTGTTCTCGAGTCCTTGAAAACACCAAAAATATAGGTGCCCTCTAGAGGGTGACATGGATATGTGTGGTGAATGCATACACATAAGATGTGAGAAAAATGTTTTTCTTTCTCTACCATTTTATTTCTAGGGATAAAGAATATTTTTTGGGCCTATCCTGTCCTACCTTGTTCAAATTGTCAAAACTTCCCTTACCCTTCCAAGTTGCTTTGTCCTTGAATGGACTGTTTGTGACTATTGTCTATATCACTATTTGTCTTCTGGTAACTTATTGTCTAAAAACTAAAAGTACAAACTCAAAATAGTCAAATCTAGTCTTGAAAAATCTACAAACTTAGAAACTATGTTACAAATTTGTATATGTCTATGTGAAATATCATACAAGATAGAATGCAAAAATATGCTATCATCCTTTACTCATACTATATTTGATTCCCATTCATATGCTTCCAGTCCTATCTCATAAGAGACTTTTTTGGAAGTTGCTAAAAGCTTGTTTAAATTTTGAAAATTGGTCTGAATCCTTGTATGTTTGAGTATTTCCTCATACAGTCTAGATATATACGCATATGGGAATGCATTTCCTTGTATGAAATTATCTATAAACTATCTTCCAGAGATTTAAAGCTTGTTGTCTGATCACTTAGCCTATCTTGTTCTATCCTAATCTTTGTTTGGTCATCCTTTGTACACTCCTATGTTTGCAATATAAAAACAATTTGATATATGAAACTCAACTCCTAGAGTGAACACTTTGTCCATGTGAAAACTCATCTCTTGCTTCATTTTTCCTACTATGTTTTCACACCTTATTGCCACAATAGTCACACATCTTGATTGCTCTAGCCACTATGATGATAATTCGTACCTTGGCAAACATCACTCTTGCTTTTTTCCTATTTACCTTTTTTGATATAAAGTTTAAACATGCTCTTAGTCCAAATTTGTCACACTCATATTGTCTATGACTTTTTCCACTAGGAGTGGAAAATTATTTCATTCCCATAAAGCTAGAAGAGGTTGAGGTCATGGTAGAGGCTGTGGTAGAGGTTGCACCAAGTCTATAAGACACTCTAAGTCTAGTGAGTAATCTTTACAATATCCCTGACCTATTGCACATTCTCCTAAATCTAGCATAGAGTCCTTTTGGCCCCACTTTCCCTTAGGTAGACCTTACATTCAATGTTTCTTTCCTAAACATCTCAGTCAAATTCAAAACTTGTTGTTCCAAGAACATCCTAGTGATCACACATCTAATAGGACACCTCTTAAAATTGATGTTTCTACCAAGATATTATTGAAAACTTCAAACATAAAACTTCTTCATACATAATCCTTACATACACCTCTTCATACACAATCTTTGCATAGCCCTTTTTACAATTTTTTTTTACATATCCCTCTTTATACACCATCTTCCCACACCTCCTCTCTCACTAAAATTCCACATGAGAACCTACTCACAAGAAAAATGACTGACCAATATCAAAGCCAAGGAGAAAATAGTAGAATTGAAAAGGATAAAAAACCATACCATCACATCCCAAGTGATGATGATGAGGACATAATGCAAGAGGACATATAGAGATCTTGAACAAGAAAAGGCTTTGGAAGAATGATGTAAATATTAATGAAAGATGAGAAGGTGAAATACCTTCTTGAGATTGCTAAAGAGGAAGTCAAGCTACCCCTAGATTATAATGTCAAAAATCTTGTAGTCAAGGAAGAGGAAACTTTAACATCTAGACTTAAAAAGAAACTCCAAGCTCTATAAGAACAACTTCATCAAGTAATGCAAGAAAAGGAAAAGCTTATTAAAAGTGCACTCTAGAAATTATTTGTCCTTTTCTATTTGACAAGGATCTATACATATATCCTTTTCGTAAAGGATTAGAAATATCCAAATATGACAGATACATGGGCACCTCTAACCCACAAGATCACTTAAGAGAATTCAATGCTTTGTCCATGGAATTTATGCATGATCAGACCCATCTCATGTGCATGTTCCCACATAATCTTCATGGACAATCTATTGAGTGGTTCTCAAGACTACCTCTTTGGATTAAAACCTTTGATGAGATCAAAAGTCTCTTCATTCAACAATACTCACAAATTTAAACATTAGTTAATATCAATGAACTTTGAAATCTCATACAAAGAACTCGAGAACCATTCTTGAATTTTCTCTAGAGATGGAGACAATTATACACTAGATACTCTCACAAGATACTTGAATATAGAAAAGTTGACATATTCATGGACAAGCTATTGCTAGATTTTGGGTACAAATTATAGCTTCAAGGAGTTAAAACCTTTGATGAGATGATTAAACATGTAATCTATATAGAAGAACTTATGATCACCCCCAAACTCTCCAAAACTCCCTTCAATATGATAGAAAACATAGAAGAAGATAAAGCCATAAAGAGGACTGTAACTAAAACCAAAAAATGGGAAATTGATCTTGGACTCATAGACCTAAGCATAATTTCTCATCACTTGGAGAACCTTTAGAAGTAGTCTATAAGACACTCCCTAAGCACCGAAAAATCCTTACACCTATAGACAACTATTGGCCATATGATCCATACCTTAAACCCAAGTAGTAGAGGGAGGAAAAATACTATGACTACCATCATAGAAAAGGTCATAGAATGAATAATTGCATACAATTCAAACATAAAAATCAAGACCTTATTGATGATGGTGACATAGTTATCGATGAACACAATAATAATTCTGATCACAAGTCATTCAAGGAACCCTTTCCTCCATATTAAAAGGGGGAGACATCTAAAACCAATAATAATTCCAAAGTCAACTATACATACACAAATGGCATTAACATAATTAATATAGTTGAACCTATAGATTTTGAATATCGTGGCATCATAAAAATAAATGGAAAAGACAATAACATAGCTAAGCCAAAAAGTCCCTTTGTTCTCAAAGGACCCACATCCCAAAATACTAAGCAAGAACAATCCCAATTCTATGTGAATACTATTACATGTTCCTATGCAAGGATAGTAATCAAAGGTTCTTGACCTTCTACATCTAATTTTGAACAAACTAAGGATAAACACACTACTAGCAATACTAGTAAGAACAAAAAATCAATACCCTCCTCCAGTAATGCAAACTATAGTATCCTATATCAGATTCAAAGGATAAATGCTTAGATCACAATCTTTAAATTGCTAAAAATCTTGCCTACTCATAGGGAGATCCTTGATAAAGCTCTTGTTGAGTCTAGTATGCCTAAAGATCTAGATCTTGATCAATTTTAGTCCATGGTACATCACCATCATGGAGAAGGATGATCACCACACTATATTTCTTTCTTAGAGGAGGATGACCACTCTTTAAGTCATCCTCATATTCAACCATTGCATGTTGAAGTCATGATCTACAAGATGTGTGCCTATTGTGTCCTAATAGATGGAGGCATTGGTCTTAACATTTGTTCCACTAGTCTACTAACTTAATTGGGATATGATGAAGAATCTATTGATCCTTGTAGAAAAATTATAATCAAAGCATATGACAAAGCGAAAAGGAAATCCAAAGGGCCTTGTCATGTTTCCTATTAGAGTGTGATGTATAGAAAGAGATGTCATATGTCAAGTCCTAGATATTCCACTGGCATATAATATACTATTAGGAAGACCTTGGATCCATGAGATGCAAGTGGTTCCCTCTACATATCACTAATGCATAAAATTGTTGAAAATATAGATGGAGTAACTAAGAGGGGGGGGAGGGGATGAATCAGTTACCACAAAAACAAATCCACAGACCCCCTTAGATGTCTTATAAAACTAGTTACTATTGTCACTTGATAACCATATAGAAAAGATGTTGTAACTCGGTATATGTAGTGTATGTTATCTTTAATAGAACTTAAACATTCATAGTGATTAACATGCATGCATAAAAGGAATAACATGAACACATGAGACAAAAAATTTAATGTGGAAACCCAATATGGGAAAAACCACCAAGTAACTAGCTACTGATTTTCACTCTTTTGAAGTGAGCCCTGTTAGCAGCCAACCCTATTAAAGGTTACAAAACACACTATTAGGTGTGACCTTGTTAGAGGATTTAATCACCCTATTAGGAGTGGCCTTGCAAAAGGTCTTTAGAACAATTCAATAGAACTATCACCTTGTTAGAGGATTTAAAAATGGTTGTTAAACCAACTCTATTAAGAAATTTAGGAATCACTACTACAATGGTGAGAAAGTAACAATTAATTGACCTGAATGAGATGCAACTAAATTGCTAATATAGATCTTTTGTTCTGCTTCACTAGATCCTCTTTGATTGAATAAATCTTTGCTGCTCCTCAAGGATATTTGACCATCCTTCAAAGTTTGCTCACACTTTCCTCTTTTCATAATCAACACACTTGCATGCTCACTTATTACACTTCAGAATTCACAACTTGACCTTTTATTTATACCTTACAAATTGTCAAGTTAGCTCATTTACAAGTTACAATTACCAATAATCATTGCCTTAGTCAGCTACAATCATTACATAAAATAGTTAAGCTTTATTTCCCAAAATAATGAAATCCTTCATTGGCCAACCCTGCTTGATAAACATTATTCCAAAACTAATTTCTAGTGTTAACCAACTGGAGCTCGGTTAATACTGTGAACTCTATAAAATCCGTTGATGCCTGAGTTAGCTAGATAGACATAGTTTCCATAGAGTAATGTTTATAAATGCTTGATAGACTCTGGAATTTTCTTTGCTGACCAACTAAGCTCTATAGATACTATTTGCCAATTGATATGACATTTGTGTAACATCAAAGACAACACACAATTGGACAATTGTATCCAACAAAAATTTCCTTTTCAAGGAGCATAAGTGACTATTCTTGCCAATGTCAATTATTCTTGCAATTATTTTACACGGACTCTAGATAGTATGTACCAAAAAATTGTGAAGCTATTGAACACTATGAGAAAAATAGAAAGATATGAGAAATTCCCTCAAAATTTAAGATACTGGCATGGGGGAATACAAGATAGAAACTATACTCACTTTGACATTAGTACCCCCATCTCCATGATGTTATGGGAGACCCTCTACAACAATGAAACCCTCTACTACAACACAAAAGACTATTTGTAATGGTACTTTTGTTAGTCAACCATTCCTCTAGAGGATGCACATGAGAATAGAGATATTGCAGCCTAGATATACAAAGGAAAAGACACTAGTAATGTTGAGATCCAAAACTATGAGATAACTCCTAAGAGATATGGCCATAGTCTTAAACTCATGAGATGACTAGGCTATAAAGGGAATGGTCCCCTTAGATAGAATAAAAAAGGCTTGACTGATCCAATAAAGACTAAACTTAGGAGATCTACATAGACAAAAGGTCTTGGTTTTAAGAAGATACATTCCACCTAGGAATTAAAAAATTTGCACTTGAGCCTAAGGCTCCACTTGAATCTAAAAAATAATCAGAACTTAAGAACCAGGGAGAAACCTCAAATGGGGAGGATACCTTTCCTTTCCCTGTACCTATAAAGCTTGCTATGTTACTTGTAGAACCTAGCAACTTTGTTCCACATGTCAGAACTGCTGATATTGATAGGGACTTTAATGAAATTTTCTCTATTCCTTCTTTGACACAACTTGAATACAATAACCTAGTCCAGTTCTTAACACTGAAGAATTTGAACACAATCAAGAACACAATACTTATTCTCATGAATATGAGTTAGATTCTTTGTTTGATATTACTATTGACAAAGACATATATTGGTTCATGTGTATGAAGACAAACTTGACATAGGTGAATGGTCTAGTGTTAGGACTAATGAGTTTGAACACACTACTATCAAAAATTTCCCTTCTAATGCCATTAGGGATCAAAGGGCCTTAAACATACCTCTGGATGATATCATCTTAGGCCTCAACTTACTAATCTATGCTTTTAATAGTTATACAATGAATACATTAGAACTAGATAACCCTCTTTGACTCATCCATCCCAAGCTAATAGGTTAGAACAAAATCTCTACACCTAGTGAAGTGCCTACATTCTAGAATGACTATGCTCTTTCCTGTTACCTCAACACTTTTAAACTTTTGATGACTTCCACCAGTGAATAAAGTGTAAGAATGAATGAAGATGACATCAAATATCTTAGTCAAGCAATAAAAATGAAAAAAAAAAGATTCTTTGATGGTGAAAACCACATTATGACATTATCAGAGCCTAGAATAAAAAAAAAGAAAGATGTATCTAAGGGTGAAAATATCTTTGAGTGCCTGAAGATGGGATATTTGATGCTCTTCCAAGTAATTTATAGGTAGTATAATTTGTACTAATAGAGCCAATACAACTTGTGAACTAGGAAAAAAAGGAAAATTCATAGATCATACACCTTGCAAAATCATTGTTAGCTAAAGGAAAATAATAGTTCATTGCTTTGTTCCAAGAAAAGAAAATTAACTTTGCATAGTCATACTCTAATATGCTAGGTTTGGATCCTAATTTCATAATGTATCATCTATCCATTCCACTAGGTGTGAAACTTGTAAAGAAAAATCTCTAGAAAATGCATCCACATGTGGCACTTTTGATAAAATATGAGTTAGAGAAATTACCGAAAGCCAAATTTATCAGAGTGTGATTATGCTGAATGGATCTCTAAGATTTTCTAGTTGCAAAGCACAATGATTCTATGAGAGTATGTTAATCTTAGATTTGTTTTGACATATGAGTGATAATATACTTAAGTCATTTACTTAGGTCATGCTGAACAAGTAATATGTGTAGAGCATAAGTTGTTAGATAGTATATGCTAAGTGAGAGATATTTAGTAAGTATTGAGTGACTAGTAAGTGCCAAGTCACCCAAGTATTGAGAATATAGTAAGCACTGAGTCATTTAGATGCCAAGTGATCAATGGATGTTGAGTCATTTAGAGGTTGAGTTACAATATTGAACTTATAGTTGATGCCGAGCATCGGGGACTTCAAGTTTTGAGTAATATAGTTTTGACATAGTTGTTTGTAATGACACAAAATACTATGTAAACCATTTTGGAGCCAACTTGAGGATTTTTTTGCAATCCTAGATGATAAGGACAAATATTTATTGAGAATCCTTATGCAATACACGTAGCCAATTAGGAAAAGAGAAGGATTAAGAAATAATATGGGTGAACTAAAATTGTTGATTCATACCTAACCCTAAGTAACCTCAAGTATCTTAAGGAGGAAAAACCCTAATATTTTATGTATATGTGGAAGGAGAAAAGAGAGAATTTTGCATGCAAAAACATAGTATTCATGGTGACTGAGGTATTTTGAAATGAGATACATTGTAGAATCAGTTAGAGGAGAAGAAGTTATGTAAGGCCCCTTCCCAAGTACCTTATTATAAATCTTAATAACATGAATAAGGTTAGGTCTAGGAGAAATAAAGAAGATAAGATGTTGTGTTCTATCTCTTGTGAATGTTAGACTGTTACTACACACCTTATGATAGAATGATGGTAAGAAGGTCTTGGAATCTAAGTATGCCTTGATTTATAATGAACCTAAAATCTTATTAAGACTCATGTAAATTGTAGTCATTGTTGTGCTCAGTATCATGTTTGAATTACATTAGGTTGATAAGTTAAGACCATATGGAATTAAGATTTGAGGTGCCATAACTTAGAAAACTATGTTGACGTGTTCATAATATTTGATGGCCTATTAGGATAATTAAATTGGATGGCTAGTATGGAAAGATGAATTAACACCGCCCTTGCGGGTACTAATAATAATTATAGATAGAAATTGTTAGCGATTTAGATAAGGCTTACTCGGTAGAGCTCAACACGATGTAAATATAATAAGCTAGTTTGTCACAATGAATGATGATTAAGAAGAAGATATAATATATTGACTAGTAGATATAATGGGTTTACCTAATGACTAATTTTGAACCTATGCATACATGATTATGAAAACATCCCAATTCCATGACATTGGTGATTTTTGAGACATAAGCCTTATCATGTAATATCTCATAATGATAACAAGCTAGTGTTAGTAATCAAACTATATTTAATTGAATTAAGTATACTAAGCTATGATGATTACATTTTGGTGGTTTTGACCTAAGGTATGTAATCAAAACTAATTTTCATGATGGCTAATTAAGTAATATAGATCCAAAATTTCATCAATTAGATAGGAAATGGAGTAGGATGTGGTTCAAAATATTAGTTGGATCATTTGATTAGAAAATTAATGGTGATATGTAGATTCTGACATTTTAACATTTCAAAAACTTTATATGAAAATGATTGAGAAATAAAAGTTGATCATGACAATTGAGTATGTTAAAATTGATTTTTAATGATTTATGATTAAATGTGATGTGTAGATTTTGGTATCCTAATGTTTTGAAGGAATTCCATTGAATTATGTTAATATGGACTACTTAACATTTAAATTCAAATGTATTTGTGATATGTATTTTATATGGCCTCCTTGGACTACTGATGCTTGAGTTTAATGTGTAGGAAATGGAACCATGGAAATTTTGGGGGGAAACAAGTTCCAAACCTATGTGAACATGGTTTAACCAAGGCAAATCTTTGGAAGATGTGAAGAACCTCCTTATAGCAATATCGTGAGAATGCTCGAAATAACAGAATACAAAGTGATAGCAGAACTCAGAATGAATCTACTGATCGCAGGCCACTTCGAGGGGGTAACCTCCTTTGAGCAAGCTCAATACAATAAATTCCTCCGTGCCCATCAAGGGCCTCAACCTATTCTTATATACTGAGTATGATCTAGAAAAGTAATACTACCTATGCATGTGGGATAATAAAATATACTCATGGGACGACTTACAAAGCATATGCGTCCAACAACACTACTCTAACAAAATAAACAGAAGGAACACACAGGTTCCTAACATCCCCTCTCCCTTAGAAAAAAGCTTTGTCCTCAAAGCTTAAGGTGTGGAAATTGTTGTTGAATCTGAAGAAGGGGTTCCCAGGTAGCATCCTCTGGTTGCATGCCATGCCACTGAATCAAGACCTCAGAGATGGAGCGAGAGCGAAGCTGGCGAGTGCGCTGGTCAATGATTGCCACCGGCTCCAGGATAATGGATCCTTCCGTATCCATTTCAGGGAGAGTAGTTTGTGCTCTGACAGTGGTACCCAGAACTTTCTTTAGACAAGAAACATGAAAGACTGGATGAATGCGGGAAGAAGGAGGAAGTTCCAGTTTATAAGCAACTGAACCAATCTTCTGCAGAACCTTATGAACCTTATAAGGCCCATAAAATTTTGGGGCCAGCTTATGACGCCCTTTCAGCTTTAGGGAGGATTGTTTGTATGGCTGTAGATGAAGAAAAACCATATCCCCAACTTGAAATGAGCGCTCAGAACGGTGTTGATCTGCTTGCTGTTTCATCCGATTACGGGCCATGTGAAGATTATCCTGTAAGGTACGAAGAATCTGATCCCTGCTGCGGAGAACTATGTCAACTGCCTGGACTGGTGAGCTGTTGGGAGTGTAGGGAAGGAGCACTGGAGGTGCCTGACCATAGACTGCTTCATATGGAGTCATTTTAGAGGCAGTGTGGTAAGAGGTATTGTACCACCATTCAGCTAAAGGGAGCCACTTGGCCCACTGATGTTGCTGTTCAGAAGTGAAGCAACGAAGATAAGTTTCCAAGCATTTATTGACAATTTTAGTTTGACCATCAGTTTGTGGGTGATAGCCCGAACTCATCTTCAGTTTGGTGCCAGTTTTCTGAAACAGTTCAGTCCAAAAATGACTGGTAAAAGTTGCATCACGATCAGAGACAATGGAAGAAGGGAGTCCATGAAGATGAAATATCTGGTCCATGAAGATTTGTGCAACAGAGGAGGCAATATAGGGGTGGCTGAGGGCACAAAAATGACTATATTTCGAGAGACGATCAACCACAACCAAGATCACTATCTTGCCACCGGATTTAGGAAGCCCTTCAATGAAATCCATAGAAATATCAGTCCAAATCCGTGTAGGGATGGGCAATGGTTTGAGCAAGCCAGGAAGGAGGGTCGTTTCACCCTTGTGGCGTTGGCAAGTATCACATTCAGCCACCATCTGTTGAATCGTCTGTTTCATCCCTTTCCAAAAGAAGTTTCTCCTTGCTCGCTCATAAGTTTTGAGGAAGCCTGAGTGCCCTGCTGAAGGAGAAGCATGGAGTTCATAAAAAATAGCCTGATGTAGAGCTGGGTTCTGAGGAAGCACTAGCCGACCCTTGTATCGAAGAGAAGCACCATCCCAAGAGTAATGTGGTATAGCAGAAGGATTATTGGTTAGCTGGTGAATGATTTGAGATAAAGAAGAGTCACTGTCATAGCCTTGCTGAACAGACGCTAACCAATTGGGAATGGGCATAGAAATAGCGGAAAGGGAAGCTTGATTATCAAATGTGCGAGAAAGAGCATCTGCCACAATATTCTCCTTACCCTTCTTGTAGGTGATCTCATAATCATACCCCATGAGTTTGCTGACCCATTTCTGTTGTGTAGGAGATGATACCCGTTGTTCCAGGAAGTATTTCAGACTTTGGTGATCGGTTCTGAGGCAAAAATGACTCCCTAAGAGGTATGGCCGCCACTTCTGTACAGCATGCAAAATAGCCATCA
Organism: Cupressus sempervirens; assembly: GCA_028749045.1. Lineage (NCBI taxonomy): Eukaryota > Viridiplantae > Streptophyta > Pinopsida > Cupressales > Cupressaceae > Cupressus > Cupressus sempervirens. The sequence goes on from CM053787.1 coordinate 527,843,744, forward strand.
TTTCTTTTTCATAAGTAGAGAGGGCTAGATTCTTACCAGAGAGGGCTTTGCTAGTGAACGCAATAGGATGGTCATCTTGCAGGAGAACAGCACCCAATCCATTGCTGCAAGCATCACTCTCAATAGTGAAGGGTTTGGAAAAATCTGGCATTGCGAGAACAGGTGTACTGCACATAGCCTGTTTCAGTTGTTCAAATGCAGTCTCAGCAACAGGGGTCCAGGAGAAGGCATCCTTTTTTAACAGAGCTGTCAATGGTGCTGCAATTTTCCCGTAATCTTTGACAAACTTGCGGTAGTAGCCAGTCAACCCCAAAAAACCCCGAAGGCTCTTGAGAGTGTTAGGATGCGGCCAAGTTTTCATGGCATCTATTTTTGTAGGATCCACCCGCACTCCATGGTGTGCAACAATATGCCCGAGATACTCCACTTCCTCCTGGCCAAACACACATTTAGATAGTTTTGCACAGAGTTGATGATCAGAGAGAAGTTGCAAGACAAGCTCCAGATGATGGAGATGCTCAGCCCAAGTTTTGCTATATATGAGGATATCATCAAAGAAGACCAGAATGAATTTCCGGAGGTATGGTTGAAATATGTTATTCATCACTGCCTGAAATGTTGAAGGAGCATTCGTGAGGCCAAAGGGCATGACTAAAAATTCATAGTGACCATCATGTGTGCGGAAGGCAGTTTTAGGTATATCCTCCTCATTAACCCGAATTTGATGATACCCAGAACGAAGATCTAACTTGGAGAAAAAATGAGCCCCATGAAGTTCATCAAGAAGTTCATCAACAACTGGAATGGGAAACTTGTCCTTTATAGTGAGATGATTAAGTGCTCGGAAATCAATGCAGAGTCGCCATGACCCATCTTTTTTGCGAACAAGCAGAACTGGAGAAGAAAAGGAACTGGTACTAGGGCGAATAATACCTTGCTTCAGTAAGTCACGGACAAGTATCTCGATTTCGGTCTTCTGATGAAATGGGTAGCGGTAGGGCCTGATGTTGGGCAGAACACTGCCAGGAAGGAGCTGAATACGGTGGTCCTTTGGACGAGAAGGAGGTAATCCCACAGGTTCAGCAAATACACCAGAATACTTGTCCAAAATGTGTTGGAGATCGGCAGGAGTGCTAGAGACTGCTGATGGCTGCATCTGAATGGAATGGAGTTGAGCGATGACACCATGTGAATTCTTCTTAAGAAGTTTTTCCATACGGTGTGAACTGATGATGCTGAGAGACCCTGGTTGTAAGCCTTTCAAAGTGTGTTGGTGCCCCTCGGCTGAAAACTGCATCCAAAGTTCAGCAAAATCCCAGAGAATGGGGCCAAGAGTGCGTAACCATTGGGCACCCAAAACCACATCACAGCCACCTAAGGGTAAGGCAAACATGTCAGAGCGCATGTTATAATCGCCAATAGAGAGACGCACATTGCGACATTTCCCTTTACAAGGTAAAGTGCCACCATTGGCAATCATGACTTCAAAGCTAGAGCAGGGATGGATAAAGCAATCAGCCTGTTTGGCTATTCGTGGATCAATGAAGTTATGAGTGCTACCAGAATCAATGAGTATAGTAAGAGGGATCTTCTTGAAGAAACCCTGGACCCGTATGGTTTGTGGAGTAGTGACTCCTGCCAAAGCATGGACAGATATCTCTGGTGGAGCTTCTGGTGAAGGAGGTTCAAGCTAGTGAGGCTCAACCTCATCATCCACTGTTTCCTGAGCATCTACATATTCTTCCAGTTCCGGTGGAGAATCCACATCCAAGAGATAGAGCTTTTGCTGAACACATCTATGGCCCCGAGACCATTTCTCATCACAATTATAACAAAGCCCTTTGTCTCGCCTGACTCGCATCTCTGTTTCAGACAAGTGCTTGATCAGAGTAGTTCTGGGAGCTGGTATGACTGGAGGGTTGTGAGAACCTGTATTTCTGAATGGAACAAAATTAGATCTGGAGCGTTGTAGAGCACTAATCTTGTCTTTCGCTAACTTAGCCAACCCAAGGGCTTCCATCATTGTAGTAGGTCGAAACATTTTGACTTCGGAGCGAAGTGCATCCTTCAGACCACTGACAAAACAGCTACGGAAGAATTCATCAGACAAGCCCTCTGTGTGATTAGCTAATTTTTCAAACTCTGTCTGGTATTCTCTTACAGTGCCTGTTTGACGCAGTTTAGTGAGTGCTCCTGTGAAATCATCAAAGGAACTAGGGCCAAAGCGCTCCAAAATGAGGGTGCACAATTCTCTCCACGTTGGGCCTACATTAGCCTTGATGTACCAACGGAACCATTGAAGAGCTTCATGTTCCAAATGAAAAGATGCAAGGGGGACTTTGTGGTTATCCAAAGTATTATGCAAGCTGAAATACTGCTCTGCCCTATAGATCCATCCAGTCGGATCAGAACCATCGAAGCGTGGAAAATCAAGCTTTGGTCCACGAAAATTGCCAGAAGAGGACCCAGTATCTCCTGAATGGTTTCGGCTCATGGCGGACTGCTGAAAGTTAAGACCCAGAATTTTGTCATCCAGATCTTGAAGTTTGGTTTTGAGGGATGCCATTTCTTCTTCCATGATTTTTGCTCCTGTACGCGTAACAACCATAAAGCAAGGTTTTTTTTTTTTTTTTTTTTTTTTTTTTTTTTGAAATGGGTAGAAGATGAGAAACAAAAACTTTTTTAGTTACGGCAAACTTGGATTTGGGTAAAACTTAGATAGGAAATGGGTGTTCGACGGGTGGTGGGAGACTATCTGGGGACAAGGGAAACAGAAAAATGAGGGTTTCAAGGGTAGGGAGGCGAAATGAGGCGAACAGTCCAAGAGGGATAAGGGAGCAAAATGAGGAATTGAATCTTGTGGCTCAGTTTGGTGGCGATTGGATGAGAGGTGAAAAAGATAGGGCAAACCCTAAAATTAGATAAATGAGGGATTTAGGGCTTTGATATGTAAAATTTGGGGTTGGGTCGCCAAGGAAGGAAGTATGCGAAATGATATTGCAGACGTTCTGCGGAAGTATGAGCAGAAACAGAAAGCAAACAAGGAAGCTACGACTAAAAAACAGAAAAATTTTTACTCTTTTTTTTTTTTTTTGAACAGTCGACTTAGAAAAATTCACTCATAGACAGAACAACTGAAAAGAGTTATTGCAATAACAAGAGATATTAGAAGTGAGAGGAACCTGAAGGCCACCCAGCGAGCCCAAGAGAGTGCTCTGATACCAGATGTGAAGAACCTCCTTATAGCAATATCGTGAGAATGCTCGAAATAACAGAATACAAAGTGATAGCAGAACTCAGAATGAATCTACTGATCGCAGGCCACTTCGAGGGGGTAACCTCCTTTGAGCAAGCTCAATACAATAAATTCGTCCGTGCCCATCAAGGGCCTCAACCTATTCTTATATACTGAGTACGATCTAGAAAAGTAATACTACCTATGCATGTGGGATAATAAAATATACTCACGGGACGACTTACAAAGCATATGCGTCCAACAACACTACTCTAACAAAATAAACAGAAGGAACACACAGGTTCCTAACAGAAGATTCAAAATCCTCTTTCTAAAAGTATTTTATTTTTTAATGTAAGTTTGCTTGTATTTGGAAGATTTATAATCATAAAAATGCATGAGGGACATGTCATGGAGATGTGGAATGTCTTTTTTTTTGGTGTCACTTAACACTTGTGGATTTTGTGTGTAATGACATGTCATCTAGGGTTTTGGTCATGGTGTCATTATACCCTAAAACTAATTACCTTGCAGGTGAATAAGTAAACCCACTTGACAAGGGGTAGGATGGGTCACAATCAAAGGAAATTCGAAATTTGACTTGACTAGGGTTTTGAGGGGTCATTAGGTGGTCCTAAAGTGTGTTTTATGTGAAAATAAGTTGCCCATATGATAGTAGAACATGATAGGGACCTAATTTTGACCATAATAGTGCCTAGGCAACCTAGTGGGCTGCTTTACCCATGCATTCTTCCATCAATTCGAAATTTGAGTTGTCACATGTGTTTTCCTTCATGTTTCCATAAAGTCAAATATAGAAAATTTAGAGGAAGACAAGTTTTTAAGAGGAAATGGTTTGTTTTCTTTACTAAAATAGTTAGTGGAAAGACCTTATTATAGAGTTTGGGACAAACTAGTGGGTTGTTCACCCACTCTCTAAGTTTAGAGACAATTAGGATTGTGAAGGGAGATTAAGGGAGCTCTACTACAACTATCATTGCCTTTATCTTGGACCAAGGTTGGTGTTTCAAAGCATGTTTCATTTCCTTTCTTTTAGTATTGCAAAATAAATCTGCAAGTATGGAGAATTTTTCAATGGAGCATGTATTATATGGTGAATCTTTGCATTGAGGACTTTGGTATTGTGTTGTGACAAATATGAATGTGTATTGTGTTCTTGAAGATTTCTTGGTTTTTCCTTATTGATTTTCTTGTTTGGATTTGAATGTTGAATGTGATCAGGGGTGTGAAGGCTTCAGTCACCCTAGGGAGTGAAGAGAAGCCTTGGGTGAAGGGATTAGTTGGGATCACCATTGTAGTTGAGAAAATTTACCTCATGATGAGGAGTTGTTTTCTCTCATGGAGTATGGGCTCCATTGAAGCCATATACCTTTATTATTTTGGGAGATACAAGGGGTTTTATGTGTAAGAGGGAAGATATTGTTATGATGGCCTTGAGAGGCAAAATGCAATTGCAATACAATATTTATGTTGGTTATGGAATCTCCTCTTTGAAGAGCCCACCTTCACCCAATGTGAAATGGTTCCAATAGTGAATCAATGCGCAAGCCATGGAAGGGATTTGTTTGTGTTATGTGTTGTGTTCATGCAATGGCAAGTGATGTATGTGTGTAAATTGTTTGGATATTGTTTCCCTTGCTCAATGGGTGGCTTCATAGAAGTCTAAGATGGAAGGTGAGCCTCCATGGTTCTTGGTAAATATTTTGTAGGTTTTGTGCTCTTTGGATCCATGAAGAAATTAGGGTTTCTTCCTTGCATCAATGAAGAAATAAAAGACATTTCAGTTATGTTATGTAATTAGAAAGATTAAATCTTCTTCCATGCCTTGAGCATTGTATTTACAAGGTCAAAATCCCCATTGTTTTGTTCCCTATATTGTATTGTGCAAGAAATTCATCATGTCATGTACACTATTGTGTAGTATGGAGTTATGAAAGAATGAAGAAATGTAGTTAATTCAGTGGTATTTATTTTGTAAGGTTTAATGTCATGCATTTAGTACATTGAATTGAAAGAATGACTTTAGTATCATAAGGGACAAAAATGATATATAAAAGAGATTCATTGCAAGAGTCATTCCATTGATAGTTAGGAAATGTATATGTATTCATTCTGACCATTTGAGTGAAGAATAAATTCAAGGAAATACTTTCAATAGATTGATCATGTAAATAGATTTTATTATGCATACAAAATAGTATCTAAGTTCCATTAATGATAGGAATGGTGAATCCAATAGTTACCAAGACTATGTGTTATTGTATTGCTCAATTTAATGATGTGATAATCAAATGACTTAACTAAATACACTGGGCCCATCATGTCATATTTGAATTAAAAGGAGAAAATAGATAAATTCCATAAGAAAACAAGTTTTTACATGTGCATTAGCTCTCTAGAAATTGTATGGGAAGTGGAAAATAATTCCCTTCCCATTACAAACCAATTAATTATTGAAAAGTATATTCCTTAGAATCTTTTGCAAGATATAAATTAATAAAATAGCTTGAAGCCATAAGATAATAGTGCTATCTCTCATGCAGTAAATAGATTAATAACCTTAACAAAAAATGGGACTAACTCATAAGAAGCACACAACTAAGACTAGTGTAATTATGTACAACTAAGGTCATGTCAATATCATCAAATATAATATACATTAAAAATGTAACGCCCCACCAAGGGATCCAAAAGAAATAACCTAAAGTTTTACTAAGTTTGGTGGAATTTTTTTTTTGAAACATGAAAGATGAACCATTCACATCAAACACATACTAGTGGAAGCAATAACATACATTCAACTAAAAGCATACATAATAGGTTACATTCCTTAAAGATCCCATGATGTTGAATCACATTTAAATCTAATTAAAAATAAGTCCATCACTTACCACATCCATATGAAAGAATAATGAAATGTCCAATGTCCTTTAAATAATATACATTTGTTTTGAATGCCTCTTGGCAAATTAAATTAGGAATGCTCAATCATCTACTGTACATGTCATAGGGTATGAAAGGCTTAAAAGAATATACATATGTAAAAATAGAAATACATCATCCTCTTTGGATCCATGATACAAGTATAATAAAGTAAATGAAACCATCCACCATACATGATACATACATCCATCAATACAAATATATCATCCATCATAAAAGATATTATCCATGAATAGAATGAAGATAAATCCCAACAAAGAATGCTCCATCCACGGTGATTATGAACAAATCTCAATGGTAAGAATGAAAAAAAACTACCACTTGACTACGTGGAACCTAAATGGTCCACTCCCACCATGCTGAGGAGATAGTCTCAAGTCCCAAACATAATATCAAATCACATAACATAGATACTCTCTAAGTCTAGGAATCCTAAAAGTATACTAACTCAAAGGTTCCAACATAGATCAACATCTAGACCTAGAGGCACACAAAGACATGTAGGAATCTACTATGTAAGTGGGCAAGTGCCATCACACGGATCATGCCTAGAGTTACCCAAGTAGTCCTTTAGGACTCCTGAGTCCCTAGTGATCCCACTACAGCCACTAGTATCCTCTCGTACTGACAAGGAATACTATAAAATGCAAGGTCGTAACCAAGCATTCTCTCTACTCCCATCCTAGTTTGTACTAGCACTCAAGGCATGGGTGAGAACATAAAATTAACTCTTATTAGGTTCATTTAAGTTAGTAATTAGTGCAATCTTATCACTTATTAAACAACTTACAATGGGTTACCCCCAAGACCACTTAGGGTCCCTAGCCCCCATTGCAAGCCACTTCCTGACACTACATATAGATAACCTACCCTAAGCTCATGAAATCAAAAATCATAGAATCATGGTAAAATCACCTTAGTCCTATACAAGTGACTGGAAAGCATCATAAAGATAATCATAATAATCACATCAGTTCTCCACGAGCAACTGAAAAGAATCAAATGATAATCACAATATCCATCAGTTCTCAATGAGCAACCAAAAAGTATCCCAAAACAAAATGGTTAAATTAGGTATCTCATAGCATAAATCTCACTATCTCACAAAGACACTAAAACATAGTAACCAACAATATAAACATACTCATCATAAGCATACCATCACATATATGGTTGAGCAAAATGATCGAGATCGAGTCAACATGATACCACACTCACAAAACCCTCGAGCCTTTGGTAGATGTCCTATAATTGGTCAACAATCTAGTCAACCATAACACCCCAAAACATAGATAGCATAAAGAAATAAGATACAAATATCTATTTTGGTTTGCTTCTGAAATCACATGGTTAAGCCAAATATGATGTTTTCAATTTTTGTTTTTAGAGTTGTTACCAAGTAAGAAATATCCTCTATTATTCTTACAATTCACTCAAGTATTTGTTTAAGTAAAATAAAGATTCACCCCCCACAATTTGAAGATCAATTTTCTAAATTTACTAAGGGTAAATATCCTATTTGTTTTGAGTTCACTAAGATAAGATTCCTGTTGAATTATAATTCTATTGGAGTCAGATTAACAATCTTAAAATATTTCCCATCTTACTAATTAATACTCATATTAACTAATCAAATTTTTATTCTAAATAAACTAATGTTCATTTTACAATATTTAATTAATATTTATAAATTTATTTTAAATAACTCAATAACTATATTAAATATCATTAATTAATTTTTATAAATTTAAAACTGTTATTAACTTTATTAATAAAATACTATTTAAAATAAATATAATAAATATATTAAAAAACTTAAATTAAATTACATTTTAATATAATTTAAAACTTTTAAAAAAATTCAAATCAAAATCCATGCCTACGTTTTCAAAAAAATTGGGTGTTCTTTTAATACAGTCGCCTACCCTTAGTAAAGGGAGGCCGCGGTGGCTCTGCCATGGTAGTGGCCTGCTGCACAGCCTTTAAGGTTGCCGACAGTCCATTGTGGTGGATAGTGCCAACGAAAAGGGGGTGGGATGTGACTACCCACCTCCCCATTAATTTTATTATATATATTTTAAATTTTTTTATTATAAAACATTTCTCTAGCAGAAGCATATGTATATATAATTCATTTGAAATAAATTTTGAAATAACAAAATTTGGTATAACAATTTATTTATAATGAATATATATATATATTAAATCCAAGAATTAATCTGATGGATGAAAACAGTGCATCCATTTTTTTTTCCTTTTTGGTTTAATTTCCTCTAAGAAGATTTTCCCAATTAAATTCAAACCCTTCCTGGTAAATTTATCAATCTATAATCTATTGGAAAGAAAGTTATATTGAACAAATAAAAATGTTCCATATATAGAATAATTTCCAAATGTCCAGAACTCACAACATGATATATATTCTTCACAAGAATTATCTAGACAATCATCTAACAAACACGAAGAAGATAGGAAAGAAAAGAGCATATTTAAATTATGCAAAATTCACAAGCATCTACCTAGACACTGATGCTAATTCACTACGCCCTAGAAAACTGTAGAGAACAATTCCCCTTTCAGAACCTTCTCCTTTTCAAAAATTTCTTTCTTCTCCAAAATTCATGGTCCCTTGAAAATGAAACCCCAAATTGTGATAAGGAGTTCTCTCCTTAAAATTGGGGCACTAATTGTGCGTTCACCCTAGAGAACTCTTTGCTCCTGACCTTGTAACTCTTTATTAACTTTTATTTGTCTTTCTTTTATCTTTTCCATGCACATTAATTAATTAATTAAATTACTTTATTTAATTTTTACTTGACCTCTTTTAAAATTAATTAATTTAATTTAGTCTCATGCACATATCATGCAATCATGAAACTTTTAATAAATTAATTTCTTTTCCCACTTCTAAATTTACTTTCGAATATTAATTTTGATAACTATTTATTAACTTAAATAATAATATTATTTAGCATTTATTTAAAAATGAACTCTAAATATATTATTATTAAATTAAATAAATATTATCACATTCCAAATTTAAACTTATAAATTTATCCTCAAATTTAATTCTTTTCCTAATTGATTAAATAAACTTAAATATTAAAATATCATATTAATTTTCCATTAAGTTAAATCATTAATTAAATCTTTTAATTATACTTAATTAATAGAAAAATTCACCAAAGACTCACAAAGTAAAATAAGAAAACCCATCATAGTAAAACACATACAAAATCAAAATAAAGGGTTAAAATCATGAATTAACATCATCTAACGCACTCAGAGGGTACATGACTCAGATACTTGTCCTAATTATCAATTAAGACAAATGGCTCAAAGGTTTAGGATTTGGACTTAAGAATATATCTCCCCTCTCTTACCATTGAGATAATGTGATAGGGTACACTCATCCTAGCAATTCAAGGAAGTTAATACCTAGTACCTGTAACATGCATAAAATCCACACATGTACAAGCACAATATATATGAAGCCTAATAGGCAATGGCAGGAAGTGGTGCATCATGTAGATCTTGGCTAGCAGGTGACTACAACTCCCTTCCTTAACCACATCAAAAATGCCATACATAAAGAAAAAAACATGTGCACCATACACATGCAGTATGAGGTAAGTATCCATAAGGAAACACATATGATAATCCATCTAACTAAACATCATCAATAAGTTAACATCATTGTAATAATCATCATGCACACATGAAGTATAGAGTACCAAGTAATCTCATCATATATCATCTCAGTCTGAAATAACATCTAATAATCTCAGGATAATGCTACTAATCATCAAACATAAAATTGGCCTAAAAGAGTTTGGCAATGATACCAAAAATGTAAATTAGGAAAATGTAGACTAGGGGTAGGCACTACAAAAAAAAAAAAAAAAAAAGAAATTAAAAAATAAAAATAAATAAATAAATAAATAACTAAATATATATATATATATACACATACATACATACATACATACATATATATATATATATATATATATATATACATATATATATATATACATATATATATATACATATATATATATATATATATACATATATATATATACATATACATATATATACATATATACATATACATATATATACATATATACATATATATATATATATATATATATATATACATATATACATATATATATATATATACATACATATATATATATACATACATACATATACATACATACATACATACATACATACATACATATATATATATATATATATATATGTATATAAATAATATATATATATATATCAAAAAAGTCTTTTGAATAATAAAAAGAATTTAAAAATTAAACAAATTACTATACTGTACTATATCCCATGTTTGAACTCGACCCTAGCATGAGGGTATGTATTTTCAAAAAACATCTTATCATATTAATGGTGGAAGGGATCCCTTTTGGTTGATAGTACCCTCCACACCTTAGCATTCCTTTCAATGTGCCTATTCCCTCATAAAAGGCCCTATACACCATAGGCGGTCAACCCAATCAAGACACTTTATATTTGTGCCTTCCAAGTGCTTAGTTGGCCACATGTGAGTAGAAGAGGTAGATGGGTAGCTTGGGATGTATGTAGTATGCATCAAGTTGGCAGATTTGTTATGGGGAAGGGTTAGTAAGTTGGAAGTCTTGAAGTTGGGAAGTTAGTGTTTTAGATAGGATATAGTGCTCATATCTTGGTGCCAATAAAATGATTGTTTAGGAATTAGGAAATGGAGATAGGGCATGGCACATGGCCCTAGGTAAGTGGTGAACATTTATGTAGGTATTTGGGGGTTTAGAATTAAACATAGATAAATTAAAATAAATAAAATGAATATATATAAAGTTTGGGTTTTAGGGATTTCAAAAAGAGAGGCGTACAATATAGAGATGTTAGGAGCTCAAATGTTTATATTTTAGTAAGTGTTTCTTTATATGGTTAATGTTAGTGATGTTATTAAGGGGTTGTCATGGGTTAAATGATAATAACTAGTTAATAATTGATTTAATGATATAATGGAGATGCTTTAGTAGAAATTATAGTAGAATGTTTAACAAATAGTTGTAAATGGTAGATTTTAAGTTAGTATCTTAGTATTAAGTGTTTATTGAATGATTATATGTAGTTCCTAGGTGCAAGAGTATATATGAATATTATATTGTAGTTTTTATTAGTATTAGATAAATGACTTAGTTTCATGTAGTGGTTTAGTATGGACAATTAACATATCAGTGTAGATTGTAGAACCCACATGATACTAATATTTTATCATTTCGATTGGTCATGTCATAATTTTGGAAAGGAAGAAAATGTACTAAGTCAAAACTACTTATAGATCAAGTATTAAATTTGAAGGCATGTAACATATTGGTAGTGGTTATAACAATCTAAGTAATAGTTAGGGTGTTAAACTCAATCAGTGGCTAATAAATCAATTAGTAGAAGTAGATAGTAGTATTGTTATAAATGGCTAGAATTGAGTACAAGGTGAAAATGTAAGTGTAGACATGAAGAGTTAATTAGACAGTACATAAGAGAGGATAAAAAACCATTACAAATTAACTATTCATCATACTGTTGATTCAATACATGACTAAGGTGAGGATGTTATTCTCTAGGCATATTACATAGTGAGAGTATTGCTTGTGATGGATAGTTAAGTTAGAGCTTTTCATAACTACTTGTGATTGAAACTTGGAGATCAAATTTATGGAGCCCTATTGCCACCCACTATGTGAATGCATATCAACTACACACACTTATATATGTACACAAAAGGTTTTTTTTATATATGGGTTGAGGAACCTAATAGTGTTTTAAAAAATAAATATTTGTCATGTTTCGTCAGGTAAAATTTTGGGCATGACAAGTTGTGAGTGCAATCAGAGCTATTGGAGGTTTTCTTAGTGATAGTTAAATTGTAAGTAAAAACTCTCCTACCTATCTATGTAAAATTGTTTTTGTAAATCAAGAAGTACGAGCTATGCATGGTAATATTCTTACACTTGATAGTTTATTTGGTCGATTGACTACATTTGAATTGAGCAATTATGATAATAGTATGGTTACAATTGGAAATTCTTTTAAGTGTTCATTAACCATTGGAAATTGAAATAAAGAGAAGAAAAATAAGGAATAAGGCGAGTCTAAATACGAAGATGATCTTGATGAACTTGAAGCATTGCTTTCTAGAATGTTGTCAAGAGGTAAAGTTAAATTCAATGGTAAATTATCCCTAATTTATTTCAAGTGCAATAAATTTGGTCATTTTCTACTAAGTATTCTAATAGAATTAAGAGTAACATAAATGAAAAAAAAGATTACAAGTACAAGAAGAACATGGACTGTAAAGACAAAGGAAAAAATCCATGTTACATTATTGAAGAAGAGTATATCAAGTCCAAAACTGATGAAGAGAAGGAAATAGTTGAGATGGTATATGTTTCTATCAAGGAAGATCCCAATGGAGACAGGTATGAGAATGAAACTGAATTTATTTCACATGTTAGTAAGAATTATTCATGGATTAAAGATAGTGGTTTCTCACATCACATGATTAGTGACTTAAGTAAGTTTGACAAATTTGAAGAAATTGATGACAGTGAATATGTAAAGTTGGGTAATGATATTCCATGTCCATTGAAAGGTGGATGATCACTAGCATTGAATGATAAGGTCAGATGTGATTATTCTTACTAGATACAAGGTCTAAAGTATAATCTCTTGAGTGTTTCTTAGTTGAACAATTCAGATCACAAATTGGAATTTCAAAACACAATAGTCAAGATCTTTGATGATAGAGGAAATTTTATTAGAAATGGGATTCTAACTAAAGCTAAATTATTTTATCTTGATCCTACTATTTAGGAAAATTTATTTTATAAATTTAAGAATGTTTTGTTATTGCATAAAAGGTTGTGTCATGTAAACTTTGAGAACATAGTGAATATTAGTAGAAAGAAAAGAGTTAGAGGCTTATAAAATCTACAAAAACTTGAGAATGTTATCTGTAAAGAGTGATCTTGGTAAGATGAAAAAGTTAAGCTTTTAAAGAAAGAGACACACATCTAATGATATTCTAGAAATAGTCAATACTGACTTGTGTGGACCTATTATTATGAAAAGTTATTATGTTGACAAATATTTCATCTTGTTTGTTGATTACTGTTGTAGAATGGTGATTGTATTGTTCATGAAGTTGTAATATTTTTTTGATATGTTCAAATGGTATAATGATAGAGTTGAGAAATAAACTTGTAAATCATTGAAATGTTTAAGATTTTATAGAAATGGTAAGTTTATGTGTATTGAATTCACTAACTTTTGTGATGATCATGGTATTAAGAGACATTTGTCTGTACTAAGGACACCACAACAAAATGGTATTGTTGAATGAAGAAATAGATCAATTATGGATTATGCCAGGACATTGATGGTTGAAAATATGTTGCACAAATTTTTGGAGAGTAGTTGTTACTACTATTTTTTATACTCTCAACTAAGTTTAGTTGAAGAAAGGAAAAAACAAGACACCCTAAGAACTCTAGTATGGTCATATACCTAATGTAAGTGATTTTAGAATCTTTGGAAGTAGATGTTATATTCAAAAGGATGCAAGGAATGGAAAATTTTATTCAAAAGGAGATTAACATATATTCCTTAGCTACTCATCTAATATAAATACTAATAAATGTTTGAACATAGCTACTAAAAAAATTGTTGAAAGTACAAATGTGAGAATTGATGAGTTTTTAGATAAAGATAATGTGGAAAGCAAGAAGGAACCCAAGGATTACAATAAGTTTGTGTATATTAATGAAGAGGCACTAGAAACACTACCCAAGTTACAAACTACTTTATCCAAGCACTAGACAGTACAACCTCAGCAAGAAGTTGAACACCTACCAAGTGAAGAAAATACTAAAAAATTGATGTTAGAACCCATATTAGCCAAATATGGGAGAAATAACCATTCACTCAAACAAATCATTGTACATAGAAGTGTTGAATAGAAGAAAGTTAATATATAGTACATATTTGATTGTTGATTTTGAATAAAGAGCAATTAAGGTTACATTAAAAAATGAGAATTAGATAAATACTATGAATGAAGAGATTGATCAGATAGAGAAGAACAACACATAGATATTAGTACCAAGACCTATAGACAAGAATGTGATAGGAACAAAGTGGATTTTTAGAAATATAAGCTAAATGAAAATGGAGAAGTTGTGAGAAACAAAGCAAGAGTAGTTTGTAAAGGTTATTCTCAAGAAGAAGGAATAGACTATGGTGAGACATTTGCACCTATGGAAAGAATGGAAGGTGTGAGAAAATTGTGGCCTATGATACATACAAGAAGTTCAAATTTTACCAAATGGATGTAAACTCTGCATTTTTTAATGGAATACTTGAAGAAGAAGTCTACATAGAACAACCATAAGGATTCATTGAACCTAATCAGAGGAATATTGTTTTCAAGTTGAACAAGGTATTCTATGGACAAAAAAAAGCATCAATAACATGGTATGAAAGGTACTCTTATTTGATTGAGATTGGATTTGCTAGAAAAAGTGAGAATAGTAATATGTATTTGAAAAGTGAATTTGATGATATGGTGTTGATTGCTGAAATATTTGTGGATGACATTATATTTAGAGGAAATTAGATGTTATGTAAGATATTTTATGAACAAATGAGTAAGGAATTTGAGATGTTTGTGTTTGGCGAGATCAAATTTTTTATTGGATTAAAATTTTATCAAACAAAGAAAGGTATATATGTGATTCAATTTAAGTATGTAAAGGAAATCTTGAAGACATTTGGAATGAATGAGTTTAGGCCATTCAATACACCTATGGTGACTAGATTGAAATTATCAATGGAAGATACAAGTGCAAATGTAGATGAAATACAATATAGATTAATGATTGGTAAATTATAGGTTGTTATGCATAGTAGACTAGATATTGCACATATTTTTGGAATTGTTGTAAGGTTTTCATCTAATCCAAAGGAGACACACGTGACTATTGTGAAGAGGATATTTAGATATCTTAAAGGAACTGAAGATTTTGGCCTATGGTATAAGAAAGATGATGACTTTAATCTTAAAGTCTATACTAATTTTGATTGGGCTAGTAATGTAGATGATAGAAAAAGAACAAGTGGTGGATCTTTCCTTTTTGGAGAAATAGTGATAACATGAATAAGAAAGAAACAAAGCCCCATTTCACAATCTACTATTTAAGCTGAGTACGTTGTTGTTGTAATCAATTGTTCAAAAATTGAACAAATTAAGAAAATATTGGAAGGTATGAAATAAGAGATAATCGAGCCTATTACTATTTATTGTGATAATACTAGTGCAATAAATATATCAAAGAATCAGATGATGCATGCAAAGACAAAGCATATATTAATTATCACTACATGAGGGAGAAAGTACAATAGAAACAAGTTAGGCTTGAATATGTGAATTCTATAGAATAATTTGTAGACATATTTAATAATTCATTGGTTATGGATTCTTTTGAGTATATAAGAGGTAAATGGGGGTTTTACCCTTATCTAAAATTTTCTAAGTGAAAAATGCATGTTGCATTGATTCATGGATGAATAGAAATATATTTGTGGAGTTGATGCAAGAGCTCACTCTTTAGAAGTTTTCTAAAGTTATAAAGATGACTGTGATGAAATTGGCATAAATTGTACATGCATGGCACAAGGAAATCTACAAGGTTTTATAAGTTTCACATTAGAACTTATAGTTACCTTTGGCATTGTTGTTAAAAGGGGAGTAGATTAATAAGAAATTATGTCCAAAGGGGGAGATGATTAGTAAGGGAGACTATTAGTAAGATATGAATAAGTCAAAGTGAGAGAGACTCTATTGAGAGATTTGGTAAGATGAATAGAAGATCATATTCCAAGGGGGAGAAATGTTGAAGATGTTTGTTGTTGCCAAAGATACAAATTGAGTACACCTAATGATGAATTTTGTTGAAGACAACCTATTGATGAATTCAAAAAGTTGAAAAAGTTGAATTTTTTTCAATGTATACATTTAATTATCTTATATAATATTTTATAATGTAAAATCATATGTCATGCGTTTCCATTAATGCCAGAGGGGGAGATTGTTATCCCCAACTAATGATACAACTAAGAATAATAAAATATATGTAAAAGAGTCATGTTAGTTGTTATGTTGTCATTGATTTCAAGTCTTAGTTGATTAGACATTATGCTAATTCAATAGAGTTCCATATCATTTGATTGATGAAGAAGATTTATAAAAATTACATTGATGATAGAGTTGATAAGTATGTATTTGATGGACACTTGAATAATTCAGATAGTGATAGTGTAATATTGATTTAATTTTTTTGCAATCATGTAATACTATAATGGAATGAGCTATACAAGCTACACTGAGTGACAAGATTAAAGAAGGAAGATAATCTTCTCTGAGTGACTATAGTTATCACGAGTAGTTGGAAAACTATGTTAAAATTTTAGTGTTAATCAGGTAAGTTTAATATTGATCGAGTAATGTATTACCTGAATAAAATTTTATGCTCATCAAGTATTAGACAGAACAACAAGTTAATAAAGTTTGAATCTGAGGTCAACTTTTGTTAAAAATAGAGAATATCTGAGAAGATCAAAGTCACAACTCAAATTTTTCTACAAGATATATGGATGAAAAATTATAATGAAGATATAATGATGGAGATTAGATAAGGATAATGATAAGTACAAATTTATATGGAAGTTCTATTTTCTAAGTGACTACATGCAATAAAATTGAGATTGACAATTGTGGTCAAGTGGAAAAACATAGACAAATCTAGAAGCAGAGAGACTACTATTTAAGGAGGATTTGGAATAATTATTAGCTATTGATGTTACTGATTGAGATTGTAAAATTGGTGATTTGTATAAAGAAAGAAGAAGAAAAGAAGCAAGGTGAATCAAGTAGACTAGAAAAGAGGAGATCAAATAAGAGTTAATAGAAAAGTAAAAGTGAGGAGTGAATCATCCTATAAGAGTCAAAGGAAAGAGATCAGGAAGAGACCGAGCATAATAAATATCTAAACAAGAAAGGTAGTGCTATACCTAATATATCATTTGTATTGTTACTTTCTAATAATTGTAGTAGAAAAATATCTTAACCAAGCTGACCTAACAACTCTTTAAAATAATGAATGGTAACATCAATAAGTGGTGTTTATAAGTCCTGTTGAGCTATCATTTTGCACAATGCTTAACGGTAGGAATCCTTTCAAACTCCTATCATGAAAACCTGATCTAGGATCAACTTCAAGGTTCTAAGTGATCTTGTGACCTATTGAAACTGCTTAATTGAAGATAAATGCATTTGTTCATAGGGAGGCCTTTTCTAGTTCTAAACAATTCGGATAAGATTTTGAATCTGCTTGCTATCTCAAAAGAATAACCACATAAAAAAGAAATGTATTTTTTGTATTTTTGTATTTTTTTAATGAATACAATCTAAGAATGCAACTATATGAATTCCTAATATAACCAAGAGGTTAGTAAAGTAAATAACAAAGATAGGGTAATAAGAAATTTAAGCAAATAACATGAAAAGTAAAATCCTAATAGACATAAGCCATGAAAACAACATGTCTGTGAGTTAAGCCTTTGAAAAGATTAGTAGGTAACCAATGAAAATAGGAGCAATGCTTCCTTAATTCCACTGATGCAATCATCAATGAGAATTTAGTAACCATAAGATGTTTCACTTTTCATCAAATCACAAGGCCACTTAAAGTGCACTCATGCGAGATAAAAAGCTATGTTGGAACAATGAGAGTAATCTCTTCTTGAACCAAGTACATCAGTGGAATTTGTAGACCCATAGAAAACATAAAAATTAAAATATCACACAACTTGAATAACAAAATAAAACTATTGGCTCCATTACATTGCATGAACACACAATCACAAAATATAACACACTTAGGCAAGAATCAATACACTCCAAATGCGAGCACCAAAAGTATATATTATTGCATCAAAATAATGGTGGCCTAGAATACATATTACATTACAAAATTTATAAGAATTCTTCTCCTCAATTTTTGTTGAGAGTGAGAGATCTCTTTATGCAAATGTATGCTTCTAAACTAATAAAACAAAATTATTTATGTACAAAATAACTATCTAACTGGTGCTAAGTAGGACTCCATCCATATTTATATTACTAAATAGATGCATGAACCTTTACATGTTTTAAAACAAAGAAATCATGAGAAAATAAGAAGAAGAAAGCCTTTAGATGATGTAGGAGTGTTAAGAAGAGCCAAAAATAGAAGCTCGACATTCACTCAGTGTCTGTAGGAGTTAAACTGTCATTAGAATGTGTTTCTAATGCATGGGAAGCTCTAAACTTAGAACTGGCCGTTAATTATCAACCCACCTCTAAATTATTCAAAACATCTAGCACACCTGTGAAAAAGTGCACCTGCACACCTCAAAAGTAGGCTCAAAAATAATTTTTTTTACCAAGTGTCAGAATTGAAATTCTAGCTTTTGGGTTTTGTTCCCCTTTATACTAAAGCTATATCTAGGTATTTGCTCTTAAATTTCTCAATAATCTCAGTGACTTGAGCTGCATCTAGAAAATCTAAGGCTTCATATTTTTCCTTCACTTTCTACCTGTAGTTACCCACCTCGATGCGAGTCTCTATAAAATCTCCTAATTTCACATCCAAGTCTAATAATGCTTCTTCGATTCTAAATGCTTGTCTAATGTCATCATCATTAGAAGATTCTTCAAAAGTCTTCTAAAATTTCTCAACTACTACCTCTATAGCTATTAATTTGTCCCTTGAGTTATCTTCAAAAATTTCTAAACATGTAGCACTATAATGTTTCTCTGCCTCCAAAATTTGCTCTTGGGTTTGATACTTGAGTTTATGAATCTCCACATGTAATGTTTCCATTTGCAATATTCTCTATCCAATCATCAATCTTATCTAACTCTTCCACTGTATATACCTTCATTAACATCTAAATACCTTTGGCCTTTAATCGACTATAGTGCTTGTAAGTCCTTGCCCCAAGTATGTACTTTGTCCATCAAACCAAAATTATGGGTCAAAAACTAGCCTATCCGCATTATCCTACACATGGTGTAGTAGCTTAAGATTGCCCTATACAATCTATACACCTTTCTCTTCAAAACTCTTTTTCCATTGCTTACAAGCTTTCAAAAATGGGTCTAGTTGTATTGTCCCCTTACCCCTTCTTTCTAGTGTTGTATTCAAAGTTTCCTTAGGATTTGTAGGATCTTAAGGACCAACAACTTTGTTCAAATATCCTTTTAGGATCTTATTCTATCTTCAAAGTGTTATCAATTATGCCTCATCCTATTCTAAGTGCCCAAACACTTCTTTAATTCCCATTTTCACCATCAACTTATTTGTGTCCAACATAGGTTTCCCAATCATGACCACCTTGATTTAATAATCTCATGGAGTTAATTCCTCAACATATGCATGTAGAGGAGGGATGGAAACATGTGCAAACAAATCTTGGTTCTAATCACTCATGATACAGACCAATGCTCATGCATCCTTTGGTGGTGACTTAGGTTTGTTGAGAACTTCAATCAATTCCATCCTATCCTCTTCCTCAATAGTGAATTTTTGCCTTTTGTTTCTAATAAATTCTTTCCTTAACCATCTAGGAACATGTTCTATTAGAGATTTTCCTTTTGAAGAAAAAGGAGTTTGCTTCACTATGCTCTTCCCCTTATCACTCTGCTACAAAGTCTTCTACTTTTGTGAGAGATCCACATTGGGAGTCTCTATATCTGTGGAGTCCATAGTTCTCACTTTTGTGTCTTGGAAATTTTGTTAAGGATACTCACTTATTTTTCCTTCCTCTGACACTTCATTGGAAAATACCTATTATGGCTCTTCCTCCTATTTTGTTTGAACCTATTCTTCTTTGATGTTTGGAGGAAGAGGAGTAGCTGAACCTTTATCCAAATAGAATGTAACTTGAACTAGAGATGGAAAAGCTACTTTGGGTCCTTGTGGATTAGGTGGTAACTGACTCCAATCCTCCTATTAAGGTTGGTTAGTTGGAGTATCTCTTATTTTGTCTCCCACCAATTCAATGTTGACTAGCATGAAATCAAAATCTAACATCTTGAAGACATTAGTCCCCTCAACAACATGCTCATCAATCTATTGTTGCAATTCATCTCCTAATGTAGTAGACTAAATAGACTTCTTAGAAATGGATGATGGTGTAAATGTGGAGCTTCTTCTCTACTCCAATTCCATGGCTCTTGTGAGGTGAGTCCTCTAATTCAAAGGAAGGTTATTTTATTTATCCTCATCATCCTCTTCTTCCTCTCCTTCTAGGATAACCTCTGGGACTAATGGGAAAGGGATAACTCTCCTGATCACTTTTTATCTTCTCTTGACTAGAGTCTTGATCTTTCTTCTCTTACTCGATGGGGAGGCTTGTACCTCTTCTTGTGGTGGAGAGAATTCTTGTACTTCTATTTCAACTCCTCCTTACCCTTGTTCAGTTGGTGGCACTTGAGGATTGTCCTAGGCTTGTGTAGTTTCAATATTTTCCTACCCTTGTACATTTTCTACCCCTTGCACATTTTATGCCCAGACTATGGAGATACTTGAATTGATTCCTCTTCTAGCTTGGGTTGTTTGGGAGAAGTCATCTTCCTTTTTCCTTTGCCTTTCTAAGCCCAATAATACCCAACTTCTCTATCAAGCTGGTGCACTATTTCCCACCTTACTGGGGACTGGGCTATAAATATAGGCACCATTACCTTAGCTCCTTGACCTCTTGTTGGGTGGGATGTAGTGTGGAAAACCATTTCTTGAGGAATTGGATCCAATTTGAAAGGTCTTTTGATCCAATCCTTTGTCAGTTTGATGACACTCCTAACCCTGTGATTGATATCCGAGTTTTCTTCCTTATTATCCTCAACATTCATAATAGGTTGATCACCAATCTTGTCCCTATTGAACAATGGATGAAGGACATCTTTAGTTTCCTATTGCATAACCTTCAAAGGAACCTTTATCTTCAAAGAAATACCTTCTAGATAGAGAGTCATCCTACAATAATCCCTCATACAGATATTGTAGTCATCTACGGTGTTCATCTAGTGATCCTCAATTGCATCTTCATGCTGAGATATCTTACTAACCAAGTATTGTACTCTTCTGATGTTATCAAAATAGGGTCAAGGATAATTATATTCATCTAAAGGATATTGATCCCACTTAGACTCAAAATATGGAATATCTTGTCTCCAAACCACACTAAATGGTCCTGTAGTAATAGGCCATACCCATGTTATTTTGTGTTGCTTCCTAACTTTGTCATATACAGACACAAGTTGTTGAGTGATCTCCAATAGTATAAGTCTATCACTTGGATACCTAGGGACCTTCTTGGGATTGAGAGTGGTACCCACTACCCTTAAATAGGTTATTGTATGATACTGGATGTAGTAGGCTCCAAAGTTTGAAATCTTAGCCTCTGCCTCAAAAGAATTAACAATGCATTTGTAAACCTTTTATAAGGTTGGCCCAATTTAGAAGAGTGAAAATATTTAAGTTTCTAGTCCCAGGTGGTTTTTCTCTTTATAGGGTTTCCATGTTCAAAATCATGGTGTCAAATATGTGAATGTTGTTATGTTGCAAGTTAATTTTCATGATATTTACTTTTTATTACAACTTGATAAATGATTGGTAACAACTAGAAAACAAAACATTTATATTATTGACAATCAATAATAACAAATCTAGTGATTAAATAGTTTAGAGAGAACTGCTTTTAATTAATTGTGAAGTTGAATGAGATCACTAAGTAAATGATTTTGATATTAATACAGTTTTATTTGGTACAAAAGTGTTTGAAGGGACTATAGGATAATGAAACATTGTAATCACCCAACTGTATCATCTTAAAATGGAAGCACTTACATATTGGTAGGTTTAGTACCCTCTTTTAGTATAATTATCATGGTATATTTGCATTTAGGATGCATTCAACACTTGATTCCTTCATTCTAGGTGAAATTAGGGTTAGGATCTCAAAGATTTGCCTTAATTTCCCTCCTCTCTAGCTCTATTTTTAGGGTAGGACTTAGGACTAGGTCCTCCTAGCCTTCATCATATTCACTATAGGATTTTATGCCTATTCTTGGCATTTAGTCCTATTTTGATATCATTTCTAGGCTTTTGGGTATCTTCAGGACTTTTTGTTATTTGCTCTGGTTGGGTTTTGACCCCTGGGTCGAACCTAACCTATGTCAAGGTCGACTAGGTCAACCCCAACCTAGGGTTGGGTTGAGGTCATCCTTGACCTAGGTCAAGTTCGAGGTCATCCTTGACCTTCTTTGGGATTTGATCCCCCTTTTTCAAAGTTTGGTCTCGAAGGGTCCCAAAATCAATGTCAAGCTTTCAGATTCAAATGTGAAAGGCATTTAATTCAAGATTCATTTAATTATTTTCCCTCCTTAGTTGGTTATTGTGATTTGATCATAGTTCAAGGTAAAATTGGAATTATTGGTCCTTACATTACTCTAGGAGCCTCACTTTGAAGCCTTTATATAAAGAATCTCATTTGCATCTATCTACAACTAGAAGGACAACTAGAATCAAGAGACGATGCTATGAAGATGCAAGATTGCAAGAGAATGATATAGAAGATCAAGCTATTTGGGACATCAAGCATTTATATACTATTGTGAACATCCATTTGGAGCAAGAGAGACCCAATCTTCTTTGATCCACCATTATCAATATTCAAGCATTGAAAGATACAATCATGGGGTACCAATTATAGATTATGAGTTTGGTAGGAGTGATTTTTCCTTTGGGGCTTAGTATGCTTTCTTATATTATTCAATTCTATGTATTTCTTTTTCATACATATATATCCATGCTAGGGTTTCAATCTAGTAGATTAGATCTTGGCATTACACATTCAATACACACACATTCTATTATATTTGGCTATTCATGGAGGTGGGAACCACCAAAATGAGGGTTTGACTAAGGAAAAACCCTATATAGCCAAGCAAAATCCCCATTTTTAGATCTATGTAGATGTTGTTTTGAATATTAGAGTACATATTTGGATACCCTTTTCAGCAAAATTTTGAGATATGTGAATGAAATTTTCATCGAAGTAGCATAGGTCAAGGTTGACTTTTCTGAGCACAATTGTGCCCCGCCAAATAGGTCAAGGTCAACCTCCCCTCAGAAGGATAATTTTTTTTTGGGCTTTCTCTATCTCAACATTTCTAGTCTAGAATAGGTTGTAGATTTTCTAGAAACTATGTATAGACATCATAAAATAAGTGTTTCCATATTAGTTCCATTTTGAGGTATGTATCTTATCTTGTCAAATTTTAAGCATTTCTATTTCTTATTCCATATCAACTCTAAAAAAATATATGAATAGTGGTGAATGTATTATGCATTGTTAGAGATCCATTTTCACCCTATTCATTTTGGTGAATGTGCGATAGACAACTCTTTCTTTTTGGTGTTAGATTTTCATCTTGTGTTAGATCTTGCATGTTAATTAGATTTTTTTCATTTATATGTTTCAAAATTTTTAAAAAAATCTATATTTTGTTTAAAAATACAAAAACATTTACATTTTCATTCTTTTCATATTTAAATATGTATGATTCTTATTTTCAATACTTTGATGAGGTCTTTATTGTAAAAGAGGATAGATTCCCTAATGAGGTACATGGAAGTGAGACTAAAAATGGTCCAGATAAGATCTCCATTGATCCTATTCCTATTTCACTCTCCTCCAAAACCTCTCCAATTGACCTCTACCATAGGGTGTGTGCATGGTTACCTTCATGTTCCACTATATGCAACATTGATAAACCTAAGATGATATATCCTACACCTTTGATGATGGTAAAAGGATGTCCTCGACTAACAATTAAGGGTAAACCTAGAGATCTTTTGGATTTCTTTGATAACACTGAATCCATTTCACATGCTTATTGGACATAGAATAACCCATAGCCTATTTTTTAGGTATCTTTACGACCTTCTTAACCTATTCTTCCTCAAGCTCCTAAGTTTTCTTCTACCTTTAAGGAGCATAACTTAGTTGATCAATTACATATAACTCTTGCTAAGATATCTTTATGGGAGTTACTTCAAACTTCTCTAAAATATTATGAGGCATTGAAAAAATCTTTATTTACTCTTCCTACTTCACCTCCTAATCAAGACAACATTCATTCTATTTTGGATTACATGCATGTTATGCCTTCTATACCTCCTATTGTGTTTTATGATAATGATTTACCTTCTCTTGAGGTGCAAAATTAACATGATGCTTTTATGGTGGTTGTTTCTATTGATCAGAGTATCATTTGAAGAACATTAATTAATAATAGATCTAGACTTAATTTTTGTAGCATGGAAATACTTAAAGAAATTAAGGTTGGTCTAACTACTATTCAACCTAATAATGTTCCTATATGTGGATTGATAATATCGTGAAGAGACCTTTGGGCATTATTACCTTACCTATTAAATTTGGTCCAATTATTCTAAATACATCTATTCATGTTATGTGTAGATCTCTCAATTATAATATTTTGTTAGGAAGACCTTAGTTACATACTATGCATGCATTTCCTTCTACTCTTCATTGCAAGATTTGGTTTATTTATAACAACTTATTGTATACATTACATGCGGATGATGTGCCAAATCCTTGCCTAAATGCAGAATATGCTAAAATCTCTAAGCCTCTTTAACCAAGTAAAGAGACTAATAAACAACCTAAGATTCAATAGTTGAAAGCTTCATCTTCTTCTTTGACTGAGGATGATTGGGGGATGTTGGATTTTAATCCTACTTTCATTGGAGAATATAAGGTCTTTGATTTGGAATTCATGAAGCAATAATGTGAGGCCCCACCCAATTTGCCATAGTATAGAGGAAATATTTGCATTATGATACTTTTAATTTGATGTTTTGATATACTTTCAAGACTATAGGGTTATGTTATTTTAATATCTGCATTTTAATGATTTGCACATTAGGACCTAATTGATATAATTAATGATTTTGTTTCATGTTCTAAATTATTTCAATTTCTTTAATAGAAATTGAATGTGTATAAATGCTTGAAATTTCAAATTATAATGTTAGTGTTAAAGGATAGATTTTTTTATGCAATAGAACCTAATATAGTGAATGGGATGACCGAACACATACCGATATAGTTTTATGACATGATAGTATACAAAATGTTAATTTGATTATGATGTTTCATGATTTAATGTGATATGTAGATAAATTTTAATTTGATTATAATGATTTATGATATGTAGATAAATGTTAATTTGACTATGATGATTTATGATATTTTGATAGATGTTAATATGATTATGATGGTTTATAATATGCAGATTTGTTATTCTAACATTTGGAATGATTTATTTAGAATGATTAGGAAAGGAAATTTAATTTAAATTATGTTAATAGGGACTTTGTAAAATTTGAAATTTTATGCACTTATGATATATATATTTGATATGACCTCCTTGGATGACTGATGCTCAAGTTTAATGTATAGGAAGTGGAACCATGGAAATTCTTGGGGAAACAAGTTCCAAAGCTTTATGGCCACAATTTAACCAAGGTGAATCGTTGGGAGATTCAAAAGCCTTATTGTGAAAGTATTTTTCTTTGTAAATGTGAGTTTTCTTGCATGTTTAATCATTAAGATGCATTAGGGGTATGTCATGGTGATGTGGAATGTGTTTTGATGTGTGACTTGAAACTTGTGGACTTTGTGTGTAATTCACATGTTATTTAGGGTTTTGATCATGGTGAAAATTTACCCTAAAACTAATTACGTTGTTAATGAGTAAGTAAACCCACTTGGCAAGGGGTAGGATAGATCACAATCAAAAGTAATTAGAAATTTGACTTGGCTAGGGTATTGGGGGGTCTTTAAGTGGTCCCAAAGTGTCTTTTAGGTGAAAATAAGTTACCCATATGATAGTATGTCAAGTTAGGGACCTAATTTTGACCTTGTGATTGCCTAGATAGCCTAGGGGGCCCCTTTACCCATGCATTCTTCCATCAATTCGAAATTTGAGTTGTCACATGTATTTTCTCTCATGTTTCCACTATGTCAATTATAGAAAATTTAGAGGGAGACAAAACAAAGAGATCAAGGAAGAAAATGATGGCAATATATGAAATTCATTGCACATTCACAAAACCACACAAAGATTACAATAACAATCCTTGACTCCATAACAACATTCCATAATTGTATATTCATTATGCAATACCAAAATGAAATGATCATGGTTGAGCACCAACCTTGGTCCAAGCTAAGGGCAATGGTAGTTGATGTAGAGCTCCCTTAGCCTCCCTCCAAACCCTAACTATCTCTTAACTTAGAGAGTGGGTGAACAACCCACTAGTTTGTCCAAGACCCCTTAATAAGGCCTTGTTTTTGCTAAAATAGTAGTGAGAAGGCCTTATTAAGGGGTCTTGGACAAACTAGTGGGTTGTTCACCCACTCTCTAAGTTAAGAGATAGTTAGGGTTTGGAGGGAGGCTAAGGGAGCTCTACATCAACTACCATTGCCCTTAGCTTGGACCAAGGTTGGTGCTCAACCATGATCATTTCATTTTGGTATTGCATAATGAATATACAATTATGGAATGTTGTTATGGAGTCAAGGATTGTTATTGTAATCTTTGTGTGGTTTTGTGAATGTGCAATGAATTTCATATATTGCCATCATTTTCTTCCTTGATCTCTTTGTTTTGTTTTTGAATGTTGATTTTTTTTTTTTGGGTATTAAGGCTTCAGTCACCTGTGGGAGGGAAGAGAAACCCTAGGTGAAGGGGTTGTACACTTGATTTGTGTCACACTCTAAACCCTTCTATCCAAACGATTTCATGAGTTCGAAATGCTTGGATGCCAGCTTAGAGCTCCCTATCCACGGAGTGCAAGAGAGTATATTTCAAGAATAAGAAGGCTCTCAGATGAGCCTTAGAGATACTCTTCTTGCTAGTAAACCATGCAATGGGAGGTTCCAAAGACAAGATGCAAGAATGCAAATGTCCCAAGGAGTTCCTCAAGAATGCAATGCAACTAAAGATTAAACTAGAATGAATATGAAAGGTGCAGCTATTCTAAGCATGGATGAGAGTGTTACAATACCATTATTAAGCTATGTGAGATTAAGCTACATGTAAAAATGAAAGCTAAGCTAAGATGCTATGGTATGAGAGAATGTAGACAAGAAATAGAAGTTCTCCACAAAGCTCCAAAGAAACCTGTTAGAAAACCTGTAGCATAACAATATTCAAAATGAGGATCTGAGGGGGAAAGCTCTCTCCCTTTTAAAGATGTATGGATGGTAGAGATCAAGATGAAGATGGTGGATGATCAACGGTTGAATTCAAATATAGGAGTGATCCATGTGCACACACAAGTCAACCAATAGAATATAAGTTGACTTGTCACATAAGACAAAAAGTCTCACAAGCCTTTTCTTTTAATTGTAAAATAGAAAAAGGACTTTATGTGTGCACTTTAAGTGGGTTAGAAGAATGGGGTCTTTTATTTAATTAAAAGGGGACATGTTCTTTTAATCAAATAATGAACTTAGGATAGCATAGTCAAACTATAGGTTATAATCAAATAAATTGATTATTAGCAATTTGGCTTAGGTAAGTGATTAAATTAATTTAGCTAAAATGTTGAAAAGGGGGCTAATAGTCTAGATGACCATTTTTAGGTGATTACAGGGGTTAGTTGGGCTCAACATTGACGTTGAGAGATTTTCCTCTTGGAGAGGATTTTGATGTTCATGGAGCATGGGCTCCATGGAAGCCATATGCCTTATTGATAGGCTTGAAGAGGAATTTGTATTATGGGAGGTATAAGTGTATTGATGTGATGAAGAGGATGTAATTGATGGCCTTGAAGATGAATTAGTAATTGCAAATCTATATGTGTATATGGATATGGCATTCTCCTCCTTGGAGAGCCCACTTTCACCCAATGTTTTCATGATTCCAATGGAGAATCATTGTATCAAGCCTTGGAAGGGAGTGTTATGTGTTGTATTTTATGGTTTCATGCATTGCATGTGTGCATCCGATTTGGACTTGTTTCCCCTACTCAGTGGGTGGCTTTAAAGAAGCCTAGGATGGGAGGTGAGCCTCCATGGTTTCCAAGTTTATGTTGTTTTGCAGGTTTTTGAGAAGATGGTTCCTATGAAGAGTTTAGGGTTTCACTCTTGGCACTATTAAAAATCAAGTATGTGGGGAGACTAATCCTTTCCATTTCATTTCCTATTGTGTGGTGATTTTGAATTCCATTGTTATTTCATTGTTATGTGTAATGGGGTTACCTCCCATTTTATATGGTTGAAAATAGGAAGTTTAAGAATTTTGTATATAGTTGTCTTGCAAGGAATTTACTCAATGTGATGTAAGGCATGTTGAAGTTAGAAGGCTAGGTTTTTGTATTCAATCTATAGTTAATCCTTGTGGCAATTTCATATGAGAAAGATAGTGTTCATATTTTTATTTCCAATGTAGGAGGACTGAGATTATTGTAAAGTTTCTTGTTAGATGATCAGAGGAGTATGGACAAAAACATAGTTTCAATGTTTGTACTTGTAAATGAGTATGCATAGAAAGGATTCATTTTTATCTATGAGTAATTGGTTTTGTATGTGATTTTAATCACCTTGAAATTTCTTTTTTCTATGAGTAGTTGTTCTCATATGTGCTAATAATCATCCTTTTAAAAAGAGAAAGAGAGAAAGAATCTAATATGGACCTGTACATTGAAGTGACAAACTTTAGGTAGTCTTATACTATTAAATCTCTAAGATCATATAGGAAAAGGGATAATATTAATTGATGACCAACAAATCATCCTAACTCATTATTAAAAGTGAAAGGAAAAACAACTCCATATATGTCATAGTTTGAAAGTCTATGAGAAAGAAAAATATTTTGAAGGTGTACATTCCCTTCTCTAGAATTTGTATGAAGGTGAAAAATAGGTGGGAGTCTATTACAGGTTAATATTTTATTCAGAAGGGATATACTTGGAATCTTGTGTAGAAAATGTTGATAAGACAATGTATGTGCTAGGAGATAAGAACTCAATAATAATAATAAACACCTAACTCATAAGTAATTAGGAGCAAAGACTCTTTTGAATCTCATGACCAGTGGACATAATATGAAAAGAAGTTTCATGTCAAAGTTAGGAACCCAAAACTTTCCCTCAAACACCTAGACAAAAGGGAGAGTACCATATAATCATTGCCATATTAAAATAATAATAATAATAAGGCTAAACCAAAGAAAAAGAAATTAATAAACCTATTTACCATCAAAGAAAGGAGCCATACTTTGAATGGGGAACAAACCTAATGAAGATGAAGACTTGATAACTAATGCAAAACAAAGAGACCCAGGCACTAGGTTTAACAAGGGGTCTAAAAAGAAAAAAGCAACCATTTAAATAAAATCAAAACACCCTTGATAGGACTTGAGCACTTTTTGGGTGCCTTTAACCCCCTACCACATGTTATGGACCATTCCCTTGGAATTTCATACTCCTAAGACCCCATTTGGCACATATGGAAGGGGGACATAAATTTGATTGGTTCTAACCAAAGTCAAACACACCCTCCATACACACCTTCCATAGGTACCTACACTATGGTGGTAAAAGTGTGCCCACCTTGGATGAAGCACCTTGGTTATGTAAGGTCACCTAGGGGATGCTTTAATGAGGTGGATAAAGTAATCGATGTTCATTAAAGTTAGTACACCTAGTTAATGTTGATATATCATAGGAAGAATTATAAGTGAGATTGAGGTTGGACATGTGTAGTTTAAGTGATAGGAAATATGGTGGGTGTTAGGGGAAAGATTAGCTAAGGACTCATGTTGTTGGATTATTTCCTTTTAAAATATTTTAGTTTTAAAACACTTGTATGAGCGAAGTGGGTAGAGAAGAAGGGTGAGATGGTAGAGTTAACATTAGGATATTTAGGATAGATTTTAATATGATGGATTAGTATTTAAGAGAATAATTTAAGTTGGTTGTGTTAATATTGTTTAATTAGAGTTTTGTCATGGGTATGTTAGTATAAAAACTTGGGATTGGAGATTATAATTTTAGATTAAACTTAATAACATGATTGGTGGATAGTGGTGATTAGTTAGCTAGAAATTATATTATTCTCTCTTATCATGGCTAGTAAATAGGAGTAGTGGTAAACTAAAAATTATTAATTTTTTTAAAATTAATTTGTAGGTAATGTAGACAGCCTTCAATATGGATATGGGTCTAATATGTGTATCTTATATATATATGTATATTATATATATATATATATATATATATATGTATATATATATACATATATATATATACATATATATATACATACATATATATATATATATGTATGTATATATATATATATGTATATTATATATATGTATATATATATACATATATATATACATATATATATGTATATATATATACACATATTTATATATACATACATATATATATATGTATGTATATATATATATGTATATTATATATATGTATATATATATACATACATATATATATGTATGTATATATATATATACACATATATACATATATACATACATATATACATATATATATATACATACATATGTATATATATATATGTATAT
This sequence comes from Cupressus sempervirens, assembly GCA_028749045.1. Lineage (NCBI taxonomy): Eukaryota > Viridiplantae > Streptophyta > Pinopsida > Cupressales > Cupressaceae > Cupressus > Cupressus sempervirens. The sequence goes on from CM053787.1 coordinate 527,874,781, forward strand.
ATATACATATATATATATATATATACATATGTATGTATATATATATATGTATATATGTATGTATATATGTATATATGTGTATATATGTATATATATATGTATTTATGTATATATGTATATATATATATGTATATATGTATATATATATATGTATATGTATATATATGTATATATATGTATATATATATATATATATTGTTGGCATTATATTGTATTTATCATTAGTGACAATGCTTACTTGATTCTAAATGATTACCAAGCTCATCACTCAGTCTACAATGTATACCAAGCATTCAGTGGTTACCTTGTAGGTTCATCACTTAAGTAGTTCATACCAAGAATTCTTGAAGCTACTGATTGAGTGTGTAGTCAAGCAGTTCATATAGAGCATTCATGAAGCTACCGAGTAGGTGTGCAGCCCAGCAATATCTACCGAGCATATAGTGTTCACCAAGCTTCATAGTGTTTATTGGATAATGAAATTGTAGTGTTTACCAAGTAAAAGCAAGGTAAACGAAGGATTCATTTTTTACCAAGTGATACTATATCTACCGAGTCTCCAATGGTTACCAAGTTCCAAGCTATGTTGTGTGATTAGTATGGACTGAGCCTTCACTTTTATCGAGTGCATGATGATGCCGAGTAATGCAGTGGACGTCAAGTATTAGAAGGTTACCAAGTTAGCTTGAAGAACTCGAGTTTTCTACTATTTGGCCAACTTAGTTATATTTTGTTCACTTGTGTTTTGGCCAACCTTGAAATTTTAATTATTAGAATGATATATATGTAATGTATTATATCATTTAAAATGTATGCATGAGAGTATCAAGATAGAAATGTAATGCTTTGAGAAGAATTAAAGCAAATCAACAGAAGAGCAAAATATTCAGCAAGGTCTACAAGGAGCAGTAAAGATTCATTAGTCACAAGAGGTGATATATACTTCAAGGATCTAATTAGCAATAAAGTTGTAAGTAGATCCACTATTTCATTCTAATAGGTGAATCAGTTTTGTAAATCCTTTAACAGGGTAGACTTAACAGTCTTTGTATAAATCTCCTAACAGAGTGCATACTTCAGTGTATGTTTGTAAATCCTCTAACAAGGTGAACCTAGCAGTCCTTTGTGCTCCTAACAGGGCAAATCACTAGAAGTGGTCAATGTAAGCCTTAATAGGCCAACTTCATAATATAGTAACAAAGTTTTGTGGGTATTATCCCCACCCTAGTTTTACTTTCTATTTGGAAGGTTTCTGGGTTACCAAATCATTGTGTACATGTGCTATGAATGTTTGATCTCTCATATATGTAGTAGATTAGATGAATGAATGGTGAATAGTATATATGGTTAGAGTGCTAAATTTTTTAAAGTTTTGAAGTTACTGATTCACCCCACCCCTCTTAGTAACATATCATATCTTGAATATTTCCAACAATTGGTATCAGAGCTTTTGTGGTTCTTAGGATAAAAGTTTGACAGCTTGAGCAAAGATCAAGGACAATGGAGATATTTAGACTTGACAAAGCTAATGAAAATGAAAAGCTAAATTTGGAAATGGCCATGGCTCAACTCAAAGAAGCAAAGGAGCATCTTTCTGAATCCCTAAAGAGAAGGAAGGAACTTGCAAGACAAATGAATGATCATCAATATGTTGAAGAAAAGATTGAAGACCTTTTACCATCAAGCAGTTTTGATGAAGCTAATGAGTCAATCAAGGAACTCCTAGCAAAAAATGGCTCTTTTCAGGAAGAAGTAAGAAAGCTTAAAAGAGAATAATAAATCCAATCAATTAGGCTATGTGAAATTTTAGAACAAAGAAACAAGGCAATTGAAGACTTAGAGACAAGAAATAATCAATCCTATCAGCATGAAGATCTTGTGGATCAACTATCTAATGCAAATGAAGAAATTATGAATCTGAGATATGAAAATGGAAGCTTGAGGAATGATTTAATCACTGAAAGACAAATCAATAAAATCTTACAAAGTGACTTAAGATTTGAAAAAAAATCAATGAGAGAATGATGAAATCTCAACAAAGTAAGCAGAATCTTCATAGACAAAAAGGTAAAGCTAGACTTGGTTATAAGGAAGAAGGTGAAACCTTCAAACAAGGTGCCCAAAGGAATCAAAGACCTACTTGCAATCACTATGGTAAGTTAGGTCACACATCAAACAAGTGTTGGAGCAATGGAAAAGGTAAATTCAATGGCAAATGCTACAATTGCAATCAGCATGGTCATAAAGCTAATGAATGCAAGGAGAAACCAAAATTGGATGGAAATTATCACAAATGCAAGAAGCATGGTCACAAGGCATTCCAATGCAAATCCAAATCATTCAATCTAGCTAAACAACTTGTTAAAGAAATATTTGGATGGGACTACAATACCTGGTGCAAATGTCATTATTGTGGAGAATATGGACATATTGGTATAAACTATGCAAGACATCACCTAAGGAAGAAGGACACTACTGTAAGGTGCTATACATGTACATAACTCAGTCATATAGCTAAAAACTGCATGACCATAGGAAGAGTTGGATGAAAGAAAGCTAAAGCTAATAACATTTAGAAGCAGATGAGGCAACAGTGGATTCCTAAATCTATCGAGAAAGATAGTTCAAATGATGGCAATGTAACTTAAGAAGTGAGTGACTCCACCATCTCCAGTTAAGATCCATAAACAAAGATATAGAACTAAATCTTCTAGTGATATCTCAAGCAGTTCCAAAATGAAAGAAAGAAAAAGATCCAATCAATATTTCAGATACAAAGGGTTACAAGAAATCAGGTCATACCGAGCAAGGTTAGTCACAGACTCAACCGAGCTAGGTTGGGAGCAATAAAAGTTTTATTTGATCACCGAGTTGTAAGCTTCTACTGAGCAAGTGAATGATAGCCTATCAAGCACTATGTCATCTCAACTACCTTTTTACCAAGTATTTATGGCAACATTTTCATCAAAAGGGCAGAATTTGATTTCATTCTTCATTGTGATTATAGAGCTAAGAAATTTCCAGCAATTCCATAAAAAATTCTAAGCAATTTCAAGTGATTCTCAAGAGGAGAATTTGTTCAAAATTTTCTTACAACTACCGAGTAGCGATGGCATCCAGGAGTAGCAGCAACACCAAGAAAAAGAGAGGTATATAAATGCTAGTTAAAGGTGTGGAGTGGAAGGCACCGAATTTCAAGCTAGTTCCAACAATTGTAGAATCACTTGACCCCAATGGAGCTCAATCGTAAACTCCACCAAAGGTACTTCTCATAAATAACATTCATACACATTTCAAATGTTCTATTCAAGAGATTGAAAACCTTGAGATGGACAATGCCCTAGGAGAAATGAGTGTTGATGGCTCTTTGAAACCCGAGCATAAGCATCTAGAGACCAAAGTGTTAACCCATATCTCACATATGCCAAGAAGTTTCCAAATTAAGTGGATTAGGTACATACTCAGTCGTGTTCACAATGGGAAACTATGGTTAGAGTAGCAAGTGTTAATCATGAAGAAGATGATTCATAAGATTACCGGTCTCCACATGCTAAGTAAAGAAAAAACTAACAAAACCCTAGGTCAGGAGGAGTTACAGAAGAAAACCCTAGCTGAATGGGATGGTAGAGGTTTGAAGGTCAACATTATATCTGATGTTGAATTAAGGTTTGGCATTCACATCATTGCCCACAAAATTTATAGCTCCAATCATTTGAACAATGTGCCCAGTGAGGCTATTGATTTGGCATTCAAAATTGTGAAGAAAAATCTTGAATTTGACCTATCAGAATTGTTGTTGAAACAATTGAACAAGAATATGGACAACATAAGGACTTTGAAGAATAATCCCTGCAAATTTGGTTCCCTATTAATTTGTTTATTTTTTTTATATTAAAAAATTCTTTCCATCAAAGGGCTCAGTTGTATGGAGAAAAGATATTCCAATTTTATATCATATTAATGAGTTTATTGTTGACATGGGTGAAAACTTTGAAAAAGTTATGGATAATTATTTTGAAGATTTCAAGAAAAGAATGAACAATAGGTTTCGAATTCCACCCAAACTGGTTGAAGATTACAAAGATGATGTATGCTTCATGGTTGATTGTGATAGAGTATACATTCAGGCAGTCAAACCCCGAGTTGCATGGGTGAAACCTCTTCCTTATGAGGTTAATATTGATGAAGCTAGGGACATTATTGAAGCACTGGTAAATTAACCTATAGATCCTAAGCTTCCTGCCTTTGGCACTTATGATGAAGTCAAGACTAGAATTGAGCTTGAAATCAAGCTACCCCAGGCTATAAGCAAAGGCAAGAGAAAGATAGCAAAGTTGAAAACTGCAACCAACCCTCTTATGCTTACTAAAGGAAAAGGTGAGGATGAAGAAGAAGAAGAAGAAGAAGGTGAAAAACTTGAATCTAAAAAAGAAGAGGAACTGCCAAAGAAGAAAGGGAAGGTGATTATCACCAAACCTAAGAAGAAGCCTACTGCAGTATTCTCTAGAAGAATTAGACAACGCAAGCAAGAAACTATACTTGTTAGGCCTCCAATCACATTTGAGAAAAGGCTAAAACAATTGGAAGAGGGAGCTGGCATCACAAATTTCAAAGCATTGAAATTTGAAACAAGGATTGATGTAGAAAAAATGTAGATTGAGGAACTGGTACTCAATAAGATGGGAAAATGGAAATACTCCCTAGACCAGCTTGCCCCTCAAATCTCCAAAGAGCTATTGGAGAGATTGCAACCAAGATGGGAGTCAGCCACCCAAACGGTCAAGGACATATATGAGCAATCTCTGAAGAATCTTCTACTGAGTCTTACTAAAGCAGAAATAAAGGCAGCAATGAAGAACAATGAAGGTAAAATAATGATTAGATTTCACACATGTTTGATTTTAATTAAGGACATTGAACATGTTGTAAGAGATCCAACAAACATCTATCATCTACAAAAGCCTAGTGATGATCGTGTTGAAATCAAGGATGATGATAGCAGTGACAATGATGATTTTGATAGCACTCCATCCATCACAATTACTCTAGGAGAGCTGCATGCACTAATGGAAGAAAAAGAGGAAGAAGACAAGGAGGAAGAAGCACTTGAGGAAGAAAAAGATGAAGAAGATCGAGTAAAAATTGCAACAAAAGTTATTGCATCCCTTCCTCACTCTCCACCAAAGACTATTACATCTACTTTGGAGATAGCTTTTGCAAGTGAGATTGTGAGCACAACAGTCACATCAATTGTTCAATCCTCACTAGCCACCTCCCAACTCTAGGTATTTGAAACAGATGTGCCAAACACTTCATCTACTAAGCTGTCTATCACCTCTTCAACCACCTCTTTAGCCTCCTTAGCTCCTTCATCAACAATGAGTGTACTAGTAAGTTCTACAATTTTGTTTTCATCAATTCTAGTAAGTTCTACTATTTTTTTTTGCCAGCACTATCTGTATCCTCAACAACTCTAATCAACTTAGATATTGCTATGGGTACTCTATTGAGTGTGATACCATTTTTGGGAAGTTTTTCAATTTTTGATCCGTTTAGCACTTCTATTGGCATTCAATCCTTGAGTCCTATCCCAGTTTTCATTGCTAGCCCTTCTATCTCCACTAGTGTGTCTAATCCTAAGGTCAAACCAGTAATCACAGAAGTCAAACAAAAGCATCCATTAAAACTTGTGATCACTAGAAAAGAAATTGGAGAAGACATTGACTTAGACACAAAAATAGTGATTCCAAAGATTGACTATGATAATGCTACCATTAAAGAGATGAGGTTAACCAATCAAATCATAGAGATGAAAGCTACGCAGAAATAGTTAAGATCAGAAAGGGATAAGGAATACAAAATAATTGAGAATGCCAAGGATATAATTAAAAATGCTATACGTGTTGAAGTAGATTCTACTCAACACATTTTGATTTAGTTAGAAGAGGCAATACATAAATTTAATGAAGATTCTTCCAGACAAGAGAAATTGATTGAAAAATATGAAAGGAAATTTGATAATAAGATGCTAGAGCATATTGCTCAAAAGATAGAAATCAAGCAAGTTGAATTGTCAACACTTTTGGGTAATTTTGAAAATTCTTTTAATAATACAACATCACTTTTTGCCAAACTTTGTGATGTTTTTGGTTTTACTAAAGAAATAAAGGATAAGATAAATAATGTAGAAACATATTGCTCATTGCAAAACATTGGTCCAAGATCAAAACTTCTCAGTAGCTGATCACATGATCCAATTATCAGCAGAAGTTCAAATTTCTCTCTCCACCAGTCAAATTTTGCAACAGACTTGGGATAATACTTTTGCCACCATCCTTAAGGTACATCAAGAATTTCTATCTCACTTTGGTGTAGTCATATAAACTGTATATATGTAGTCCTTTGGAATTATTGTCAAAAAGGGGGAGAGATTCATAATAATAAATGAGGAGAGTTATCACTATAAGTGAAAGGGGGAGTTAGCACTCATTAGAGTTAGCATGTGTACATAAGTATCTTTGTATATACATTATAAGTCATCAAGAAGGTACATAGAAATGTATATGCAATAGTTCTACAAAGATCAATTTTGAAAAACCAAAATTCATTGAGTTAGGTTATGTACATATGTTTTGGCTTATAAGTGTTTTGTCACTAACGCCAAAGGGGGAGATTGTTGGCATTATATTGTATTTGTCATTAGTGACAACACTTACTCAATTCTGAATGGTTACTGAGCTCATCACTTAGTCTAAAGTGTATACCGAGCATTCAATGGTTACCTTGTAGGTTCATCACTTAAGTATTTCATACTGAGCATTCCTAAAGCTACCGAGTGAGCGCGTAGTCAAGCAATTCATACCAAGCATTCATGAAGCTATCGAGTGGGTGTGCAGCCCAACAGTATCTACCGAGCATACAATGTTCATCAAGGTTCATAGTGTTATTGAGTAATGAAAATGTAGTGTTTACAGAGTAAAAGTAAGGTAAATGAAGGATTCAATTTTTACTGAGTGATACTATATCTACTGAGTCTCCAATGGTTACCGAGTTCCAAGCTACATTGTGTGATTAGTATGGATCAAGCCTTCACTTCTACTGAGTGCATGAAAATGCTGAGTAATGCAATGGACATCGAGTATCAAAAGGTTACCAAGTCAGCTTGAAGAACCCAAGTTTTCTACTATTTGGCCGACTCAGTAATATTTTGTTCACTTATGTTTTGGATGACCTTGCAATTGTAATTATTAGAATGATATATATGTAATGTATTATATAATTTACAATGTATACATGAGTGTATCAAGATAGACATGTAATGCTTTGAGAAGAAGGAAATCAAATCAATAGAAGAGCAGAATATTCAGCAAGGTCTACAAGGAGCAGTAAAGATTCATCAGTCACAAGAGGTGATCTGTACTTCAAGGATCTAATTAGCAATCAAGTTGTAAGTAGATCCACTATTTCATCCTAATAGGTGAATCAATTTTTTAAATCCTTTAACAGGGTAAACTTAATAGTCTTTGTATAAATCTCCTAATAGAGTGCATACTTCAGTGTATGTTTGTAAATCCTCTAACAAGGTGGACCTAGCAGTCCTTTGTGCTCCTAATAGGGTAGATCACTAGAAGTGGTCAATGTAAGCCTTAATAGGCCAACTTCATACTATAGTAACAATTTTTTTTGGGTATTATCCCCACCCCAATTTTACTTTCTATTTGGAAGGTTTCTGGGTTACCAAATCACTGTGTACATGTGCTATGAATGTTTGATCTCTCATATATGTAGTAGATTAGATGAATGAATGGTGAATAGTATATATGGTTAGAGTGTTGAATTGTTTAAAGTTTTGAAGTTACTGATTCAACCCTCCCCTCTCAGTAATCTATCATATCTTGAATATTTCCAACACACACACACACACACACACACACACACACACACACACACACATATACATATATACATATATACATATATGCATATATATATATATATATACACACACATATATATGTATATACATATATATATACATATATTATATATGTATATATATATGTATATATCTATACATATATATATACAGATACATATATATATACATATACATATATATATATATACACATATATGTACATACATATATATATATATATACGTATATATATATGTACATATATGTATATATATATATATATAGATACACATATGTATATATATATATATACATATATATATATATGTGTGTGTGTGTGTGTGTGTGTGTGTGTGTGTGTATAGTTAGTTAGTTAGTGATAGATGAATGACTTAGTTGATGCAGGCTTACAATATGGATGATTGGCATGAGGAAGTGATTAAATTAGAATGCATGGAACAAGTTATTAGTAATAGATAAGGTGGAAAACTTATTTAATGACTAATAATAGATAGATAGTACATCATTATAAACTATTAAGGTTTGATAGATATTGATAAAATGTAAGTATGCAAGGTAATATACCATAAACAAGGTCAATAACCATCCTCATATAAAAAAATTTTGAGTTATGGATTCCGTTACATGACTCATGCTAGATATATAAACATAATTAGACCAAGAAATTTATTAACAAAGTATATTCATAACTTTAACATAACATTCATGATTCTTGGTTGCTTCCTCTAATTGGATGTGTGCCAACTGGGGATACTATAAAGGTATACTAAGGCCATATGTATAATTGGATCTAGATCCCTTATCGTGTTTTACAATTGAAATATTTGATAACCCACAAATAAGTTTTCTTGTCATCAAATTTGGATGTTAATAGATGCTAGCCTTGGCAACATATACTCTTTTAACTAAGACCTCTACCCAGATTAAGATATGATTAGTCTTGTAGTAAGAGCATGACAAGAGGTAATTGTTAGTGAATAACTCCCTATTGTTAGAGTGATGACCATCTAGGATCATCTTTAAACAAAAAAGAAAAAAGAAATTGTGTTCTTGCCCTAAAATTTTGGGCATGACAAACAAAGTGAATTTAAGAAACACGTTTTTATTCCTTCTCTACTTTCTGAGGAACTAAAAAGTAATTTTGTTGCTACTTTGGTAAATGAAATGATTGAAACAATAAAACCTAATTGTTTTGATATTGTGACATATGTTGCTCATTGGACTCCATCTAAAATGGTTGATTGGTATGTTCTAGTTATTATTTGCTAAAAAAACAAGATTTAATGGGAAAGGATGTGGTAAATATGAGCAAGGTATACAACTACCTTTGGATAATGAAATTTATGATCATACGTATGGATTAGGGTTTAATCTATATAAACAACCATCAATTTTTCCTATTAATGTTAATAATATATGTGGTGGATAGTTTAAATTGGTTAACCCACTACTTATTGACATGAACTAAGCACCTCCTTTGGATATTTTTCCTCAAGATGAAACTTTAATGGAATTTTTTTGGATTTATGATGATTTACCTAAGTTGTATCACAAATTTTGGAAGCCTTATTGTATAACTATGGATGCCTATTTTCAGAGAACATGATAATTAGAATATTATTCCTTTACTGATGGATTATCTTATATGAAGTGATTTTTTCATAATTGAGACTGTTGATTCAAATGGATGAGAATAATCCTAAAAAGATAATAAAAATTGGGAAATGTTTGAATCAAGATAAGCGTGACCAATTGGGTTCTCTATTACTTGAATTTAAGGATATTTTTTCTGGGATATATTCAGATATGTCAAGTATTGATTTTAATATTGTTACTCATAATATTTTTTTAAAACCAAATATGAAACCTATGAAGTAGAAAATTTGAAAGATGAATCCATAGATTGTTTTATTAGTCAAAAGTGAAATTAAAAATTATTGGAATATGGATTTATTCATTCTATTGATTACTCCAATTGGATTTCAAACATTGTACCTATTTCAAAAGGCAAAAATAAGATAAGGATGTGTACTAATTTTAGAGATTTAAATTTGGCATCCTTAAAGGATGATTTCCCATTACCCAATATTGATATGATTGTGGACCCAATTATCTTTTATGGATGGCTTTTCTAGATATAATCAAATCTTTATTCCTCCTAAAGATCAATTTAAAACTACATTTATGACACCATGGGGAACATTTTTTTGGGTCATGATGCCTTTTAGATTAAAGAATGTAGGAGCAACTTATCAACGTGCTATGACTTTGATTTTTCATGATTACATCCATAAGATCCTTGAAGATCATGTGGATGATATCTTAGCATAGTATATACAAAGAGAAGATCATGTTAATATTTTACCACAAATATTTGATAGTATTAGAAGTTATAACATGATATTGGATCCTAAGAAATGTGTTTTTGGAGTGGACTCTAGTAAACTATTAGTATTATAATTTCTAAGCGAGGCATAGAAGTTGATACTAAAAAGATTGATATTATTGTTATATGCCTCCTCCTAAAAATATTTCTTAGCTATGTAGTTTACAAGGAAAGATACAAGCTATTCATTTCTTTGTTTCTAAGTTAGCTGATCAAACAATTCTTTTTACTTCCTTTCTTAGAAAGGATATTACTTTCTCTTGGAATAATGAATGTAAGAAAACTTTTGAGCAATTTAAGGAGTACCTTGCAAATCCTCCTATCTTGAAATTAGCTAAATTTGATAAGTCATTTCATTTGTATACTTCACTGACTTTGAAGGCTATGAGTGCCTTGTTAGCTCAAAATGATGATGATGGTAAGGAAAGACCTATGCATTATATTAGTTAGACTTTACTTGATCATGAAACAAGATACACAAATTTGGAAAGACAATGCCTAGCTGTAGTTTATGCATGTTAGAAACTTAGGCATTATCTTATAAATGTTGAAGTCAATGTGATTGTCAAGTTTGATCCTTTGAAACATCTTTTTTCACAAATTGATCTCTTTGGTTGTTTGGAAAAGTGGGTAATGTTACTTACAAAATTTGATAATAATTTCATTTCTCAAAAGTCTATTAAGGGACAAGCTTTAATGGATTCTTTAGCTAAATCTCCTTGTCCTCATTTGGAAACATGTTCTACTTCAATGATTTTTTTGATGATACTATTCTAACCATCCAACAAGATGATATTTGGGAATTGAATTTTGATAGATGTAAATGTATGATAAGTTTTGGTGTTGGTATTATATAGTTCCTCCTATGAAAAAGCCAATTCCTTTATCATAAAAATTAAATTTTCTTTGTACTAATAATATTGTAGAGCATGAAGCTCTTATAGCTTGTTTACGAGTAGCTTCATCCCTTAACATAAAATATTTGAAAATATATGGAGATTTGCAATTGATTGTTGAACAAATTAAAGGTAGTTATCAAACTAAGAATGATAAAATAACACAATGTAAAGATTTGGCTCTTAATGTTCTTTCATAATTCTCTTCTTATAAAATTCAAATCTTACCTAGAAAAGATCATCGACATGTGGACTATTGGAATATTCAAATGGGAAGAGTACTTCTGACACTTTTAACCTTAACAAATAACTGAAAATAAGATGCATGCATGTAAACATATTAAGTAAACATAAAGCAAACACATGCAATAACACACATAACACCAAATTTGGTAACCCATAAACCCTCCAAGAATAAGAAGGTAAAACTAGGGTGGGGATGATACCTTAAAAAATTACTGCAGCAATAATTGTCTAACCACTTCTGATGGTCTACCTTGTCAAAGGCCTACCTTGTCAAAGGCTTTACACTGTGTCAATAGTGACCTAGTTAAAGGATTTACAAACACTTTACGTGAAGTGTCACCCTGTTAAAGGATTTAATCACCTCTTCAAAGGATCTACAAAATAGTTGTTAAGCTAACCTATCAACATAGGGTTTTCACTATCTAATAATATGGCTAGAGAGTATTAGAAACCTTTAACCTGATTGCTTACAATCTTCAATTGCTGATTTTAGGCACTTGATCTATTCACTCTAATGTGATCCTTGCTTGATCTGATATCTATTCATATCCCTTGCTTTGTTCTAATCAAATGGATGTGTAATTGCTACTCAATTCACTAAGTCTGTGATGCTCCTATTGTTTGCTTTGTTATGCAATTTGTTACCTGCTTAGCAACTTCCCTTGACTTCTCTTCAACAAAATCAAATCATGGGGTCTAAGCCTCCTTATAAAGAATTTTTAGACTTAGGGTTAGGTATGAATCTATGATCCATATTGAATCTTGAATTCCCACTCATTCCCTGCATTTTTCTCATTGGTTGTATGCCTTCTTCATTTTTAGATTGGTTGCATGCTGATTACATAGGAAATATAAAATATTTGTTCTTATCATTATCATCCTTTGAAATCCTTCAATGTTGGATCCAAAAATGATTTACATCTGAGTTTGTGAGGGAAAAAACTCATATGCTAATTCTGTGTTACTCGACACATACTGGACTACTGGTGCTCAACACATATACTGTCCTGCTTTTCTCGACACCTATTGGATTTTTTCTTGCTCGACACATGTATGACTTTGGTTCACTTGGCATTTACAACATTCTGACTTGCTCAACATCAACTATGACTCAACACCTGTATAATTCTTAGCACCTAAAGTCACTTGGCACCTATTAGGAATCTAATTCGGCACACACTGTGGCTCAACATACATAGTGTACTCAACTTCAATGTATAAAGTGGTTAAGTGTGTTGAAACTCAAATGTCAAAACCATTTTAAGACCAACATAGATGCCATGGAAAGCATAGTTTCTTTGGTGTGTCTTGAAAATAATGCTGAATTTTTTTAATTTACTATACAAACTCTTAAAAACCCTACAATTTCTAAAAAGATTACTTCTGATTGTTTTAATTTGCATTTTGATGAATGATATTCCCACATTTTTCATTCGTTGAAAGATGGTACTTTTCTTGAATCAACAATAAGAAACACACATAATTGTATTAAGAAGCTTGCAATGTGTTACATCATTTTAGGAGATACACTTTACACATGTTCTTATGAAGTCTTGTTATTAAGATGTCTCAATAGAACTAAAATTTTAATGTCATGTCTAAAATATGAGGCACAAACACACCAACAATTTTTTTCTCTTTTTTAAGATTAATAATCCACCATGTAAATAAATACCATATTGATTAGGTTAGGGAAATTTGACAAAGGATTAAAGTGAATTTTGGATACATATCATAAAGATGTAAAGTCAGTATTCCAATACAATGCATAGGTTTGAAACCCTAAGTTTTAATGCTACAAGAACACATAGCTCTAGCTTGGATGAGTCGGTCAATTAAAATTTAGGTTCAATTTACAAAGGTATGACTTCCAATTAAAATTATATTTTAGGGTTTCCAAGTTCTTGAATTGACTGTGATGTTATCCCTTATTACATTATACTAGATCAATCTTTAGGAAAATTTAATTCTAAAATTAAAGGTTAATCTATCATAACTCATTAATATTTAATTCTAGATATTATCATAACCTATTTAGAACTAATTAAAAACATTAAATATTTATCATTAAACCAATCATGACATTGTCCCATCTTCTAATCAAAACCCAAACAAATTCTTTTAAGTTATCTAGTCAACTTTAAATCATTGCACATTTAAATCCTGATATAGCAATTTGAACTAATTAAATCATTACTATTCATCACTTAATTTATTTACAACATTCACATCATTTTAAAAAGTAACCTAATTTCCTAAACAAGTTATCTAGTCCATTATGTCTCAAACACTTAGATCATCATATATTATCACTAACTCACTTGGTGATACCTAGTATCCAAAATATCAATAACATTAGGAATTATATTTAATTCACCATTTAATTGAAATGATATAGTAACTAGAGCAATGTTCCAAAAATAGAGCATCATTATCACTTAATTAAATAGGTCTAAATAACTAAAACAAAATGATAACTATTAAATCTATAAACCTAAATTTAAAAAACTCTACTTTCAAAAATACTAACTACCCCCTAACACCTCCCTAACCCCCACCTAACTCAAGGACCAATCAACACTTATTCACCTTGCTTAACTCCTCCCTAGCCACTTGGCCACTTGTCTTTCCTCGTTTTCAAGGTTATGGGTACTTCTTCATGCCCCCCCACTCTTCCCAAGAGTTGAAAATCATAACAAGGGGATCATCTAGGAGGAAGTATGCCCAATTCAAAGTGAAGGCAAGGAAACTTTTAAAAAGGTATTTGTCATTCCTAATTAATTATACTCAACTTTAATGGTCCCTTAATTCTTTTGCCCAACCCACTTGTCTTGTCTGGTCTAACATGGGGACAAATGAGAGTGCTTTATGTAGACTTTGGAGGCTGACCAATGCCTAGCATGCGAGGGAAGAAGAGTTAGAAGTTATGATTAAAAAAAATTAGGTGAGAATCAAGGAGTAGGTAAGGGTGGAGGAAATGATTTATATCAATATTATTTATATTTAAATTTATTATTTTTTTGGAAAATATTTTATTTATAATTGAATATAATAACTACTATTATGTATGTTTGTTTGTTTTTTTTTGAATTTTATCCTTTTCCCATGTATTTTCTAGCATCTTGTAGGTGCTCATTGGGAATTTTATTTATTTGTTTTTTTTTGTAAGAGTCTTTTTTTTCTAAGTGTAAGATTTGCAAATACAATTTAGTTTATATGGCAAGGGGGATTTTTTTAAAGATGAATTAAAGCATACAGTTTGATGTTATGTTTATTCATTAACATAGGAATATTTCTCTTTTCAATAACTATGAAAATGCAAGATAATCTTTTATTCATATAATTGGATTTTCTTAATATAGTTTGAAATCAAATTGCATAGCTTTATATCTATCATCATTTCATCTAATTAACATTAATCAAATGAATACACATTTGAACTATAAGAATGCCACAAGAAAGGTAAAACATCATTGCATCTGTTTACTGATAAACATATGCATATAAATTGAATTACAAGAAATATCATATGCAAGGATAATAATCAATTTTTTTTCATCAACATACATGGGCTAGCCACTTCTCATTTATTTTATTAAATCATCTGATTCAAAGACTCTGTCAAGAAAGAACCAAGGAAGAAAACCCGACATCATGGCCATTTAAAAAATAATTTTTAACAATAAAATTTTACAACAAGATCATTATCTCAAGGAAAAATATCTCAAACATTTGAATTGAAAAAACAACTCTAAAATCATGCTTGGCTCCATAACAAGGTAGCCACTATGAAATATGCAAATTTTATCAAGATAACCATGTAGGAAACAAAACTGATCGAGAGACAATTAAATTTAACATGAAGACACATTCAACCCATTTACTCCCATTCCAGGTTTACAAAGTAGGTTCATCATCAAACCATACTAGGGAGAAGGTGGATTTTTTTAGGCAGGATAAGTTGGTCACAACACCATAATAGATGCCCTTTCGAGGCTAATATCACAAGAAATTTTATTCTTTTATAGATGCCCTTTCATGGCTAATATCATAAGAACTTTTGTTCTTTCACTTCTCAATTTCTTAAAACACAAACATGGTTTGTACTGACAAGTAGGGGCCCATAACACCCTACTCTCTCCCTCCCCTCATCATGAGGAGAGACTCTTTATTATTAGAGTCCAACTGAAGCCCTCCTCTTGTACATGGCCTTTTTTCCCTATTTGAGGGTGAGTAATGCCAACAAAACCCTTACAATCTCCCTCAAAAATCAAAACATAAAACACGAAGGAAAACATTTAAAGAAAAACCCATCACAATCCCATCCCTAACATGTTCATCATACACATGAATACACATATGCAAAAACCTACTTTAAGAAATGAAAGAAAACATGAAGACATGAGCTTGAAGGATTCCTATCTTCACAAATGGTTATGAAAAAATAAAATTTGAGAAGAGCTATATTTCCTTCTTCTTCAATCCTGGCTTTTCTCTCTCAATCTAGAGGTTGGGTGAACAATCTTCCACTCTCAAATCTACCACTAAATAGTCTCCCAACTCAACCTTCTACAAAATCCAATAGCTCCCCCATTTGACTAAGGGCTTCTAGAGTCTTCAAACTTAACCTCATTACTAAAGCAAACTTCATGGTAGAGTATAACTTGTCAAAGTCAAAGTTAAACTCCAATTTTTGCACTAAATAAAAAATGGGATATTTGGGTGGTCAAAAAAGTCAACAAAAGGGGCTAGAGGGGTAGAAATTTCCCCCAACCCATACATATACCCCCTAGGCACTTAGTTTTCATAATTTTTGACCTCTAGGACTATTCAATGACCTAATAAATTGCTTGAAATATTTAGACTTTTTGAAAACCCTAGGAATGAAATCTTACCATTAAACCCTAATCAGGGTAATTAATATTGATTAATAACTAATTACTATTAGGTCACTAACCTAGTCCAACTCAGATTATTGGGTTACTCAATTAACCCTAATTATCATGTTGAAATGCACATACAAATGATGAGTGTCAAGTGACATTATGAGATCACTGTTATAAAAGATAAACACTTAACAATTACAGAATGATACACACATTCAATTTATGATACAAATAAAATATAAAACAATGGGGTCTTCATATTTCACTAGACTCTGCCCTAGTTTCACAAATTGTACATAGGGTCGAGTTCCAATTCTTCGTTAGATTTCCTGGCTAATAATCATGCCACTGATTTCACACATTAGTAGCTCAAGAAAAATCACATGCATATATTTAAAACTCATTTGGATAATAACATAAATCAAAACATCAATCTTTCATATAAATAATTATTTATCTCATTTCTACTCATGTTTAATCATTAGTAATTGCATAATCAATATAATATAACTTATTCATTAATTTAGGTTAAAAGTACTAGAATAATCATCGTTAGGCATGCATATACCTAAACATCATAAACATCACCAATATGGAATACTAAACTATCTGAATACATATAACTTAATCAATGAGGTACTATAATCAACATCATCACCATTAGGTGAAACTTCTCGTATCATCATTAGTGCAAATTAATGTTTAAATAGTCAAGATAATATAGTAGTTCTTGAATCACATAGTATTTAAAACATGAATGTATCAACTGATCTCAATTTCCATTAGGACATCTAAAACATAAAACATTACTTCATATCTGTTCCAATCACCTATAACAAATTTAACAAAAAAATTTATATTTAATAAGTACATATGAGGAGGGACCTTACATCCTCCCCCACTAGCCTTTGACTTCCTCCTGGAAGTCACATAACTAAGATGTTTATCCCAAGACAGATCTTGTCTGAGTTTTTTTTGAAATTTACTCCCAAATAAAAAATGATTAACAATTCACATACATACTCAAGGATGATAACCTATTTGCCTAATTACCATTACTCAAAGTGAAGCTTAATCCATAAATTTGACATGGTTACATTTTCCAGGGTCAAAAACTTCTTAAAACATATTGGTCACATATGAAAAACATTCTAATCTAGTATAAAATACTTATAGAGTCTCTAATAATAATAATATCATAGGATATTCCAAATTCCACATATCCACTCAGTGGGGTGATAGTTGTATGAGACTCCCTCAAATGAGGTTTTGTATAATGCAACTTTGATCTTTATTTGAGTTTAAACACTTTTACTTTAGAGTTTCCATGACATATTGATTCTTTGATAGGACATTAAACAAGTCCATTAGGTTAACTCATAACCTTCACCAATTTTATATTAGCATGCAATCCATTACTCATAATAATCCATGGATAACATTAATCCTACACTTGAAGTCCTGGGAGAGGGTGGGGCATGAATGCTCTCACTAATAATCCCATACCCTAATGCTACACATCAACTCAATTGTCAAGAATCCCTTTGGTAGGCCCACCATATGTCACTTTGCCAATAAAATTCATAAGAAAGTACCTCAAAATTTAAATTCAACATCAAGGATGAAACATCCAACACAAAAGTCTAAAAAAAAAGAAATAAAGAGTGTTCACAATAGAAAAATTTGAATGAAGAAATAAAGACATAACCTAGAGGCAAAATAGAATCATCAATAATAAATTTGGCTAAATAGCCCCACATCACATTTCTTGCAAAAAGGAAAGAACATTAAAATACCAACATCTAAAATCAGACAAATAAGGAAATAAATCCAATTACTTATAAAATTTATATTACTGATATAATGCAGCCCTACTAGGGTCTCTGAACAAAAGGAGAAATCTTAGGTCTTCCATTTACATTGCAGGGATTTTGAAGTGAAATTAGATGGTGGTCTAATGACCATGTCACTCAAACTATGATTGATCCCACATACTAACTACATAGCTCACTTTATGGACATTTCCCTATAATTAGAGATTA
The DNA here is from genome assembly GCA_028749045.1 of Cupressus sempervirens. NCBI lineage: Eukaryota > Viridiplantae > Streptophyta > Pinopsida > Cupressales > Cupressaceae > Cupressus > Cupressus sempervirens. Next base: position 527,893,176 of record CM053787.1, read on the forward strand.
TTGTATTAAGGTGTTTGGCCTGATCAGAACTTTCTCAAAAGTGAAAATGTGAGGATACTAAAATGAGTCCCCTTCCATTCTTTTGTTATTGCATTGGTTTCTTTTTGAAGAACCTAAACATGTGGGGACATCAGTGTCACTCTGATTTGTAGTTACAATATCAAATCTCTTATCCTCAATTCACTATAATTGTATATTAGGGCTCCTACCCATAATCTTTCATAGGTCAAATGCACTCCTTGCTGACGATATAGGTCATCATCATTGTTCTTATCATGCCTTATGGCTTATAATCCTCTTATACCTTAACTCTGATACTTGAACCTTTAGCTCAAATTAGGTTGATGACCTCATCACGATTTTACTTTCTCTAAAATGTAAGGTTATAATTGATCCAATAATTTCAATACCATGATCTATTAGTATTCACTTGATTGTTAAAATTTAGTATTACTCATGCTTAAATAATAAGCCTGCTAACATAATTAGACTCACATAACCCTAACTTAGAAGTTTGCATTTTCCTATCTTACCGATTTAATACTATATGTTGCATACTTCCCACCAGTTAAATTTTGTTCTTACCACCATATTCATATGCATTTATTACTAGATTAGGATTCTATTCCTCACAGTAGGACAAAGATTCCTTTATTTCATGTGTGTTCCTAGCTAACTAACTTGTTGAATATCTTCTCACATTAATAATCCTATTGTTTGAGGTTTCCAAAGGTTACTTTTAGATTCCAATTTAGCTCTTATTTTCTTTCTGAGGATTATTGGCACAATGCATTTTAAATTCAAAATAGCTTAGAGGTATCCCAATAGCTTGGTAACATGGTATACTTTTAAGTGTTACCTTCCTATTTACTCACCATTCATTTTATCTATTCAAAACTTTAATCCAAAGGTTAAAAAATTAATTATGAAGGTCTTAGGTTTCCTTTACTTATGTTTGAAATGTCTAAATCAATACTAGTCTACTTGATCACCTCCATACTTGATATGAACTACAATTCTTCCATGAGTGATCCGGTCAGACAAAGTCTGACTTCTACAAAAGATGATGAGAAACACTTTCTCTTTGATTTCTAGGTTATTTAATTTTTTCCACTCACATGATTGAAAGATGTTTTAGGATCCTTAACTTAGTTTTACTTCAAGGTGATTGTGTTTAATATAATTTCAAATTATTTATGAGATCATAATATACCTTTATATAAATATAACATTATTGCATCAAATCAATTTTTTCCAAGTTCTTAAGACTAATTTATGTAATATGGTTGACCATTTTTAATTGTTAATATCCATTTTAGGTTTTGTAAAGGTTTACTCATTAGTGTCATTATTTAGAAGGACTACATTAGCTTCTTAAAATTCTGCAAGGAGAAATCCCTACTTCGTATAATAAAATTCAAATGTCCTCACCTAACATGGACCCATTATTGCCCAAGTGTCATGAATTTAGGCTCTGATACCAAAATGTTATGCCCAAAATATGGGGCAAAAACACACCAATAATTTTTTTTTAAAAGATTAATATTCCACTATGCAAATACATACCACACTGATTAGGTTAGGGAAAGTAGACAAAGGATTAAAGTGAGTTTTGGATACATATCATAAAGATGTAAACTCAGTATTCCAATACAATGCACAAGTTCAAAACCCTAAGTTTTAATGCTATAGGAATACATAGCTTCGGCTTGGATGAGTCAATCGATTAAAATTTAGGTTCAATTTACAAAGGTATGACTTCCAATTCAAATTAAATTTTAGGGTTTCTAAGTTCTTGAATTAATTGTGATGCCATCCCTTATTACATTATACTAGATCAATCTTTAGGAGAATCTAATTACGAATTTAAAGGTTAATCTATCATAACTCATTAATACTTAATTTCAGATATTATCATAACCTATTTAGAATTAATCAACAATATTAAACATTTATCATTAAACCAATCACAACATTGTCCCATCTTCTAATCAAAACCCAAACAAATTCTATCAAACTATCTAGACAACTTTAAAACCATTACACATTTAAATCCCGATATAGCCATTTGAACTAATTAAATCATTACTATTCATCATTTAATATATTTACAACATTCAAATCATTTTAAAATGTAACCTGATTTCTTAAACAATTTATCTAGTCAATTATATCTTAAACACTTAGATTGTCATATATTATCACTAACTCACTCGATGATACCTAGTACCCAAAATATTAATAAAAGAATTATATTTAATTCAACATTTAATTGAAATGATATAGTAACTAGAGCAATGCTCCAAAACTAGAGCATCATTTATCGCTTAATTAAATAAGTTTAAATAACTAAAACAAAATGATAACCATTAAATCTATAAACCTAATCCAATAATAATCATATCTAGACATTAAAAAAAACATTAAACAAAACAATTAAATAAAACCAAACTTAAAACTTACTATATTTATATTTATTAAATCTAATTTTAAATCTAACTCTAAATACTAACTTCAAAATTCAACAAAAAAAAAAAGTCCTAACTTTAACTCATTAATATATCCTAACACTAACGATTAACATTTTCTAACTAACATTTACTAACTTTATTATTATCTAAACACTATACATACCAAGTCCCTAATAGTTCAAAAATTACTATCTAATTTAACATTTAACAAAATAACTAATCCTTATTAACACTACTTACTAACTAAACTAATTATAAACTCACACTAATTACTAATATTATCTAATAAATAAATTAAAACTAACTAATACTAACTTAATATCTAAAAAAATTTACAAAACACTATTTTCAAAAATATTACCCCCTAACACCTCCCTAACCTCCACCTAACTCAAGGACCGATCAACACTTAACTCATCGTGCTTAACTCCTCCTTGGCCACTTGGCTACTTGTCTTTCCCCCTTTCCCAGGTTATGGGTCCTTCCCCATTCCCCCTAACTCTTCTCAAGAGTTGCAAATCATAGCAAGGGGATCCTCTAGGAGGAAGTACACCCAAGTCAAAGCAGAGGCAAGGAAACTTTAAAAAAGGTATATGTTATTCCTAAATAATTAACTACTCAACTTTAATGGTCCCTCAATTCTCTTTGCCCAGCACACTTGTCTTGTCTGGTCTGGTATGGGGGCATGTGAGAGTGCTTTATGTAGACTTTGGAGGCTGGCCAATGCCTAGCATGGGAGGGAAGGAGAGTTAGAAGTTATGATAAAAAGTTTTCTAGGTGAGAATCAAGGAGTAGGTAAAGGTGAAGGAAAAGATTTATATCAATATTATTCATATTTAAATTTATTATGTGTTTTTGGAAGATATTTTATTTATAATTGAATATAATAATTGCTATTATGTATGTTTGTTTGTTTGTATTTTTTTGAATTTTATCCTTCCCCATGTATTTTCCAGCATCTTGTAGGTGCTCATTGGGAAATTTTTTATTTAATTTTTTGCAAGTTTCTTTTTTCTGTGTCAGATTTGCAGACACAATTTGATTTATATGGAAAGGGGATATTTATTTTTTAAAACTGAATTAAAGCATAGAGTTTGATGTTATATTTATTCATTACCATAGGAATATTTCTCTTTTCAACAACTATGAAAATACAAAATAATCTATCATTCATATAATGAACTTTTCTTAATGTAGCTTGAAATCAAATTGCATAACTTTATATCTATAATCATTTCATCTAATTAACATTAATCAAATGAATAAAAAGTTCAACTATAAGAATACCACAAGAAAGATAAAACATCATTACATCTATTTACTTATAAACATATGCATATAAACTAAATTACAAGAAATATCATATTCAAGGATAATACTCAATATTTTTTTTATCAACATACATGGGCTAGCCACCTCTCATTTATTTTATTAAACCTCCTGATTTGAAGACTCCATCAAGAAAGAACCAGGGAATAAAACTCAACATCATGGCCATTTCAAAAATAATTTTTAACAATAACATTTTACAAAAGGATCATTATCCCGAGGAGAAATCTCCCAAACATTTGAATTGATACAACTCTAAAATCATGCTTGGCTCCATAACAAGGTAGCCACTAAAAAATCTAAAAATTCCATCAAGATAACCATGGAGAAAATGAAACTGACCAGGAGACAAACAAATTTAACATGAAGACACATTCAACCCATTTATTCTCATTCTAGGTTTGCACAATAGGTTCATCATCGAACTTGACTGGGGAGAAGGTGGATTTTTTCAAGTAGGAGAAGCTGGTCACAACACCATAATTGATTCTTTTTTGAGGTTAATATTAGAAGAACTTCCATTCTTTTACAAATTCCCTTTTGAGGTTATAATCACAAGAACTTCCATTCTTTCACTTCTCAATTTCCCAAAACAAAAACATGGTTTATACTGATCAGTAGGAGCCCATAACACACTACTCTCTCCCTCTACTTGTTATGAGGAGAGACTCTACAGTGTCAGAGTCCAACTCAAGCCCTCCTTCTATACATGGCCACTTCTTCCCTATTCGAGGGTGAGTAATGCCAACACAACCCTTATAGTCTCTCTCAAAAATCAAAACATAAAACACAAAAAAAAAAAATTTAAGGAAAAACCCATCACAATCCCATTCCTGAAATGTTCATCATACACATGAATACACATATGCAAAAACCTACTTTAAGAAATGAAACACAACATGAAGACATGAGCTTGAAGGATTCCTACCATCACAAATGGTTATGAAAACTAAAATTTGAGAAGAGCTATCCTTCTTCTTCAATCCTAATTTTTCTCTCTAAATCTAGAGGTTGCGTAAACAATCTCCCACTCTCAAATTTTCCATTAAATAGGCTCCCAACTCAACCACCTACAAAATGCAATAACTCACACTTGACTAAGGGCTTCTAGAGTCTTCTAACCTAACTTCATTACTAAAGAAAACTTCATGGTGGAGTATAACTTGCCAAACTCAAGGTTAAACTCACATTTTCGCACTTAAGCAAAAATGAGATATTTGGGTGGTCAAAAATGTCAACGAAAGGGGCTAGAGGGGTGGAAAATGCCCCCAACCCATACATATACCCCCTAGGCACTTAGTTTTCATAATTTTTGGCCTCTAGGATTATTTAATGACCTAATAAATTGGTCAAAATATTTAGACTTTCTAAAAACCTTAAGAATGAAATCTTACCACTAAACCCCAATTATGGTAATTAATATCAATTAGTAACTAATTAGTATTAGGTCACTAATCTAGTCTAACTTAGACTATTGGGTTACTTAGCTAACCCTAATTATCATGCTAAAATGTATATACGAATCATGAGTGTCAAGTGACACTATAAGATCACTATTATAAAACATTAACACTTAGCGATTATAGAATGATATATTCAATTTGTGATACAAATAAAATATGAAACAATAGGGTTTACATCATTCATTAGACTCAACCCTAGTTTTACAAACTGTACATAGGGTTGAGTTCTGATTCTCTACTAGATTTCTTGGCTAATAATCCTACACACTCATTGCACACATTAAAACTCATTTAGATAATCACATAAATCAAAACAACAATCTTTCATATAAATAACTATTTATCTCATTTCTACTCATAGTTAATGATCAATAATTGCATAATCAGTACATTATAACTTATTTATTAATTTAGGTTAAAAGTACTAGAATAATCATCGTTAGGCATACATATACCTAAACATAATGAACATCACCAATAAGGATTACTGAACTATCTGAATGCGTATAACCTAATCATCGAGGTACCATAATCAATAAAATTATCATCTTCTAGAACATATTATCTCATTGTTAGTGAAAATTAATATTTAAACAATCAAGATAATGTAGCTGTTATTGAATCACAGAGTATTTAAAACATAAACATATCAACTAATCTCAATTTTTATTAGGGCATCTAAAACATAAAACATTACTTCATATCCATTCTAATCACTTATAATGGATTTAACAGAGAAATTTATATTTAATAAGTACATATGAGGAGGGACCTTACATTTAGTATCTTTTGACACAAGGAAGGACAGGGAAAACTAGGGCCAATGACACACCTAGCTCTCTGAACTACCCTAGAAGAGTTAACATAACGGAAGAAAACACCAAGAACAACAACCAAAGGAGGAATAAGAGAGAAATACTTTTATTAATTCATCAAAATATCTTCATACATGCCTAGCTATAAGGCCTTCTGGGTTACAACAAAATACAAATACATTCACATTCAAATATCCAACAACAAATTCATTCTTTCAAGTTGTACTCTGCAATCCTCTTCTAAAACTACCAAAAAATACATAGCTCTAAGCCTAAACACTCTATTTGTACTAGCAAAAATGGCTTACAAATCATTCTAGAAGATGGAGAAGCCACAAGTCAGCTCTTAGCAAATATTAAATGAAAATAAACCAAAATTCAATACACAAGTTAGCCTACATTAGCAATTAACTTTCTTGAAATCGATGTCCGAGTTAAATTGTGATATCTCCTAGCTTTGATTGAGTTAGAACTTGTGCTTCAAAATATGGGTAGATTTATAGGTCCTATACAACCCCTTAAGTGTGTAAGGTCTGATTCATTAAGGAAAAGTGTGCATCTAATCTGAAAGTTGAGCATAGAAAATTGTTGGGCAGAACTACTAGAAATTGATGTTCTAGGAGAATTTCCATATCTCTTAAACTATAAGGAGTTAGGACTTTTACTATATAACATAGATATTAACTAGGCCCTCCTCAATCCCTAAAATGTGTAACCCTTCATTCATTATGGAAAATGAGTTACATGATTTGCAATAGGCACCCAAAAACCAAAAAATGCAGTTTCAATAGAACCTAGTTTCAGTAGTAAAAAAAAAAAAAAACTAAAAACATGGAGGATAGTAGTGCAACCTAGGATGCTCCTGCATCAACTTTGGGAGAAGTTCATTCTAGTTCTTGTGGAGGGAATTTTGGTGGAAAATATCTAGTTAATAAATTACTTAGAATGAGATATTATTGGCAAATGATGGAGCAAGATTATTTAATGTTTGTTAAGAAATGTCCTCAATGTCAGAAACATGGTAATTTGATTCATGCTCCTACTCATGAGCTTTCTAATCAAGTTTCTCCATGGCCTTTTAGTATTTTGGAGTTTTGATCTTATTGGAAAATCACACCACCTTCTTCTCAAGGGTATACTTACATTCTAACTACTATATATTTCATGAAGTGGGTTGAAGTTGTTCCTCATCATTCAACAAATGTGGAATTTGTTTGTCATTTCATCCTTAATAATATCATAACAAGATCTGGTATACCTTCAATAATAGTTTAAGATAATATTGTCTTTTAAAAACAAAGAAGTCACAAAATTCCTTGAGAAATATTGAATTCAAAATAAATTTTCAACTCCTTATTATTCTCAATCTAATGGTCAAGCTGATGAATCAAATAAAATCATTAAGAAGATTCTAAGAAAAATAGTTAACAAGCATGCAAAAGATTGGCACACACAATTGACATATGCTTTATGGGCTTATAGGATAAGTGTCAATATTTCCAGGGGTACTTCTCCTTACAATATCATTTATGGTATTGACGCTATTATGCCTTTGGAATTAGAAATAAATTCATTGCATGTTTCATTTCATGGGATAATTGACAAGGATACTTTTTGAGAACAACGTTTACAAGAGTTACAAATGTTGGATGAGCAACAAATACATGCATTAGAACATATAAAAGCTTATCATAAATCTCTATAAAAGAAATATAATCATAAGGTAATTTAATGAACATTTTTTATTGGTAATTTAGTTTTATATGAGAATCAATGAAATGCGAATGCTTTACCTAGTGAAAAAGGAAAGTTTATCCCTAATTGGCTTGGACCTTTTGTTGTTATTGAAGACATTAGTTCATGTGCTTATAAACTTGTTAATATGGATGGCATTTCTTTTAAGATGCATAATATTGATAGGTTCATGGAGGTAGGAATGACACACACATTCTATTATATCTAGCTATTCATGGAGGTGGGAATCAGCAAAATGAGGGTTTGACTAAGGAAAAACCCTATATAACCACCCCAAAACCCCCATTTTTAGATATATATATGTGTTGTTTCAAAGATTAGAGTACAAATTTGGATACCATTTTTGGAAAACTTCTAAGATCTATGAAATTTTTTTTTAGTGGAGCAACATAGGTCAAGGTCAATGTTTTAGGGCACAACTATGCCCCAGGGCAAGATTGTGCCCAACCAACTAGGTCAAGGTCAACTTGCCCTCATAAGGATAAAAGTTTTCTGGGTTTTCTTTATCTCAACATTTCAGTCTAGAATGGATTTCATATTTTCCAAAAACTATGTATAGGCATCAAAGAATAGGTATTTCCATATTAGGTCCATTTTGAACTATGCATCTTATCTTGTCAAATCTCAAGCATTTCTATTACTTATTCCATATCAACTTTAAAACAATATATGAATAGTGGTAAATGTAGTATGCATTTTTAGAGATCTATTTTCACCTTATTCACCAAGAAAGGTCATCTAGATCATTATCTCTCTTTTCAACATTTTTGCTAAATTATTAAATCATTTGACTAGATCAAATCTTTAAAAATCAATTTATTTGATTTTATCTTATAGTTTGACTATTATACCCTGAATTTCATATTTGATTAAAAGGAACATGTCCCCCCTTTACTTAAATAAAAATACCTCTTTCACCACTTATCCCAAGTTGTACACATAAAGCATTTTTCCCAATTTAGAAATAAAAGAAAAAGTTAGCTCTTTCTTATTGGTAGAAATAAGATTACACATGGATCATGAAAAAGTCAAGCACCCACCCTTGAATAGATCTTCTTGCCTCCTGATCTCCACCACTTGTACTTCTTTAAAATGGAGACCTCTCTCCTCATCCAAGGATCTACTCTTTTTTCATTAGTTTTATGTTGCAAGTTTTTCTATAGGTACCCTTAGAGCTTGTGGAGAATTTGTGGCTTGGCATCTATTCTTGCATAGAATTATAGTTTAGTTTTGTATATCATAGCATATTTTTCTTTATGCATTATAGTAACCCACTTAGTCTAATTAGAGGAACAGTAAAACTTGCATATTGTTAATATTTGTTTGCATTCTCTTTACATTTCTATAGTTTAGTGTTATTCACATAGCACTCTATGGTAGTTCTTTTATACTAGCATCTTTTCTCTTATCTTTGAACCTCCCATTTCATGGTGTACTTGCAAGGGGTTGTATCTCTTTGGCTTAGTTGAGAGCCCTCTTATGCTCATTTGTATTCCTTTAAACTCCATGACTAGGGAGCTCTAGGTCACCATTTGAGATCCTCAATCCATAGGATCTCTTGAATAGGACCTAGAGAAGTGCACATTTTGATGTGCACATTTTTGGCACCCATCATGGGGCATAAAAACTCTATTTTTACTCTCTTTGTCCATTTTTAATATTTCTACATTTTCTAATTTATTTATTTATTTTTGCTTATGAAACTATCATGCAATATTTTGTTATATACTAGTTCAATACTTTACCAGTTAAGATATCACATGCAATGTAGGATTTTGTCACACCATAGCTACAATTTCTATCATCCTCCTTAAGATAAAGTGTCACACATGACATTTTTGCAGTAAAAAGTATTGATTGGTTTAGGGTAGAGGACAATTTTTAATTTTGATTGGTATTTTTATCATTGCAACATCTATTTTTGGGTGTTCTACATTCTTTATTGTTTGACCAATGACTTGTAGGTTTCTTAAAAATTTTGGCTAGCCCTTTTTTTGTACTAACTCATTGGTTTTGTAGGGTTTCCTAGGTTGCTTGCAAAATTCTTATTAAAAGAATGCATGCCAAAGACAAATTGCTAAAAGGGGCTACTAATATTTTTGTAGGGGTTCCCAAGCAAAGAAAAATAAACAAACCAAATGTTCTTGTTTTTTATTTTATTTCATGTATGACATATACTAGTTGATTTATTTCCTAGGCACATAAATCTTGTGAGTAGGTATCTTTATTGGTAGGAGAGTATGCTCTTCACCCTTGTCATGAATTAGAGATCTTGACCCTTCATTGAGCCTCAAAAGTGAGTGGTACCTTCCACTCTTTAGTGGTCTTAATTAACCTTAGAATATTTGGGGTAGACACTTGGATTAGGAGAGTATGATATTCAACCTTGTACTAAATCAAAAATCTTCACCTCTTAGTGTGGATCCATTTTATTGTTATCTGCTAGAGAGATATTACCTTTAGAGGACCCACTATTGGTGGAAAGATACCAATAAGAACAACCCAAAGTAGAAATGAGCACAATCTAGCTAACCTGGCCCATTATAATCATAGATCCTTTGACAAAGGCCAAATCCTTGGGAAGTAAAGCACCTGTATTTGTTTAGTAGAAGTACTTGTGGGATTGGGATCATGAGGAAAATACTAAGAAAGAATACTTAAGGTACTCCTGTGGCTACAAGGTCTATTACCTATCACAAGGTAGTGTGTCCTATTCATAGGTACAAGATGAGTGCTACAAATATCACCCTTTCTAAACATCTTAGGATTAAAATCTATCCTATTTATCTTCTCAACATCTTGGTGCAAGGATTGATCCTAGTGGACTACATAGATCACCCTAAAATTTTGTACTCACCATTTGTGTCCCTTTAGTTGTCCCAATGACACCTCCATGATAAATCCAATATCTATTGTCAAAAAGAACTTTGTGTGAGGTGAGGGGGCATCAAATGTGGGCCAAGTTATTAAGCAATGAGTTGTGACCTTAGGTAGTTCTTATTGGAATGTGTTTTCAAATATTACAAGACTCGTGGGAATAATTTAGACATAAACATGACATTAGTATACATAGGAATTTATTTTGATATCACAAGTGCTTGTGTTGGAAAGGTTTCTTTGTCCCTTGTTTTATTTGTTTAAAGACATGTTCATATCCCCAATTATTTTCAAGCCATTATGTTTAATGTTGCAAAGTAAAGTTTTTTTTTGTCAAGATAGTATTCTAACCTGAAATGCTTGAAAAATTGAACTAAAAAATAGATATCTTAGGATACAAGTCATACATTATAGGGTTTACTAGCCCTTTATCACACATTTATCTAAGAAATATTGTGTGATACTTCACATCTACAAAAGTATCACACTACTACACAAACTCTATCACATGCTTATTCTAGTTTCTATTGCACTCTCTGTCAAAAAGTATCATATGACCAAGAAATATTGCATGCCTATTATATAATCTATCACATGATAATTTTTGTTCAACAAGTATCATCTTCTTTACTATGAAATATCATGTGGTTTTTGTTACTTCCAGAATTGAGTCTAGATTGTGTCTTAGTTGAATTAGGGGTGCTTTTACCTAGTCTTACCATAGTCTAGTCTAAAAATTTCATGTCTAGTATGGTCCAAAGTTGCAAATGGGTTTAGTCTCTCGGATGTGACCTTAACATCAATCTTGTTCACTTGTCAAAAATTTGGCTACCTCATTCTCTTGGCTACTTGCTATTGAGCTTCTTTCTCAATTATCAGTTGGAATCATTTGTGTTGTAAATTCTTGAGCACTCTTGACAAGTCTCTTGCTCCATTCTATATTTTGACAAGTGATCTTTGTAACTATACAAGTTTTTACCCTAAAAGGCTCTATTTTGTCTTGCTACAATAAAGACTAATCCTTACATGTCAGTTGTGAATAGGCTCCAAGTTGGTCAAGGAAGTTGTCCCTCATTCATTTTTGCAAAATTGACTACTCCAACTAGACATTCTCATAAGAAAACCTATGAGGAAGAACATGTCCTTGATAAGCAAGAAGAGGCTAACACTAAAAATTGACATAATCCATTATATCTCTTTGATAATCTCTTTAATGTTAAGAAGATTAAACCACGGACAAAAATAATAATTACATGCAAATACAATCAATAACACAAAATAATAGATCACATAGAAAAGAACACAAGACACCAAGTTTTAACATGGTTCACCCAATCCCTAGGCTACCTCCACCAAATAGCAAGTCTGATATTATTGCGATCCAGTGATTATAACTTGATTATAATTTGTAATCCCTTACAGCTCAATACTACCACAAGAACCAATTTTTACATCACCACTATGAAACAATCCCTAACCCTAAGCTATTTTATACAAGTATTTTTACTGCTTTAGGGTTATAATTAATAATTACATTTCAGACCAAAATCTCAATAAAATAGGGCCCAATTTTATTTTTTTGGGGTGATGCCTAGATCCCCAAAGAATTAATGAAGTATGTACAATACTTTCCTAATTAGTAACCACTATCTAACAATCTCCCACTTGGGGACTGATTAGGCTCCACACTAAACAACAATCTCCCACTTAGAAACTGATCCTGTACCTATGCTGCTACTCCATGAGGCTCCCACTGGATCAAATCACCCTGGACTCTGCTATTCTTTTATTCGTGTTTAGTCTAGAAGACCAATCAAAGCTAAAGAGGAGTTCAACTTCTCCCTTGCTACTACCTTTGTCAACATATCTGCTAGATTTTCATTTGTATGTATCTTCTCTAGCTTTAACTGTCCATCCTCCAAAACTAACTAAATGAAATGGTACCACAATTGTATGTGTTTGGTCTTTGAATGAAGAGCTGAATTCTTTGCAAAATGAATGACACTTTGACTATCTTTAAACAAATAATTATCTTTTTGAGGGTGTACCAATTCTTCCAAGAAGAACTGAAGTCATATCATCTCCTCGTTGCCTCTATAGCAGCTACATACTCTACCTCTATAGTGGATAAAGCATTAACCTTTTGTAACCTAGAAACCTAGCTCATAGCTACCCCACCAACAATAAGGACATAACCTATAGTACTCTTCCTAGTATCAATATCCCTTGCCAAATTTGAGTCAACATAGCCCTATAAATTAGTAGTAGAGCCCCCAAAGTGTAAACACTTATTGGATGTTCCTCTCAAATATCTAAGAATCCATTTGACTACATTCCAATGCTCAATTCTTGGATGACTCATATACCTGCTAACAACTCCCATTGCATGTGCAATATTTGGCCTAGTACATACCATAACATACATCAAGCCTCCTACAACTAAAGCATAGGGTACCTTGGACATTTTATCCTTTTCTTCTTGTGTCTTGAGATACATCTCCTTAGTCAATTTCAAATGACCAAGTAAATATGTTACTAACAACTTTAGCATTCTCCATAAAGAAACATTCCAACACCTTCTCCACATAATTAGTCTGAGATAACGTCAATGTTCTATTTTTCCTATCTCTACAAATCTTCATACCAAGGATTTGTTTTATTGTCGCCAAATCCTTCATAGAAAATGCATGTGCTAACTAGAATTTATCCCCTTAATATGATCCATGTTAGACCCAGCTACAAGCATATCATCAAAATATAAACATAAAATAATGTAGTTGTCATCATTCAACCTCTTAAAATAAACATAATAATCTGAATGACACCTGTGATATCCATGCTCATGCATAAAACTGCCAAATTTTAGATAACATTTTTGAGGTGCCCATTTCAAGCCATATAAACTTTTCTTTAATTTGCACACTAAGTTCTCCTTACCTTTGACCTCAAAACCCTATGGCTGAGCCATATATATCTCTTCATCCAAATCACCATGAAGAAAGGTTGTTTTAACATCAAGCTGCTCTAAATACAAATCTTTTTAGTAGCCACAAGACTTAAAACAATACAGATAGAAGTCATCTTAACAATAGGAGAAAATATCTCATCAAAATCAATGCCTGTTTGCTGTGCAAATCCTTTCACAACTAACTAGGCTTAAAATATTTTCTTACCTCCATCCTCTTCTTTTAACCTATAAGCCCACTTATTCTGTAAAGCCTTTTTACTTGCAAGCAATTTGCATAAATCCCATGTCTTATTCTTCAACAAAGAGTCCATTTCTTCTTTCATTGTAGACTCCCACTGAATCTTAGTATCCACCTGCACAACTTCATCATAACATTCAGGTTCACCAACATTTGTTAATAAAATAGAATACAAAGAGGAAGAAAATCTTTTTGGAGGTCTAATTTTCCTTGTTGACTATCTAACATTTATTGTTGTGTGTGGTATTTGTTGTTGCAGTTGTTGCATGTCATGAGGAATGATTGGAACATCAGCTTTTGGAGTATCATCTAGCACTACATAATCATCTTCTTTCTTCTCATGTTTCTGCAATAGATCTTTGTACAACACTTTCTCATTGAATATGACATCCTTTCTTCTTACAATTTTATGATTTTCAAAATCCCAAAGCCTATAACCAAATTCATTAATGCCATATCCAACAAATACACATTTCTTTGACTTAGCTTCTAGCTTGGTTCTATTTTCAAAATCTATATGAGCAAAAGCTTCATAACCAAATGTCTTGAGAAAAGAATAACTCACCTTCTTACGAATCCATGCTTCCTCTAGAATATTGATGGATGTGCAAACTGCTTTTGTTTTTGTATATTCTTTATAACTTTTGCCTTCTCTTAAGCTTGTCTAAACCCCTGTTATGCCATTAATTATTAAGGAATATAATGCATTTAGTAAATTCTTAAGGTTTGAAATATTTCTTGAAAGAGTGGATGTTCAATGCATGAATATTCATATATTGTGATCTATTCTACTCTAGGAACTAAAAAGGAAAGAATATGGAGTCGGCTATTTAGTTGGAAGAACACTTTTGAAGTTGTCATTTTGTTACATTAAGCAAATAGTTTTGAATGGCTTAGTTTTGGCCATATGTTATTTTAGCTAGACTATTTTATAAATTTTTATTTATGGCCAGTGGCCAAAACAAACTATTATCCATGTTTAGGAAATAGGCCAGTGACCATTCTAGGTAGTTATCAATATGGTTGAAGATTTTAGACTATATAAGTGAATGTGAATTAAAAGACATCATCTATAATCTATGAAAATAATCTGTTCCATATTATCTTTGAAGTTTTGAAGCATGGCTTTTAAGTAGTAGTTGGTGTTTAGAATATCTCTCACCTAGCGAACTAGAGGAGGGCCCCCTCTCGGGAAACTTGGTGAGATTCCTGTAGATTGCTTTGTAAGTATTTCAGTATTATTGATTGTGTGTGTTCCTCTTAGTTTTGATTGTGTGCATTTATAATAAGGTTGCTATATATGTTTGCTAATCAAATTCATACAGAGCTTGTTGATTAAATCATGAATTCAATTGTTTGATGGAATCATTGATTGCAACAGTCTTATAAAGGAATTGTTTGATGTTGGTACATAAATCTATTATATAATACTATTCACTCTATTCTTCCTACTACTTCCATTCAGCCTTGGTACTCATAATATCATCTTACTGTATCCTTCTAGTCATTGAACCATAATACTCAACATACTTACAACTTTCTGTCACCATCTACAATATTCCCTATCACCCTTTATCATACTTCCTACTGCATCTTGTATTTTGAACTAGCCTATTGGAAACAACTTCCTGCCACAGTCTAAGCAAATTACATTAGACACAAACTCCATAATAAGTATTCATTGAGATTAATTGTTTAAGAGTGTAGTTAATTGTTTAGAGGTGTGATACTAGCATTCATAGCATTCGTAAATGTATTATGATTAATTGATTAAAGGTGTGAATTTTAGATTATAATTCATTTGGAGAAGTAATCCTAGATGTGTGACAAGTTCAATTTATTAGTAATCAGTAATTTGCATTCATAAATCTCTTGATTTATTATCTTCACCCCTTGAGAAAATAGCCGTGATATCTCTCACAAGTCTACAATTCTTGGATGGACATTCTTAGGGTAATTTTGATTCAACAATATCCGTATAAAGGCCATCCAATTAAACCTCAGTTTTACCCAACATTTTTGGTGCCATTTCTAGGGAGAGATATTAAAGGCATGAAACTATAATAAGTCAAGATAGGAATAGTGAACCCTTGAGAAGTCTTGAGCAATTGTCGACCTTGTTTAGGATAGTATCTTTGGTTTCCACTGCAATAAATGATTTAGGTGCATGAAGAGGCCTAGAGATAGTCAAGGTATATTTGTTAAGAAGGAATATGTAGGTAGCTCAAAAATCAAAAATCACAAAAAGAGAAAAATCCATCAAATATAGAAATCAAACCAAGCGGTGAAATTAAAATCCAGCTATCCTCTCAATTCACCTCTCTAACACCCTCTAGAATCGCTGAATAGTTTGCAAAGTCATATGAAATTAGGTTTAGTAAGCCTCTAAAGCCTAAGGAACAACCCTTTAAAAGATATTTTACACCTTGGGCAACCAAAGTTTTGGAAGAAGTCATGGCTGATAATGTTGAAAACAACAATGTAGGGGGAAATAATATAGGAAACAACAAGAATGAAATAGTTCAACACAATATGACTTTTGAGTTCCCTATTTAGCCTCTTATGGATGATGCCCGTATGAAAAACATCCCTCACTCTACACTTCCCATATTTAGAGGGTCAACCTCTAAAGATCTTGATATGTTCCTATTTGAATTTGATGTCCTTTGTAATATCTATGATTATCAAAGTGATTCACAAAAATTAAAGCTATTTCTAGCTACTTTGAAGGATGTTGCATTATGATGGTTTATGAATCTTAGGGACATTAGAACATCGAATTAAATGAAAGATGATTTTCTATCCAAATATTAGGAGTATTGTAAGACCAAGTATGGGATGAAATCTTTCACATGACTCAATGAGAAGAAGAGTCAGTTGAAGATTTCTTGGAATGTTTTGCCTTTAGTTTACAACACTCATGACATCCTCACTTAGCTTTAGAAACCATCAAGATTCTTTTCTTAAGAAGGATTCGCGATGAAACCATGGATGCCTTTAATTTAATTGGAAAATGAGATATTTCTAAAATGTCCTTTGAAGATATTTGAGATATATGTAGGAACTATTCACAGTCTCATTGGTCTATTCATAGAAATTCAAGTAATTTTTCCACTATGGGTAATACATTAGGTATTTCTAAATGTGAAATTGGTAATTTACTTGAAGATCTTAAAATTGACTTATTAAATCATATGGGCAAAAAAATTGACATATTGTATTCTCGCAGGAAACATGAGGAAGCTGAGAAGGCCTTGGTAGTATATTATCCAACCTACCATAAGAAACATGGACCAGAAGATTGCCCTTATAATCAAACTCATGTAGCATCACTTGAGGAGGCTAGTAAGACTTCAACACTATGACCTCTTCCTGAAGGACTGATTCCTATGGAATACACTGAAGAGCCAGTTTACTATATGGATCCTCGTTGCCAGTTTAGACCTAGAGGGTTCTCCAGTGAATATATTCTTGGACCTCCTCAGCAATTCTCTAATCAAGGTCCATGGCATGGAGGATATCAACAATACCAACCTTTTCAACAATGGCCCCAAAGTTTCCAACCCAGCATACAACCATGGCATCAAACATGGAGGCCGCAACCTTCATATCCACCTCCACAATCATCATACCTATCTTCACAACCTTATACACAACCTTATCTTCCATAACAATCTTTTCCTCCACCACCAATAATAAGCCCCTATCAACAACCTTAACAATTTCTTCCTCCCATACCTCCATCCTCTTCAAATCTACCTTCAAATCCACCACAACCACCTAAACCCGCATCCATGCCAACTCAAACAAATCCAAATCCCAATAATAAACCTCCTCAACCAATCTATCATAGTGAAGTGACTAATCTACCCACTTATCTTGTTAACTTGGTTGAGTTGGATGGTGTACACCTCAGATCTAGGAAAGCTCTTAAAAGACCTACTATCACAGAAGTCACAGATGAACCTAAAGAGGAGCTACAAAAAGAACCACCTTTTCCCAATCGATTCATTCATAATCTAGAGACTAAAGAGCCAACACATTATGAGTTTGATATTTTAAATGAATTATGCATTGTTAACATCAAAAGTCCTCTTTTGCAGGCTCTTAAGGATATACTAGTATAGAATATGACGATACGGGAACTATGTACCAGATGATAGAAAAAGAAGTATCCAAAAACTATTCAAGTTATTGGAAAACTTGTAGAATTGATGTTGGGAAATATCAACATCCCAAAATATGCAGATCCTGGTAGTCCTATCATCTAGGTAAGTATCGATACAATTGTTATTCCTAATACACTTGTGGATTTAGGTGCTGCTATAAATGTAATGAAAAATGAAACAAAAATAAAATTATTCTTAGAGGGACTTAGACCTACTCCTACAGTGCTTCAAATGGCTGATCGATCCTTAGTTAGACATGAAGGGGTTATAGAAGATGTCATTCTTTCCATTGATAGTTGGGAGTATCCAACCGACTTTATGATCTTGAAGCCCAAAGCTAAGTTGGGGGGATATCCTCTTATTCTTGGAAGACCCTGGTTAGTAGCAGCCAATGCCCACATTAATTGTTGGTTAGGTAATATGATTATCTCTAATGGTGAGCACACAAAAGAGTTGACCCTATATCCTCCTGCTCAACCATTATTAGACACCGAGGACCCCACTTGGATCAACAGTGATTCAAATGACTATGTTCCAATCCTTACCATTGAGAAAGTACAATATTTTGAAGATCCAACTGATGAGGCCATCTTAGTGGACTTTCTTCAGAATAGGTATTAGTCTAATGATGTCCTATAAACTATGGTTTTCCCCTCTCATGTGACTATTGACTGTCCTTTTGGAAAATTTCCTTTAGTTGGCAATCCTTGATTTATTCAATATTTTCTCACATTACATTAGCTCCTACCACATCAATGTTTGTATAGCCTATTATTATCTTTAGAAAAGCTAGAAACATCATCAAGACCTACATCATTAGAACCTATGGAAATCCTACTTGGGCGTACCCTTAATATTATTCCATAGTTAATACTAGCTAGGTTAAGGATCTCATAAGTATGCTTAAAGAACATAAATATGCTTTTGCATGGGAATATCAAGACATGCATGGTATTCATCCTAACACTTGTACCCATCACATTTATATTGAAGAGGGAAGTCACCTAGTTCGACAATTGTAGTGTTGGCTAATCCTGCCTTCGTGATATTGTCAAAGAGAAACTCCAAAAACTTTTGAATGTTGGATTTATTTATCCAATTTTGGATAGCAGGTGGGTATCTCCTTTGGTTGTCATTCCAAAGAAAAATGGTAAGTGGTGTATTTGTGTTGATTATCAAGCTTTAAATAAGGCTACTAAGAAAGATCATTTTCCATTACCTTTTATTGATCAAGTATTGGATACTCTTGTAGGGAAGCGATTCTTTTCCTTCTTGGAAGGATTTAGCAGATACAACCAGATCTACATTTCTCTAGAAGATCAGGACAAAACTACCTTTACTTGCCCATGGGGAACCTTTGCATACAATGTTCTTCCTTTTGGGTTATGTAATGCTCCTATGACATTCCAACGTGCAGTATTAAGAATCTTTGCTGATCTGGTTAATGATTGTGTAGAAGTTTATATGGATGACTTTACTATTCATGGAAATACCTTTGAAGAAGCTAAAGACAACTTAGAGAAAGTGCTTAAGCGATGTATAAACACTAATTTGTCTTTAAGTCATGTGAAATGTCACATGTTGATGATAGAAGGAATTGTTTTAGGTCATTTAATCTCATCAAAAGGTATAGAGGTTGGTCCCAAAAAGATCCAAATAATTCAAGACCTCCCCACACCTTTGACACAAAAAGATGTTCGTAGTTTCCTTGTTCATGTCAGATACTATAGGAATTCAAAACTTTAATAAAATTGCTTCTCCTTTGTTTTCCTTGTTAGCCAAAGATGTTGTTTTCACTTGGACCTCAAATGTCAAGAGGCCTTTGAAACCATTAAGAAAAATTAGTAACTACTCCTATTCTTAGACGTCATAACTAGGGATTACCATTCCATATCCACACTGATGCTTTTGATTTCTCAATGGGAGTAGTACTTGGACAAAAGGAGGACAATCTCTTTTATTCAATCTACTACATCAACAAGAATTTCATTTCTATTGAGGTAAATTATATGGTAATTGAAAAAGAATTTTTAGTTGTTGTTTATGCTATTAATAAATTTTGGCACTACACTACTGGTTATAAGGTGTTTGTTCATACTGATCATTCAAAAATTCAATTTTTGATGAATAAACCTGTAGTAATTGGTAGGGTTATTAGATGGTTGCTTCTATTGCAAGAATTTGATGTCCCTATACTTGATAAGCTTGGTTGAGAAAATATGGTTACAGATTTCTTGTCCTAGATACCATAGTCGAATAATGAAGTTGTTCCTGTTGATGACTCATTTCCTGATGAACACTTCTTTGCAATCTTTGGCAAAAGTATGTGGTATGCCAACATTGCCAACTATTTGGTTACATGCAAATTTCCACCACACTTCTCCCCTCATGAGTGTCATAAGTTGGTGGGCCTCAGTGGACAGTATACTTGGATCAATGGTCTTCTATTCTGAACTGGCATTGATAACATCATGCGTCGCTATATTCTCGAAGGAGATGTCTTTGACATTCTCTGTGCTTGCCATACTAAACCTTGTGGAGGACACTTTGCTACTCAACAAACTACTCAAAAGATTCTAATTGCAGGTTATTACTAGCCTACACTCCATAAGGATTGCAAACATTATGTCCAACATTGTGACCAATGCCAGCGCATGGGTTGTCCTACATGATCAGATGAGATGCCACTTCACCCTCAGCTTTCTATTGAGCCTTTTGAAAAATGGGGTCTTGATTTTCTTGGACCTATCAACCCACCTTCTAAAAAAAAGGAATATATTCTTTTTTGTATAGATTATGTTACAAAGTGGGTTGAGGTGGTTGCACTTAAACATGCTCAAGATACCAAAGTTGTTGAATTCTTATATTCTGAGATCTTCACTCACTTTGGTGTTCCACGTGAGATCACTACTAATCAAGGACCTCAGTTCACTTCAGACCTCATTTCTGCATTAATCAAGGAATATGAGATTCACCATAGAAAATCATCACCTTATCATCCTCAAGCAAATGGACAAGTTGAGGTAACTAATCAAGAACTAGAGAATATTCTTACCAAAATTGTTGCACTTCATAAGCATGATTGGGCCACATGACTTCCTAAAGCTATGTGGGCCTATTGTACTACATGGAAGACCACCACTGGTCTAATACCTTATGAATTGGTTTATGGTAAGAAGGTTGTACTTCCCATTGAGTTCGAGATTAAGACTCTTAGAACTGCACTTGAAATTGGATTGAGTCTCTCTGATGCTCAAAAGGAACAACTAACACAAATCCACTCCCTTGATGAGTTACATCAAGAAGCACTTCTTCATACCAAACTTGTTCAAAATCAACAAGCACTATGGCATGACAAACATGTTCGTCATCGTTCTTTCCAGCCTGGTGATTGGGCACTTCTCTATGACTCTCGCTTCCAGGATTTTAAAGGTAAATTTCATACAACATGGCTTGGACCTTTTGAAATTGAACATGTATATGAAAATGGTGCAGCCCAACTCTACACTGTGGATTTTGAATGTCACAAGCTTCTTGTTAATGGTCATTAATTGAAGTTATATAAGAGGCCTCTCTCAAAGGAAACTTTCTTTTTGGAGATTTCCAAGGAACTCATCATGCTTCCCTTCGGTCTCCTTCAACATTGATAGTATATATATATCATATACTAAATAAATAAATAAATATATATATATATATATATATTATTAAAAAAAAAAAAAAAGATCCAACAATGAAAACTAGGTCTCTAGTGTTGTTGGCTAACTAATTGTTGAAAACTAGCTAATCCAGTGACTTGTAGCTGTTAGATTTCCTAGACGTGAAAATTGATTCGCTAGCGCTTCCAGGTGGGACTTGATTGAAAACTAATTTTTTGGTGGTCTTATGTTGTAAATAATTATTACAAAAAATTTATAAAAAAGAAAAAAGAAAAAAGAAGACAACAAGACAGAGAGAGAGAACAATCCCTAATGGTTGCGACATGAGATTTCCTTGTTCTTATCACCCTTCTCTTCTCACCATTTACCACTCATCTCTGCTAGTTGTGATAGGAAGTTTCTTAAATCCTGTCACTTGGAGTTCTTTGGTGGCTTACACTACCATGTGTCTTTTTGCTATGGTGGTCATTTCCTTGCAAAATATTTTTAGGATGGATTTTCCTTCCTCCTCACGTGCCTGCTATCATTTTCCTTGCAGTTGTCAGCTCTGTCCTTTCTCTGTTGCGATGATCTCTGTGGATTTTTTGACAACCTTACCTCAACTTCCTCACTGTCACCACGTCAGGGAGTATTTTCTCACCTTATGCTTTATTTTATGTATTTTATTCTCGTGATAATTATTTGGCATGCCCAGGATGGTTCAACCA
This sequence comes from Cupressus sempervirens, assembly GCA_028749045.1. Taxonomy (NCBI): domain Eukaryota; kingdom Viridiplantae; phylum Streptophyta; class Pinopsida; order Cupressales; family Cupressaceae; genus Cupressus; species Cupressus sempervirens. The sequence continues at coordinate 527,915,627 of CM053787.1, forward strand.
CTTAAGCTAGGGAGGAGTTATGTGCCATGTCATCATTTTCACATATGCCCTTATGGAGTCATCACTTCTATGCCATTTATTACTCACTTCTTTCCATTAATCATGATTCTATGCCAAGTCACTTATACACGAGCCTTTTGTCCTCACCAATTAATTATACCGACCATGCCATTATTACTAAACTTTTTGATGATATTATCCTCATTTCCCTGTTGCTTAATCCATTTCATGCTTCCTGTCATTTTCATTTTTGCCGTTGATTTTTGCTTATTCTCCATTGTGATAAACCTTTCAAATTATGTTGCTTGTCAAGGGGGGAAAACATCTTCGTTTTGAACCAGAATCCTTGAATAAGCTATATGTTGAGGAAGAAGCCTTGAAAATTTTCACTCATGCTGGATGGACAAAATTCTTCAAATGCTTGTGTGGATTTGATGTGACCATAATTGTAGAATTTTCCTCAAGATTTTAGGGAACTCATGCTACTATTTAGGAATTATAATTTCCTATGAATGTAGGGACAATTGCAAAAGTCACTAGTCTACCCCGAATTGGTGACCTTTTCTTTCCTACTACATCATCCAAGGTTACAGATTTGAAGCCTCACAAAAAGTAGTTTTTATAGTGAGGAGAATCAGTTGAGAATGTCTAGGGGCAAGGGGTAGTGCAAAAATCACTTTTGGAGCCATGGGATACTGTTGCAAAGATTTTAATTCATTACATCATCTGCGAAGGATGCTTCAAGTATGTATTTTCCCACCATTTCCTTTTAATGTTACATTTGTGATATGGTGTCCTTCTTAATCTGCCATATTACCTATTTTGCTCCCTGAAAAAATCTTGTGACCAGTATAATCGGGGACATGCAAATTTCTTGGCCCATGATGGATTAATTAAGCTCATTGTTAACCATAACCTTTGCTTGGCTCAACTAGCTCTCGAATGGGATGCATTTTTGAATGAGACCCATATAAAAATTCCTCAACCTCCTACTATTGATAATACCCCTGAAGTGGGTTCTTCCAAAAAATGGTGCTTAAAACCCTCAAGCTTACCAAAAGAAAAAGCCTTAAAGCTTAAAGGAAAAGCAGAAACTGAAACCCCAAAACTCAACCCTCATCCCATGGTTACTCGACAAAAATAGCGTACCCTTGATAAATTGCAAGGATTAGCTGAAACCATAGAGTTCGCATGTGATATGGAAATTTTGGGTACAAAAGAAACCCAAAAAAAGAATACCTAGCTTTTAAGAGGAATAAGAAGCCAATAGCATAGGAATAAAAAACAAAAACAACAAAAAGAAGACTCTACCCCTCAGAAACCAATTTCTACAAATTAAGAGCCACCTAAACAAAAAAATGAAGAAGAAACTGAACACCATGATACAAAATTCAGTGAAGAATTTGGTGAAGAAATGGAGGTGGACACTAATGTTGGGATTAATGAAGAAGAGGGCACTATGGAAGATTAGCAAGAGAATTTTGAAACTGCAAAATTACAGGAAGATGTCCATGAAGAAAATACTCAACAAGAAGAGACCATAATGTAGGAACACTCAAATACCAATATTGATATGGTCCTTTATTAGGGTATGGATGTCGAGTATCCTCTTCATCAAACTACTCTTGCAATGGTTAATATCAGTAAAGATAAACTCCCTGTCGCTCTAAGAGTTCAAAATGACCCCAATCCAATAGCTATAGGAACAAGTGGTATTCTTGAAGTTCCTAATGATAAATAGGGTTTTCCACTCTTTTCTAATACACAATTATGGCAGATGGTCACTCAACTTCAATAATCCAATTAACAGTTACAGTTGCAGTTGCAAGCACTTGCTTCTCAGGAAAATGGAACCATTGGTGTGACCAAAATTGAAGAAAATATAGAGATATTAAATGTGAAGCCTATTGGATCCAGCCAAACACCTCATTTGCATGAGGACATGCAAAATCTTTAAGTTGAGGGGAATGATGGGTGTGCAAACTTTTTTTGTTTTTGTATATTCTTTATAACCTTTGCCTTGTCTTAAGCCTGTCTAAACCCCTATTATGCCATTAATTATTAAGGAATATAATGCATTTAGTAAATTATTAAGGTTTGAAATATTTCTGGCAAGAGTGGATGTTCAATGCATGAATATTGATATATTGTGATCTATTTTGCTATAGGAACCAAACAGGCGAGAATATGGAGTCAACCATTTAGCTGGAAGAATAGTTTTGAAGTTGTCATTTTGTTACATTAAGAAAATAGTTTTGAATGGCTCAGTTTTGGCCATATGTTATTTTAGCTAGACTATTTTATAAATTTTTATGTATGGCCAGTGACCAAAACAAACTATTATCCATGTTTACGGAACAGGCCAACGACCATTCTAGGTAGTTATCAATATGGTTGAAGATTTTAGATTATATAAGTGAATGTGAATTAAAAGAAATATCATCTATAATCTAGAAAAATACTCTATTCCATATTATCTCTGAAGTTTTGAAGTGCGATTTTCAAGTAGTAGTTGGTGTTTAGAATATCTCTCACCTAGCAAACTAGAGGAGGGCCCCCTCTCGGGAAACTTGGTGAGATTCCTATAGATTGCTTTGTAAGTATTTCAGTATTATCGATTGTGTGTGTTCCTCTCAGTTTTGATTGTGTGCATTTATAGAAGGTTGCTATATATGTTTGCTAATCAAATCATATAGAGCTTGTTGATTAAATCATGAATTCAATTGTTTGATGGAATCATTGATTGTGACAGTCTTATAAAGGAATTGTTTGATGTTGGTACATAAATTTGTTATATAATACTATTTGTTCTATTCTTCCTACCACTTCCATTCAGCCTTGGTACTCATAATATCATCTTAATGTATCCTTCTAGTCATTGAACGATAATACTCAACATACAACTTTCTGTCGCCATCTACAATATTCCCTATCACCCTTTATCATACTTCTTGCCGCATCCTGTATTTTGAACCAGCCTGTTGGAAACAACTTCCTGTCGCAATCTAAGTAGATTACATTAGACAAAAAATCTACAATAAGTATTCATTGAGATTAATTTTTTAAGAGTGTAGTTAATTTTTTAGAGGTGTGATACAAGCATTCATAGCATTCATAAATGTATTATGATTAATTGATTAAAAGTGTGAACTTTATATTATAATTCATTTGGAGAAGTAATCCTAGATCTGTGAGAAGTTCAATTTATTAGTAATTAGTAATTTGCATTCATAAATCTCTTGATTTATTATCTTCACCCCTTGAGAAAAAATCTGTGATATCTCTCACAAGTCTACGATTCTCGAATTGACATTCTTAGGGTAATTTTGATTCAACTATATTCGTATAAAGGCCATCCAATTAAACCTCAATTTTACCCAACAAATACAATAACCTAAAGGAGTAGAGGGACCTCTATTAATCAAATATATAGTAGTATTGATAGTCTCTACCCACATGTATAAGGCTAACCCAACATGCAACCTCATGCTCCTTGCACACTCCATTATAGTCATGTTCATGCATTCAGCCACTCCATTTTGCTATGGAGTTCTTGGAATAGTTTTCTCTCTATGAATACCATTAGTAGAGCAATAATCTTCAAATTCATGATTGCAATACTCATCATCATTATCAAATCTGAGACATTTTAATTTTTTACTAGTCTCATTTTCAACCAAGCATTTCCATTTCTTAAAAGTTTGAAATACATCAAATTTTTGTCTAAGGAAATAAATCCATACCTTTCTAGTTGCATCATCAATAACTATAACATAATAATGAGAGCCTCCAAGGGAAGATACCTAGCCGGTCCCCATACATTGGTATGCACAAGCTCTAATTTCTCCTTCTTGTTTTCCTTCCTAGTCTTTGCAAAACTCACTCTCTTTTGTTTTCCATACACACAACTTTCACAAAAATCCATATCAAAAAATTTTAGACCTGGTAAAACTTTCTTTGAATGAAGTAACTTCATACCTTTCTCACTCATGTGCCCAAGTCTGTTGTGCCATAGTGTTGTATCAGAATTTATAGCAGCTATTTTTTCTCCTTGCTCAACTACAACAATTGTTCCTGAACATTCATTTTTCTTTGAAACAATTAAAGTAGAAGGATCAATATGACTTGTATAAAGATATAAGGTGACTACTTTCACACATTTTGCTACTACAAGGGAACCTTTTGAAACCTTCCAATTTTTATCATTAAAAGCAACTATGCAACCCTCATCACCGAGTTACCTTGCTAAAATTAAATTCCTACTCAACCTTGGAACATGTCTTACCTCATGTAGTAGCCAATGATTCCCATTCTACAACTTAATCTTAACTTTTCCCTTTCCAAAAATTTGACTGGGCTCATTATCCCCCGAATAAACAAGTCCAAAATCCCCTTGGACATAATCAATGAAATAACCTCTATGAGGTATAGCATGAAATGAAGCACCAAAATCTAAAACCCATGAATCATCAACACTTTCTAAAGACAAAAGCAAAACATCCTCTTCAAATTTTTTACTTACCACATTTGCCTCCTTGTCTCCATCTGATTTATCTCCTTCATTTTTCTTTCAATTCTAGCAATATTTCTTTTTATGACCTGGTTTCCCACAGTACCAACAATCGTTCAGTCCTCTCGAGTGAGACCTCCTTCACTTTGACTTTCCTCTTGATTTTCCATAATTTCTAGAATTACTTCCTCTCTTATTCATTTTGCCCTTACTTTGTGCATTCAAAGCACTTCCTAATTTAGATCCACCTGACGATTTCCTACGAGTCTCTTCTTCAAAATTGATACCCACAGAACATATCTGAATAATAATACTATTAAACCCATTTAAATGATCTGCAATAGATCCACCTTCTACCATTTTCATATTAAATAAATGCTTCATGAGAAATACCTTGTTTGAAGCAGAGGGCTCTTCATATAGTTTAGCTAGGGTTTGTATCAATTCTTCTATCATCTTCGCCTTTGTAATATTAAATGACATTGATGGTGCCAAGCATAATTGAATGCTTCCAAGTGCCTTTTTGTCTAAAAGATGTAATGAACCCTTTTTGGGGGTCATTTTTTTTTACGACTTTTCCCTTTATTTGTATTTGTGATATCAAGTATATTGATACAAATATATATCAAAAATTTTCTATCTTTGATATCTCTAGAAATAAATGCAAAAACCTCCTACTGACATGCCGATTGCTTATTGGATTTATGTCCTAATGACTTAATGGTTGCTATATTAGATATTACTTTAGAAATGTGTAGTTTATCTCTGACTTTAGTCTGATACCATTAGGTATGTATACAATGGATATTAGTTACAAATCTGTGAGCATTACCGTCTTCCTGATATCTACATTATATTGAATGCAAGGTATAGTTTTGTTAGTTGATGTGATTTTAATCACTTGTTTGATAAATGTTTGAAGTAGCAATACCCTTGGCACTATTTTTGATCTTTATCTCTGAATATCTGTGACTGATATCCAAGAATGTTGCTACTCAACTTCAGTGATCCAAACTTGGATAAGAAGATAATATAAGAATTGGTCGATACAAGGAGTACCTCAACAAGATAAAATTTAATGGCTTGCTTATATGTTTGGCTATCTATCCCATATATACTTGGATGATAGAATGGACACACCTTTAGACATCTAATGGTTATTTGAATATAATTAAATTTAGTATATATTTAATCCTTCTGTATGTATCACCTAATTTAGTGCTGTAATATGAATACTAACTATTAAATGAAAGCATTAACAATACTAAGAAAGCTAACACTTAAGATAGAAACGAGGCTTATCACCACAAAAGGAAGCAAGCCAAGAATGGTAGGCTCCTAATGGCATAACACATGATACAAAGGATTTTTCCCTGATTAAGATATGTATGCTCACATGTACACTCAAGTTTTAGATAGATGGATGGAGTGGATGAAGCAAGGTTTCAACAATGGATTCATGGAGCTATTTCAGCATTATAATAGTATTTTGGTAGTTTTTAGGCTCTCAAAATAGCATTATAAGTTTTCTTCAAAAGTGGATGATCTCTGTGAAGGGAGAGGCTTCTATTTATAGGCCAAGGGGTAGAGGGATGGATGGTCAAGATGCAAGGATGGTAAGATGGTGAGGGAGGGCTAGGATGCACTCAAAGGGGAGCACATGGATTGTGCTTCTTTGAAGCCAACTAGGAGGTGACACATGTCACAAGGTGATTGGATGTGAGAGGGTAGGATATGGGTTGGTCAAAGGAGTAATGAGGGAGTTTGAGCCATAAATGGGGATGGTTGGGTCATAAATGGAGATGGTTGGGTCATAAATAGAGATGGTTGGGTGAGGGGAGAATGAGATTTTTGACTTTGGCTTAGGTTAGCAAGTCTTGACCCATGTTTATGATTGTGCACATGATTAGAAGAGGATTATGCTTGGATTAGAGGGGGATTAGAGGGTAAGTGGCTTAGATTTGATGGGATGGGTTAGTTAGGTGGCTAAGTGAGGTTAGTATGTGTGAATGGGTTGGATTAGGGGTTAGGATAGGGTTTAGAGAGGCTCTTAAGATTTTGGATATTTTATTAAATGATTTATTTAATAAAATGGGGATATAGAATTAAATTGAATAGATTTGAAGATTTATTCAATTTAATAGAGGAATAGCGATTTAATTGATAAATTGATTTTGGGTGATCTTTTAATTTGATCAATTGGACTATAGTTAATTAAATTAACTAATTAACTAGGGGATGAAAATAGATTAATTAAATATTATATACTTAATTAATGATGCCTTAGGATATGACTAAATAGGATTACTTAAGTGATGTAATCAGATTTAGGTGTCTACATTTTGCCCCTCTTTGAGATAGTGTTGGAACAATACTATTTCAAAGAAGTTTGAAGATAGACGACATGAAGAAATTTTTTGAAAGCAACATGATTGCCTTAGTCTTGAGTAGAAGAGGAGAGAGTGGACTATGTGATGACCCCTCAAGAAGATGGTAGGGAGAGAAGGTGAGGCCTGATAGCTTCTTGAAAGGTACAAGAATCTAGGGCAAGCGGGAGGACTGAGAGGGGTGAAGAGAGGTGGTTCAAGGAAGCACATACTCTCACTATGGGAGAATGAGATAGAGGAAAATCTTGGGTGCAAGGATAACCATTGGGTAAGAACACTGGCAATAGGGAGACAGGGGAGGGTGATTGGTTTTCTAAATTGAACCCAAGGAAGTGATTTGGAAGATGGGAGATTTGGGGAGATTTATGATTCGAGGATTTATGATTGGTGAGGACTAAGATTTTGATTGATGTAGGAACTATGATTATGATTGATGTAGCAACTATGATTATGAGTGGTGAAGGAGATATGATTTATGATTGATGAAGTAGCTATGATGATTATTGATAAAGGAGCTATGATTATGATTAATGCAGGAGCTATGATTATGAGTGATGAAGGAGATATGATTTATGATTGATGAAGTAGCTATGGTTATGATTGATAAAGGGGCTATGATTATGATTGATAAAGGAGCTATGATTATGATTAATGAAGGAGCTGTGATTATGATTGATAAAGGATCTATGATTATGATTGATAAAGGAGCAATGATTATGATTGATAAAGAAGCTATGATTATGTTTGATAAAGGAGCTATGATGATGATTGATAAAGGAGCTATGAGTATGATGAATGAGGGAGATATGATTATGATATGGATAAAACTGTTAGTTCATGATTGTAAGACAAATTGGATGGGATGCTTGAATAGGATGGGATGTTTTGATAAGATGGGAGTGTGAAGTAATCCATTGAAGCTTGAGCATGTGGGTGTTCCAAAGGGGAGCACCACCATGTAGTTGAGCACTTATTTTGATATAGGAATATTGGGGATATGCCAAGGTTACTAAGAACATCAATGCCTTTTTACCAATATTACATAGGACTAACATGAAACAAACACGCAAGGATTACCCCAGTATCACACATGAATCTCGAAAGAAGCAGAGTGGAAATGATACTAGGTAACCCACAAGAAAACAATATTTCCCTAATGCACCATGTAACCACAAGTGATCACATGTTTGGACTATGCAAGGGTCATATCTAACTGACTCACAAGCAAAAAAGAAAAAGAAGAAGACCTGATCAAAACCTTGCTCTTGAATTGCCCCATTTATAGCACACCATGATATAAAAGATTATGGCGACCATGAGGAGGGAACAACCCAAATTACTTGGAAGAGATACTTTAAGAACCAAATGTGAAATCCTGAAAAGAAAATAAATCGAAAGAAAATGTAAATCCATGAAAAAGTAACCTTTTGCTAAAGAGATCGATAGGACTAGATACTGAGGGACCAAGATCAAATGAGAGGAAGGATGCATCGTACAAGGATCTATCAGTAATATCGAGGACTAGGATCAAATGGGAAATCAAATTTATTTGGGAGAACATTTTGATGAAAAGGGATCTGATACAAGGATTTGCTAAAGCACCTAACCAAGAGAACGATAAATTTTTATTTGTATTTTTTTTTTTGATCAAGCAAGAAGTGACGCGAAAAGATGAGAGATATATAATGATGCCAAGCAAAGGATTGACATGCAAGGATGGTACAATGGACAAACCAAAGTATTTACAAGGGATTAAAATACAAAAACTCAACATAAGAGGGTAGTGGTGCGACAAATGAAGATGAGAAGGTTAGTAGAAGAAAATCTAGGGATGAGGAGATAGTGCGATGAAAAGCGTGAGATAAGAAGCTAGTGGAAAGAAATAGGATATAGCATACTATTATGATAGGGGAGGGGAGGTGTGGAAAGGATGGAGGTAGTTGCCAACTTGACTATTATGATGGTGGGTATTGAAGCTTGTTGTTGAAGATATGGATAGAGTGTAATGCAAGCGATGGAGAATGTTGTTGGTTCTATAAAAGGTGAGTGAATTTGATGAAAGCCCAAAAAAAAGAAGTGTTAGCTAAAGCATAAGAAAAGTGTGATCAAAGAATTAAGCTGTGAGTGAAATACCAATGGCTGATTTGCAAGAGTAGAGGCAAAAAATGCTAGAGGTGATAGAAGGAGGAACGAGGGGATGGAGTAAAGAGGAAAATGAAAGCCAAGGAGAAAGGAAATGGTATGGGGGCAGAAGCGGGGCATAAAGCAGAGCCAACAAGAAGGAAGAGAAACCTTGCCATGTCAAAGTGTGTGGCATTGTGATCAGGGAGTGGTGGAGGCTAGCAAAATTAATCCAGCTCAAAATCAGCCAGAAGAGGAAGAAGAAGATTTGACCTTGCTGCAGCTATTAGTAGAAGGTGCGATGCAACAAACAGAGGCGAGGAAAAAAGAGGAGACAAACTTACCAAGTGTGGGAGTGTTGTTAGAGGGAGCAAGTGTAGAAGATTAGCCATGTATAGAAGAGACTCTTCCAAAAGAGTAACAAAGATTTGTGATGTGACCAAAAATGGTCGTATGGAAGAAGGGAAAAAGTAGTTTAGGGGATATGATGCAGAGCTCTGGGGAACAAAAGGGTGACCCAGTGTTGTCTGCATTTTGGCCATTTCAAGAATTGCAATCTGATGTTGTAGTACAAGTGGCTCATCATGCAGCGGTGGTGATGGAGAAAGCATTGGCAGTGGAAAAAGAATGAGCTGACCAGGTGGAGAAAGATGCAAATTTCTTTCAAGGCTTGATTGAAAGATCCTGAGAGGATAGTGCATGGAGAGAAGCTAAGTACCTAGGGATGATGTTAATGATGGAGCAAAAAAGAGTGGAGACTGTGGAGGCAACTTTGGCAATAGAGAGAGCGGCGATGGAGAGATGTGAAAATGAATTAGTGCTCCTACAGTCGCAAGTAGAAGCATTCAGGGAGTTAGCAATACAAACCAATAGTTTAGTGCGAAGGTCACAAGAGCAGTTGAATGCAAGTAATACATGCATTACATGGTACCAAAATTAGTTGAATACAGTGAAAAATGAGAGGGAGTCAATGAAAATGCTAGTGAATAGATATGAAAGAGAACACAATATTGCACAGAGGTCAACAACTATTCTAGGAGCAAAAAGACTACGGGCAGAAATGAAAGATGTCATGGAGCAATTAGTGAGGGTTGCACGAGAGGTGGCATACTACATGGGATTATATCACCAAGCAGTCCCTTTGGAGCAAAGGAGAGGAGTTCTATACTTTGAAAAACATTTTATGGAGCAGATAAACACACTCTTGAGGCATGGTAACATCCCGATCCCCATGGATACACTTTGAGCAAGTGTGAGGATGACTCCAAGGGCATCATCATCTGGGAATGGGTCTGAAGGAATGTAATTGATTGGACACCCTATCTTGCCACCTCCCCTAGGGAGGTTAGAATAAAAAATATTCCAAACATTATTAGTTAAATGGAATGTTGTTGTTGCTATTGTAGGAGAATAGAAAGTTTGTGCTTGTTATTGTGGCAATCAAAGAGACAATAGATGTTGTTCATAATGTAATGTCATGTTTTGTTTTTGGGATTTTTATGGAAGATATATGGATGTTTTTGTGTTTTTTGTCGAATATTTAAATGTTTTTGGGATGTTTGATATATATTTGAATGTTTTTGTGTTTTGTGATAAATAATGAAATAGTTTAACTCTTGTAAAAGTGGGAACAATACAATTTGTAGAGTAAGGGTAACCATGATTCATAGGTGAGAATGTCTGTGTAGACTTAGCAAGTATGATAGACAATAATAAGACAAAATGTGGGGACATTTCTCTAGGTGTGTAATGAGACGGATGTTTATGAGGTGTGGAAAAGGCATTGGGACCCACGTAAGGCTTGTGATGGCCAAAAGAGGTCAAGAAAGGCCTTGAAAAAAGTGTTTGGGCCAAAAAAGATGCCTCAGGGGCCTGAAAAAGGCGTTTGAGCCTAAAAAGGCATCTCAAGGGCCTGAAAAGGTCAAAATAGGGCTTGGAAAAAAAATGTGTGGGCCTAAAAAGGCATTTTGGGGCCTAAAAAAGGTGCTTGGGCCTATAAAGGCATTTCTAGGGCTTGAAAAGGTCAAAATAGGGCCTTGAAAAAAGCACTTTGAGCCTAAAAAGGCATTTTGGGGGCCTGAAAAAGGTGCTTGGGCCTATAAAGGCATTTTTAGGGCTTGAAAAGGTCAAAACAGGGCCTTGAAAAAGGCGCTTAGAGCCTAAAAAGGCATTTCAGGGGCTTGAAAAAGGCGCTTGGGCCTATAGAGGCATTTTTGGGGCTTGAAAAGGTCAAAATAGGGCCTTGAAAAAGGTGTTTGGGCCTAAAAAGGCATTTTGGGGGCCAAAAATGACACTTGTATGTTGAAAAAGTTATTTAAGGCCTAAAAAGGCACTAGAGTGGTCCAAAAAGGACACTTGGGCTTTGAAAAATCATTTAAGGCCTAAAAAAGGCACTTGAGGGTTCCAAAATGGACACTTGGGTGTTGAAAAAGCATTTAAGGCCTAAAAAGGCACTAGAGGGGTCCAAAAAGGACACTTGGGCCTTGAAAAAGGCTTTAAGGCTGAAAAAGGTGCTAGAGGGGGAGCCAAATTTTCATGCTTATGCCTACTTATTCTGTCCCCCCAGTTGTAGGAGGATGAAAGAGTTTGACAGATATCTAGGCTTTTGAGATAGTATTGATATATTTGTTGAAACTGGGTAGACTAATCATGGCCACTACAACTTAAATAAGACTAAAAATCCTTCTTGATTCACATTAATAATGGTTGCATGGAAGGAAGGTGACAATCAGCTTTGCGGCATCTCTTTCACTATCCGAGTTGTGCTGGATTTTCCTAAGCCTAGAATTATGTTTTAGGACATTACCACGCTTCTTCTTAATATCAATTTCTTAATATCAAAATTTGAGAGGAATTTTGGGGTGGTGTTTTAATGTTTCAAGCTTTTATGGCCATATTTGGCATTTATGACACCCTTTTGAATGCTTTGGAATTTTATTTTATTTTTTTGATATTGTTTGGGCAATTTTTGAATTTTTAAGCTATTTTTCGGTGATTTTTGAATTTTTTTGGTATTTATGGGTAGTTTCTTTGTGTGCCACAAATAGGCAAGCTATTGCCTTGCTGATTCCCATCGTTGTGTTAGCGATCAGCATTGTCTTTCCCTCCATCCTTGTGGGTTTGATTTTTGGGGTGGTTTGTGCATAATCCTCTGGCGATCCAATGGAGGACATTGAAGAGCGAGTTTGGCTTCATTTTCTAGATGTATCAATGGTTGGTAGAGGAGTGATGGGGTTGGTTCTCCTTTTGTGGTACGAGGCAACTAGCATGGGCCTTGCAAACGGTTACAACTCCAAAAGATTCTCTTCAAGAGCTCTATGTGAAAGGGTTATAAGTCTATTGGTTTCTCATTGTGTAGGGTCTGTGAAAGGTTTTTTTATCTCATGTCAAGTCCTTTATTGTGGAAAGTAAGGTGTCTATGAAAGGGTTGTGAGAGAAGGAAGCTCTCCTCTCTTCTTCTTCTTCTTTTTTGGATGACTTATGAATGTTTTTGATAATTTTTTTGGCAATTTTTGAATTGGAACTAGGATGTGAGTGAGATAGTGATGCGGGATTTTGCTAGAAAGCTCAAAACTATACAAGCATGAATAGGAAATGGGTGGATGACTTAGGAATGTAGGATAGAATATAGAAGTGGATGTGCATATGATAGGAAAAATCTCAGGATGAGGAAATAGCATTGATGCAATATGATTATTGTTACTTGGGTATGATACACAAAATTATTGGTTGCATGACAAGGATGTGGTATATAGAATATTTGTGGCTTGGTATAGGTATATGATATAAAGGCATGGTTTTAAGGATAAAATACACCTGATATGATACATGTGCTAAGGTACAAGGATGGAATAGATATGCTAACCATGGTAGAATATGTGATCTAGGTAAGCTTTCCACACAGGTGTCATGAGTTGTTGGAGTGCGAGGAGGGAACTCTTGGAATATCTTGGAAAATGAGGAGATGGGTGATGAGATGTAAAGGGGTGATACTAGATATGTAGGTCATTGATAGTTAATGGAAAGGTTGTAGTACACATGGTGCCTATTTTCTAGGTTTTCACCAAGGACCTATCCAAAGTGCTTGACTTGCCAAGTTTTCACTATTGGACGCTTTATTATTCTTTGCCTATTTTTGATTTGCAAATTCTGCCCTCAGGTGTAGAATTTCTTGAGGTGAATAATGTTGGTAGGATCATTCAATACTTCACCTTCAAGGGTAGATAGTTGATAGGCTCCTGAGCCAAAAGATGTTGTGACCACATAAGGACCAAGCCATGTGGGCTCCAACTTGTCTTTCTTTTCTCTATCAGCTTGAACCTTCATATTCTCTTTGAGGACCATGTCACCTTCCTAAAAACTATGCGGATGGACTTTCCTACTGAAATTGTACTTGAGGTGATTCTAGTAACCATGAGGTGGTCATAGGACTGTTGCCTTTTTTCATCAAGTAGATCAAGTTGAGTAAGTCGAGCCACTCTATATTCTTCATTAGATATCTATCTTCGTAGAGAAATGTAGAGCAATGGGAGTTCAACCTCAATAGGTAGGACTGCTTCAACACCATAGACCAAGGAGTATGGAGTTGTGCCAGTGGATGTGCAAAATGAAGTGCAGTATGCCCATAGGGTGGGATTAATTTGAAAATGCCAATCACAGTCAGAGTCATTGAAAACTTTCTTGAGGATTCTGAGTAGGGTTTTCTTAGTTGCTTTTTCCTGACCATTACCTTGTGGGAAATACAAGCTAGAAAAATAGTGATGGATGTGAAGGGAAGTGCACAATTCCTCCATATTGAAATTTTCAAAATTGCCTCTGTGGTCTTTGAAAATGGTAGTGGGGATGCCAAAGTAACACATAATATGATACAAGATAAAATTGGACACTTGAACTCTAGTGGTAGTAACAAGGGGCACTACTTCAACCCACTTAGTGAAATAGTTAGTGGCAATGATTATCCACTTGTGCCCTTTTGAAGAAAGTGGTGCAATAAGACCAACGAGATCAAATCCCCAATAGGCAAAAGGCAATGGTGGTGCAATGGGTTGCAAGTCCTATGCTAGAGCTCGGATTAAATTAGCATGTTGTTGACAAGGTAAACATCATTTCACAAATTCACATGCATCATTTTCTAGAGTAGGCCAATAGTATCCAGCTCAAAGGATCTTCTTTGCTAGCACCATCCTGCTCATGTGAGCACCACAAAGTCTAGCGTGTACCTCTTTGAGAGCCATCACAACCTCATTTTGATCTAAACATCTAGAGAGAGTATCATGATAACCACAATTATATAGGGTTTGGGCGATGATAGTGTACCAGGAAGCTCTGCATATAAGGATTTGGCATTGGGTTCATGTGAGGTGAGGAGATATGATACCATTTAGTAGGTAAGCATGAATTTCATGGTACCATAGAGATTTGGGACCAACCAAGATACAGACCCGTGTCAATTCATCATTCTCATATGCATGTTTGTGTAGCTGCTCAACCAAGAATTCATATTGCGTAGCTTCGCACAACATTTCAAAGAGAGAACCAATAGTAGCCATAGCATTAGCTACCTTATTCTAGAGTCTAGGTACCTATATGAACTAGATCTGAGTAAAATGCTCCTTTAATTGATCAACCAGATCTTTGTAAGGTAGTAGCTTGTCATCCTTGGTCTGATATTCATTCAATGCTTGTTTGATGATAAGCTAAGAATAACCATAGACCTGAAGCTCTATGATATTCCATTCATCAATGGTGATTTTGAGTCCCGCAACAAGGGCCTCATACTCTACAATGTTATTGGTACACCAAAATTGTAGCTTGAAATATTTAGGAATATGATTCACCTTGAGGTGTAACCAAGAGTATGCCTGTGTTGGAGCCATGAGATGTATAGGAGCCATCAAAATATAGCTTCTAGAGTGATTGTTCTTCTATCAAATAGAGGTATTTGTCTGGAAATTCCATTATGAGTGGGTGATCTACAACTAAGGGTGCACCAGCCAAGTGATCTATAATAGCCTGGCCTTTGATGGCCTTTCTATCAACATATTGAATGTCAAACTCACTAAAAAGCATAACCCATTTTGCCAGGCCTCCGATGAGTACTGTGCGAGAGAGCATATATTTCAATGGAGTAATCTTTGATATCAGTTGTATAGTATGACTCAACATGTAATGACATAGCTTCTGGGTAGAAAACACCATTGCTAAGCATGCCTTCTCCATTAGTGTGTAGTTGAGCTCATAGCCCACTAATGTTCAACTGATGTAATAAATAGCTTGTTTCTTTCCTGCACCGTCAAGTTTTCCTTGAAGAGCACCTAATGTTGTGAGAGTAGCTGTGATGTACAATATGAGTGGGTGCCCTACAACTAGAGGAACCAAAATAGGTGGATTAGCTAAGCATTGCTTGATGAGCTCAAAATTGTACTGGCAAGCTGAGTCCTATTTGAAATTCTGATCTTTCTTAAGCAGGTAAGTGAAAGGTTGACACTTATCAGCAAGTTGAGAAATGAACCACCAAACTGATTGGAGTTTTCCTTGCAAAGAATGAAAGTGCCTGAGTGTCTTAGGAGGAGCCATATCCATGATGGCTTTGACCTTCTTAGGGTCAATCTCAATGCCACACTATGACACAATGAAGCCTAGGAGCTTGCTTGAGGTGACATCGAAGACACATTTCTTTGGATTTAGCATGAGACGATATTTTTCCAATTGATTAAACACTTCTTCAAAGTGAAATAAGTGATCAAGAGCATTGAGAGACTTTACTAAAATATCATCCATGTAATCCTCAAAAATCTTATGGATTAGGTCATGGAAGATGACCATCATGGCACGCTGATAGGTTGCCCCAACATTCTTTATCTCAAATGGCATCATATTGTAGCAAAATGTGCCCCAAGGTGTAGTAAACGGTATCTTATGTTGATCTTCCTCTACTATATGAATCTAATTATATCCAGAGAAACCATCCATTAGTGACAAGAGTTCATGACCTACAGTGAGATCCACAATCATGTCGATATTTAGTAATGGAAAGTCATCCTTCAGATAAGCTTTATTAAGATCCCTAAAATTAGTGTAGATTCTGATATCACCAAAAGGCTTGGTAATAGGTACCATGTTAGAAATCCATTCAAAATAATCTATTGGGTGAATGATTTTGGCCTCCAAAATTTTTTCTAACTCTGCTTCAACCAATAAAACAACTTTGGGGTGCATCTTACAGAGCTTCTGCTTAACGGGCCTAGCCCCTAGATCCATTGCCAGATGGTGTATGACTAGTTTGGGGTCCAACCCCAACATGTCCTGATATGACCATGCAAAGCGGCCCAAATTTTTGTAGAGAACCTCAATAAGAAGATCTACTTGTTTAGGTGGTAGAGAGGCTACAATGTATGTGATGTGAGGGATCTCAATCAAACTAATATTTACTGGCCGAGTTTGCTTTGTCAAAACTGAAGAGATAGGATGCCTATGCTCTTGCAGGGGAAGGATGAAATCTCCATCTTCAGGCGCCTCATAAAGGTTTTCACCATCAAATACATCCTTTATTTTTATTTCATTTTTTGAGTTATCCAATGATGCTCTAGAGGAGTTTTCACCAGAGGATATTTTTCCTTTGATTTTTTGCTTTTTTGTTTTTTTTTTATTTTTGTTTTGCAATTGGAGATTTCCTCCTCCCCGAAGTAACCTGCGGGATCTAGCTTGTAAACATATGCCGATGGTGGTGGCAATCATTTATGTGGTGTTTCT
Organism: Cupressus sempervirens; assembly: GCA_028749045.1. Taxonomy (NCBI): domain Eukaryota; kingdom Viridiplantae; phylum Streptophyta; class Pinopsida; order Cupressales; family Cupressaceae; genus Cupressus; species Cupressus sempervirens. Next base: position 527,932,397 of record CM053787.1, read on the forward strand.
ACCCCCATGAATTTAAGGAGCAATTCATAAACCAAACCAAAGGAAATGGGCTTAAAAAAAGAACAATACCAAGGGGGTAGAGACTAGAAGCAACAAAATAGATCAACATATCAAGGCAAAACCTCCTGTTTCTAATCCAAAAAAAATTGGGAAAAGAATAGATCAACACACTAAGGTAAAACTGGATGTTGGATCCACAGGCAATCCTGGAAGAAGATCTACGAAGAAAACTAGAGAGTTTTAAATTATGCAAAATATTGCTGATGGTAGGCAAGCAACTATTCTGGATTTTTCTCCTAAAAAATGGATATGAAGATCATAACCTAGAATATTAGGGGGTTGAATAGTACTCATAAACTGGACATTGTTAGGAATTTTGTTAGAGAACAAAAGCCTAATTTTCTCCTGCTTCAAGAGACTAAGATGAATAAAGAGAAAGCAAAATAGATTAAAGCTTTTAAAAACTATTCTTTAAATGCTAGTAGTTTAGAAGGGGCATCAAGGGGAACTTTGATGTTATGGAAGAAGAACTATTTCTCTGGAACAATTTTGTTTGCTAGTAAACACCTTATGATAGCCAAAATTTGTAGTTTAGACCAGAACGAAGATTGGTATATTGTGAATATTTATGCTCCAAACTCAAAGCTTTCAAGGAAAAAGGTTTGGGATTTTGTTTCTAATTTTAAAAGCAAAAACTATTCTGGCCGATGGATCATTATGGGAGATTTTAATGTCCCTTTTTATGACCATGAGAAAATGGGAGGCAATGCTACTCAGTTGGAAGGAAGATTGGATTTAAGGGAATTCATAAATAATGAGGGCTTAATGGATTTGGACCTCTATGGTATCCAGTACACGTGGAGTAACAAGAGAGTTGGTAATGAATGTATTTAGGCTAGGCTTGACCATGCTCTTATTTCTCCTAATTGGACTAAAGACTTCATTTGTAAACTGGAGGCTTGTCAAAAAATTGGATCAGATCATTTCCCTCTTATATTCACTGCTAAGAAGATTAACCTCAAGAAGAATTTTCCTTTTAGATTTGAGAAGATTTGGATGTAGCACCCTCATTTTGAAACCAAATTGAAAGAATGGTGGAATATAGAGTTTGAAGGCATTGCCCTCTTTAGATTTTCTTCCAAGCTCAAAAATGTTAAAAGGGAAGTCAAAAAATGGAACAAGAACAACTTTGGGAACATTTTTGAGAACAAAACTACTGTTAAGGAGAAAATTCTTAATATACGGGAAAAAATCTAGAAGGAAGGTTATACCTCTAATCTCCTCCTTGAAGAGAATGAAAAGCTTGTCCAATACCATGACATCATCACTAAAGAAGAAATCTTTTGGAGATAGAGATCACGATTGTTATGGTTGAGAGAAGGAGATAAAAATACTAAGTTTTTCCATCTCTCCATTTTGAAACATAGGGCCAAAACTCGCATTTCATATCTTAAAATGGGAGATGTGAAAATTGTTGAAGACAAGGCTATCATGAATGAGATGGTGACTTTTTTCTCTTCCCTTATGATGGCTGATTCCAACATTAATGTGGAAAGTCAGGCTGAATTCCTCAAAGTGATTCCTCCACTGATTACTAAGGATCAGAATAAAATGTTATGTTCAATTCCTAAGGATGATGAAATTCTCAAGGCTGTTATCTCTCTGGGAGGAGATAAAGCCCCTGGCTATGATGGATTCCCCATGTTCTTTTTCTAGAAGCTTTCGAAAGTGGTTGGTAAAGATGTTTGTGATGCTGTTAAGGAATTCTATGGGGCTAAACAATTGCTTAAAGAAATCAACTCCACTTTTCTGTGCCTTATTCCTAAGAAAGTTGGGGTCGATTCTCTAGATCAATTTTGTCTAATCAGTCTATGTAACACTTTCTATAAAATTATTTCCAAATTTCTCACTTCTAGACTTGTTTAGATGATCTCGTTGATTATTGTTGATCAAGAGAATGGTTTTTTCCATGGTAGACAAATTTTCAACTCTATCATCTCTACTCATTAGAATATTCATTCCTTGTCTTGTTCTAACAATCAGGGCTTCATTATGAAAGTGGACATTGCTAAGGCCTATGATAGAGTGGATTGGTCTTTCCTCTATAATATTTTTCTTGCTTTTTCTTTGATCATAAGGTTGTGGGTCTGATCCACCAATTGGTTTCTACTATCTCTATTGTGGTCTTGGTTAATGGTAGCTCCTCTCCTTTCTTTTTCCCTTCTCGAGGGCTGAGAAAAGGTGATCCTTTATCCCCCATCCTTTTTTTTATTATGGCTAATTTCTTGGGGAGATTTATTGGGGACTTGGTTCTAAGAGGTTTTCTCAAGGGCTTACAACTTTCTTCTCAACCATTAACTTTCTCTCATGGAAAATTTGTTGATGATACCATCTTCATGGATAAGGCTGAAGTGAAGGAAGCTGGGATTTTAAAGTAGGTTATTAACTTATATTCTGCTGCTTCCAGACAAGGGGTTAACTGGAGCAAAAGTGTTGTGTTCTTCATTAACACCCCTATCCACAGACAAGTTAAAATTGCTAAAATCTTGGGACGTTCTATAGGATCTCTCCCATCCTCTTACTTGGGGCTCTCCCTAGGCTTGAAGGTCCCTGATGCTTTCTGGGAAGATCTTATTAAAAAATTTAGAAAAAAGTTGGCAAGATGGAAAGGAATTTTTTTAAGCCAAGCTGGTAAGTTAACTCTTCTCAAAGCCTGTCTTCAAAGCATTCCTACTTATGCATTAAGTCTTTTCAAAATTCCTTTTAAATTTTTTGAGTCAATTGATAAAATTCAAAGAAACTTCTTATGGATTGGCTCTGAGGTTAAAATGAGAATTCCTTTAATTGCTTGAGATCAAGTTTGTAAACCTTGTAGTGAAGGGGGATTAGGAATTTGGAAAATTAGTAGTTTGAATAAAGCCTTTCTAGACAAATAGGGGTGGAGAGTGTACCATGACAACAAAGAGTGGAGTTCCATTTGGAAACATAAGTATCTCTTCAATGCTTATTCCCTTCCAGATTTCCTCGAATCTCCTGATGTTATTCACTCTTCCTCCATATGGGGAGTTGTTCAGGAGACCAAGAAAACTTTAAAAAAAGGATGTTCTTGGAAAGTTGGTAATGGACTTAAAGTGAAATTTTGGGAAGATATATGGCTTACGGACCACCCTTTGATTGGAGATTTTAATGACAAGGCCTTAATTGATCGATGCAAGCAAAGATTTGGCCTTCTTGTTTGTCATTATTGGCAGAATGATTCATGGGTGAATTTAACTGATGTTAGTCATGGCTTCAGTAATATCCAATTATCCCTTAATGTTGTTTCTCTTTACCCTTATATGGAGGATGAGATTATCTGGTATGTTGTTCCTAGTGGGAAATTTAAAGTCTCTTCTATCTTTGCTTCTAAGGATAAGAGTAATCAACCTCTCTGGTCTCAAGCTTGGATTAAGGTCTCATTCCCAAAATTAATATTTTCTTTTGGACTCTTCTCCAAAACAAAATTTTGACTCTTGAAAACTTGGAAAAAAGAGGTATAAATTTGGTTAATAGGTGTTCTTTATGCAGAAAGGGACTTGAAGATAGAGATCATATGTTTTTGAGATGCTCTTATACCCAGGAAGTCTGGACTGAGATTTTGAATTTTTGGGGTATGACATGGGTCCATCAAAACAATGTGGATCTTTCTTTCAAGAGTTGGAGATGCCCCTAAAAGGATCCTAATGCTCAATTTCTTTGGAAAGTAACCCTCCCCCATCTTTGGTGGGGCATATGGAAAGAAAGAAATAACATGATATTCATAAATAAAGATCTTCTAGGATGGGTGCTTGGTCAAAATATCATCAGAGCCTTCAAGGAGAATTTTATGTCCCAAAGGGAGTCTACTCAAACCATCCAACTTGATTACCCTTTAAGATCTCAAGGATCTAAGTTGAAAATTGATAATCCTAGATCGATTATAAAGTGGCTTGCTCCTCCTAGTGGATGGATCGAAGGGAATTTTGATGGAGCTGCCAAGGGTAACATATGAAAATGAGGATGTGGAGGTGTTCTTAGAGATCATATGGGTGATGCTATTGCTATCCCTATTGGTCACTTGAACAGTCATATTGCTGAAGCTACTGCTACCCTTTATACCACTATTTTAGCTATTGATTTGGGGTACTCCAAATTATGGTTGGAAGGTGATTCTCTGAATATTATAAATATTCTTAATAATAAAAATTCTATCTCTTGGTCTATAGAGGAAATGGTTATGAAAATCAAAACCTTATTTCAAAATTTTGAAAAGGTGGTCATTTCCCATACTTATAGAGAAGCCAACAGGGTCACTGATTGGATAGAAAATCATGGAGTTCAAATGGGGCAAAAGATGAGGTGGCTTGATGATTTAAACAAACATGTGGATCTTAAAGTGATTATTAATTATGATTTTATTCATTCCAGAGTGGGAAAGATTTGCTTAGATTAGAAATTTAATGATTTGTGGGAGTGGCCTTATGACTGTTAGATTACCATTCCCAAGTAGGTACATTCATGTGAAGGCTATGTGTTCTCTGCACATATCCTCAAAAAGAAATCCTCAATATCGTGTCACAAAAAACTAGTCTCACTTCTACCTCTCTACTATCAATATCTGGGTGTCTCTGGTTTTTTGTTTGCTCTGCAATATGGGAGGTGAACCGAGGAAGAAAGAACCCAAAAAATGTGATGATTGGAAGGCTAGTCAAGACGTTTGGAAGATTCTCTAGAAAGGGAAGGTGGTCAACTACCTAGAGTGGTTGCATGGATTCAAACCCCATGTCACCACTGTCTTCTTCAAAAATTGGGTGGACGACAAAGTTACTTTACATGGAGTGTCTGTAAAGCTTACTGAGGAATTCATTGTCAAGGTCACTAGTCTCCCCATGAAAGGTATCAAGTTTTCCAAGTAAACCAGTATTTCCAATGCAGCCCACAAAAAATTCTTGAAGATGGAAGAAGAGGAGATGTAATTGGAAAAGAATGGTGACTTCTTTGATGTGCAATAGATAAAAGGTATTTGGCGTGATGTGCTTGGTTGTATTCATGAGTATTTCATCCTTGATGGAAGAAATAAAAGGGTGCACAAATTCCACTTTGTCTTCCTTAACCACTTCAGGTACAAGGACAAAATTTCCTTCCCTTCCTATTTGCAGTTTTCTTTGCTTCAAAGTTTGAATGCCCATGAAAAGAAACAGTCTCAACCCATCTTACATGAAGGTCTAATTTTACTCATTGAGGGTTTTTGTAAAAATAAGTCCATTGCTTCGTCTCCATCAAATGGCAAGCAACAGAGTCCTAAATTCTTAAAAGGTAAAATGGATGAGAGTGTTAAAGAGAAAATTAAGGCTAAACTGAAACCCTCCAGCTCTCAAAGACAAATTGAGGAAGAGGATATAGAGGTTGAGAGTACTGAAGGCTCAGATAAGGATGCCCCTGAGGAAGAGGAGGGGATAGATGTTGGGGAGTTTAGCTCTAACCTGGATGGTTACCTAGATTTGAAAGACAAAAATGAGGAAGGGAGAGAGGAAGATACTATTGAGGTGAATTTGGAATAGAGCAAGTCTGATGATGAGGATACTCATATCGTGTTTGGGGGAGGTGAGAAAGAGAAAGAAAATTTAATTGATGATCCAACCATTTTGAGTGAGGAGGAAAACATGGGGAAAGCTTCCACTCCTATAAAGGAGGTTGAGGGACAAGATAAGGAGGGCCAGAGCCACCATATTCAAGCAGAGTTTGGTGAGGAGGAGCCATTGGATGGGGGGATTCATATTAATAAAATTTCCCCCTTACCACACACCACTTCTAATGATACGAGTGACTCCCCGACGAGGGAAACCAAACTTTCCTTCCTTCACTCTGCTAAACAAAAAGATGACTCTTTCCTTCAGGTTGACTCCTAGTTATATAATGAAATAATGGGGTTGAAGAAGAAAGTGGGATACCTTGCAACAAAACTAGGAGGCTGACCAGGCTATTATTCAACACATGGAGGTGCAAATGGGACATATCCCAAAAAAACTAAAGGATTATGAGAAGAATCTTAGAATGCTCATCAAGGAAAGTGGAACAAAAATGGAGCAAGTAACCTCAAGCATTTGTGTAGCTGCGGTGACATTGGGCAAAAGAGCAAATGAAGGAACCATATCGTCAGAGAGCCCAAGCAAGAGGACAAGACATAGTTTGAGGAAGAAAGCTTTGATTTCTGCTACTTCTTCAACTACTAACTCCATCCAGGACACAACTAAGATTGGTAAGGAGGTAGTGAAGATGATTATGAAACTACAATAGTTTCTTGGGTCTTCTTTTCTGGTCAGGTTCCTGTTCAGGTCCTGTTTGCTGGCTGTTACTTTTGGTTTCTGTGTTTGGTCCTATTTTTTGGCTTTTAGTTTTTAATATGTACTAACGGTTCTAGGTCCTTGTAAAACCTGGTTACTTTATTTGGAAATTATTAGTGGTTTCAGGTCATTGTAAAACTTGATTTTGGTTCTACTTTTTAGTATGTTTAAGGGCTCTTTCCTATTGGATGCCTTGTTTTTTTCCTTTTTTGAGGATGTGAAAGGGTTTCGGGATCCCTTCAAAACCTATTTTTACTGTAATCTAAAACAACAAGAAAAGCATAACAATGAATGTTTTGATGTTTAATTGTTTAAATGCTACTTATGGACCTTGAGTAACTAATTCACCCCCTCTTAGTTATTCTAAATATTCATAATAGATGGATATGAAAAGAATAATGATATATCCGAAAGGTGCATAACACTATGGATTATGGTACAAGAAGAATGTCAAGTTTAAGCTGAAAGTATATACATATATTTATTGGCTTGGTAATGTTGATGAAAGAGAAATCACTAGTGGAGGCACTTTATTTATAGGAAAGAGGTTGATTTCATGGACAAGAAAGAAGAATATCTATATTTCACAACCCATAGCAAAAGATGAGTATGTTGTTGCAGCAGTGAATTTTTCAAATGTTGTATGGATTAAATAAATATTGAAAGGTATAGAGGAAGAGATTATTGAACTATAGTGATCTATTATGACAATAAAAGTGCTATAAACATTTCAAAGAATCATATGATACATACAAAGACAAAGCATAATAAGATCAAGTATCATTACTTATGAGAGTTAATGCAAGAGAAAGGAGTGAGGCTTGTATATGTGAACACAAAGGAGCATATAGCTGACATATTAACTAAGGAACTACCTAAAGAAGCACATGTGTACTTAAGAGGCAAGTTAGGGGTTATTCCCCAATCTGAAACAAACTAAGAAGAGATGTAGTATTGCATCAAATATTGTTATCAAAATAACTTACATATTGATCTAGGAGATCACACTTTAGGATATGACTAAAAGTGTGGAGTGATGTGACGTAGTGAGAAGAGTAGATTTTTTACCTGATGATAGAGGTATTAATACTCTAGATCATAAACAAATGATATTTGCATGAAAATAGAGATATTTGACAATGAACTTGATATGTTGTCTGGAATGTCTTTGGCATTAGTGTCAAAGAGAGAGATAAGAAAAGAGAGAAAATAACAACATTAGGGAAATAGAGGGAGAAATAGATGTGGTAGTTACCATGGATAATTGATGAGAGAAATGCTACATGATGAATGAAGAAAGAGGGAGTGATACACAAGATGATGAGAACATGATGCTGATATCTAGAAGGAGAATATTTCATATTTGAGATGATGGATGAGAATCAAATAAAACTAATAAAGCTCTACCTATTTGAATACTAAGGGAGTTGAGAAGTGAAACACTTGAGATAGTGATTACTTTTTGGATTGTATGGTAACTTATAAGGTATTGCATTTTTAAGGTGTTTCCATCAATGCCAAAGAGGGAGATTATTGGAAGTACAACTGTGGAACAATTGTTATGTTGTCATTATTATAAAACCTTATGGGTAAGACATTTTTTAATAGTGTAGAGTAACATTTCATTTGATTGATGAAGAGGATTTGAAAAGAAGAGATCATGAGATGACCTAGTGAAAGGTTGAGTTGAGATGTGAAAGTGTGATGGAATTACAAGGGAATTTGTTAAATTAGTAAATTTCTTACCGGTAAGGTTTGACATGAATGACAACATAATAATTGTTCCAAAGTTGTAGTTCCAATAATCTCCCTCTTTAGAATTTATGGAAACACTTGCAAAATGAAATACCTTAAAATTACCATACACTCCAAAAAGTAACCAATACCTCAAGTGTTTCACTACTTAGCTCCATCTTTGTTCAAATAGGTTGAGTTGAGATGTGAAAGTGTGATGGAATTATAGTGGGCACTTGATAAGTTAGTACTTGACAAGATAATGTGTTGTTTATTCATTACAATAAGGAAGGAAGAAAGATAAGTTGAGAATTAAAAGGAGTTCATTGAAGTAACCAAAAAAAAAACTTGACTAAGTATCTAAAGTAGAAAATTAAAGAACTTAACACATTGTTGAGCAGAACAATGTTGATTGAGTATTAGTATTGGCCAAATGATAGAGACTGTTGAGTCACATAAAATGCTAAGTGAAAAATAATGTTGAGTGATAGTAATGATTGAGTTATGTGGTATAAGAAAATTTAGTGATGACCTAGTGATCCAGTGATGATTGAGCATTACATCATAGTTATGTCCAAAAGTTAGAAACCTAATAGTTTGAGAAAGAACCAAAATTTGTGGCTGACATAATTGAATTTATGTAATAATCAAAACATATTGATGATAAGGATTGATGAGCTAGGTTATTTAATACATGGTAAATATTAGTTAAGCATTAAAAGGCTAAGATTTGAGGAAATGTTTCTAGAAGTTTCAAGAAGGAAGAAGAAGAAAAAAAGATGGCTAGATTCAGTGAATTTGTTGAATATAATTGTAGCCCTAAGATCTAGGTTATGTTTAAGAAGAAGAAGATTTAAGCTACCTATTTAAGGAGGCATATGAGATGTTTTATGTTGGTTATTATACTAGAATTTGTGGAGATAAGAGGAAAATAAACTTGCAAATGAGAAGTTTGAAGTTTTTGGTGTGGGAGATTGCTTGAATAGCTACCAAGTAGATCTAAGTTGTTGAGAGAGATGGAGTCTAGTCAATGAACTAGGATTGAGATGAATGGAGATTTGAATTTGTAAAGTTATTTGTATGTTACTAGATTAAACCTAGTTGTTACTTTCTAATCATTGTGTTAGTAGTGAAACCCTTTTGATTAAGGTTTACCTAACGATCATTTGTAAATCCTTTAACAAGGTGACATTCTAAGGGAATGTTCTAAAGTCCTCTAACAAGGGCACTCCTAATAGAGTGATTAAATATCTTAATAAGATCACATATAATAGTGTGTTTTGTAACCTTTAATAAGATTAGTTCCTAACATAGCTCACTTCAGAATAGTGAAAAGTGGTAGCATGTTACCTGGCGATTTTTCCCAAATTGGGTTTCCACATAAAATACTAGTGTCAAACATTTGTGTGGATGTTTGTTATGTGTTTATGCTACTTATTATTTTTAAGTTTGAGGTTTATTGTTAACTGTGATATTTTTCTTCTAGTTGGCGCATATCTTTCAAGGAGCTGAAATAGAATGAAAGACTAGAATGGTGATGAACAATTCTATTTGATATGTTGTTCATGAGTTTGATAACATTTTCTAGAGTTATTTAAAACTAGTTTTATACATCTGGACTTGAGGATAACTAAGTCACCCCCCCTCTTAGTTATTCTAAATAAAATAACACACCATAATGGGATAATTCACCCCTCAAGTGGGAGATACGACTTCTAACATCATCTTCGATTACCATATTCATAGAATATATTCAAACTTTCCTTCTTGGATCAACACTAGGATCTATCCAATCACTCATTCTCTCATACCAAGAAGACCTATCAGTGGTCTAGGCTATGCACTTTGGCCTTTCTTCTTAGCTTGCCACTCCTCAAACAAAACACACTAAATTTTCATCACTCCTTCATCTCCTAATTAGATCCTCTTTTCTCATTCCCTTGAAAGGACTCTATGCACTCACAAATTCCCTTCTATCTACTAAATAACCTTTAATGTTCAAGCCTTGAGCATTAGGATATATCTCACAACCCCCTTATGTCCTTTCTTCAAAAAAATATCTAATCACACTCCAAATTAATCACATTCATATCATGAGGATCTATTCCCTCAATATTGTTTTCATACCTCTTATCTTCCTAAGCGCACATCTTAGAATCACCCTATGATTGATTTCATGACCAATATCTTCAAAAAATTATTGTTTTCTCTACTATCATCCCCTATACTAATCCTTGAATGACTACTTCCTTGCATTGGATTCCTTACCATGAAATTTAAGGTTATTTCACTATTCAAGTAGGCTTAATACATCTACATTTCCTCATTATTATTCACATTCCTAATTCTTGACTCCTAGGACTAGTTTACTCTACCACAAATTTGAACCAATGCCTTTCTCACTCTTCTTTAACACTTGAAACCCTTCCTAGGATTCCTTGAGCTTTTCCCCTTTCTCATTATCTTAACAATAAAAAATACAAAATTTCTTACAAATAACTATCTAGTTATGTCATACATTTCAAAATTTTGTGGCCTTACATGTTTAGTTCTATCCTTGGGCTCTCTAACTCTCCCAATACCTACATCATCCTATAGAAAAATCTATATGCATTATTCATAGCCTTTACGATACTCTTTAATGAAAAAATAAATAGAGAAATAACTTAATAACCATTAAAACTAAGTTACTCTATTTATGATAGATATAATCACCAATCTTTAATAGATCCTTGAGTTATTTCTTTCATGATCCCATACTTCTTTAGGAGGGTATCATACATGTTCTTCCCCATATGTTTGTCCATTATGTGGTTTGGATCCATGTGAAACAACAAAAAATTATATCATTTTCCTCTCTTGGGTAACCCTAAGAGAGGGTTCTTTAGTCAACAAAGATAAGACTATTTCTTTATCAAAAAGAATGAAAAATGTTACTTGCAAAGTGAAAGTAAACTTGCTTCAAATTCCAAACTTCATAGTGATAAATTATCAAATAGTTATTAAATACTCCTTGAATCTTACACTGATATTAGACTGATATACCTACCAAAACATAGAATGTGCATACAACGATAGCTTCATTGGTTGGATTCCTCATTACATCAACTAATATTTCTTGAATATGATCATTACAAGTATTTGATAGACTTGTCCAATAGTTTGGACTAATACCAACTTGTAGCTACCCCAAGAAATAACTATTATTAGAGTAATAAGATGTTGCCTTATTAATTAAATTATTTTAATTTAATTATTAAGTCACTTATTATCTCTAGTCTACTTAAGCAAAACTTTAGGCATATAATAATTAATTATTTTATTAATTATTATCATGTAACCTAGGTTTTACCTTGTTAGGGTTTTGATCTCCTTTTATAAAGATTGATCTCTTTATAATTTATTCATTCACTTTTGATAATAGCAATTTCTCTTTTTTCTTATAAAGAATGTCTCATCTATAGATCTGGAATCTCCATAGTTTTTGCTTTTCTATTTCTGTGATAGGTGTTTGCATGCAGGTGATTCTTAGGAGCTGTAGGATTCATCTTTCATCAACTTCAACATGGTATCAGAGCTCTAGACCTTCATGCCCCTATTATGTTTATGAGAAGTTTTCTTTAGCTTTCAAATTTGTGTTTTTTGTTCAGAAGGTTTCATTTTTTAGAGTTTTTTATTATTGAATCTAGGGGGTCACCATTTTCGGTGCACTTTGAGCCCAAATGGACATCATCGTTGAGCTCAAAGCACCTAAAATCCTTTATTTTCATATAAATTTTTTTCCAATTAGACATAGTTGGAATTTGAGGCTAAATATTTTGCTCCCAAATTGGACACATTTCTTGAGGCGATGATTTTCTAATTTTTGGCATGTTTTTCAAGCTAGTGATTTTTAGATTTTTTGGCATGCAAATAATTTTTTTTTCAAAAGTCAAGATTTTGTCATATTTCCCGAGGCAGAAATTTTTGTGATTTTTGGCACAAAAATTGAGAATTTTTACAAAAAGCTAGGTTTTGGGACACACAAATCGATATTTTTTGAAAATTGAGATTTTTGGCATATTTCTCGAGGTGGTGCTTTTGTGATTTTTGGTATGCTTCCCAAGACAATTTTTGGTATTATTTGGTACGCTTTTTGAGACATTTTGACATGGATCCTAAGGTAGTAAATTTTATTTTTTTGCTTTTCGAGTGCTTTTTTGACCTACATGTGTTTTTTTTGGCCATAACTTTCACATCTGGACTTTGTTTTTTCATCCAAAAGTAGCGACAAAAAGTTGATTTTGAGCCCATCATGATGATGCATGTTATTTGGATTTTTGATGCTATTTAGTGGCTTGTTTTGGCTATCAAAGTTAGAAGTTCTATTTTGCACTTTGAGAGACATATCTTGAGACATTCGATTTTCTAGATTTTGCTCCAGGCACATCCCATTTAGTTTTTTCATTTTCAGCATTTTGATGTATATCTTGTTTGTTTTAGGTTTGAGGATAGATTTTTTTTATTTTAGATAATTCTTCATGGGTTATACTATCTATTATATCAGCCTTATGTCTCTTTTGATCTTTGTTGACATCTTTTTGTTGTATTTTTGCAAATGCACTGAGATAAAGTGCCACTCTATTACGTTTTAGGATCTTGGACATCTTTTTGTTTTGTTGTACTCACACTACTTTATAAATTTCCTTGGGGGTTTTATGTTGGCCATATTCACCATCTTTTTTTATCAAGTGAGTGCTCCTTCCATGACATTAGCCTCATGATGTGTCAGTGACACACACTAGTATAGGTGTTTGTACTTCTTTTGCAATCTTGATACTCCTAGTTCTTCTTTCTACATGAGATATTGTATTTAGTTTCTATTTCATGTCTTACCTCTTAGCATTAGAGGGGGATTATGTTAGTTCTATTATTTTCTTGGTTTGATGGAGTGAGCTATGTATTTAGTATTTGATCCTATGTACTAGGTGATTACAATGGTTGGATACCTATGCATTTTGGTGATATGGATCATTTACCATATAGACATTCTTTCATTCCTATTTTTGGAGGCCATGAAGATACCTTCTATATTCAATTGATTAGCTCTTTAGACTTAGTCTTATCTACCTAGTCATGTTCTCTACAGTAGAGGTTCTTCAAATCAGTAGTTTGGCAGTGTTTGTAGCTTCATTCTTCAGTGGTGTTCTTCATGATCATCTTTTGTTCCTATCTTCTAGAACATTCTTTCCATCTCTTTTTAGAGTAGGTTTTTTCCCGTATGGTTTTCTCTATTTCTCCTCTTTATAGAGATTTGGTTGTGCTTGGGTACCTCATTAGGCCTTGTTGCCAAGACCCAAATTTTCTTTCAACAGTAGTTTCTAAGTTTTTAGCCACTCCCTAAGTTTATCTTTAGGGGGTTTGTTACAGTAGTAATATATTTCCTTATTAATTAAATCATTTTGATTTAATTATTAAGTCATTTTTAATCTCTAGTTTACTTAAGCTAAACTTTAGGCATATAATAATTAATTATTTTATTAATTATTATCATGCAACCTAGGTTTTACTTTGTTAGGGTTTTGATCTCCTATTATAAGGATTGATCTCTTTGTAATTTATTCATTCACTTTTGATAATAGAAATTTCTCTTTTTTCTCATCAAGAATGTCTCATCTATGGATCTGAAAATTTCAGCCTCCATAGTTTTTGCTTTTCTATTTCTGTGATAGGTGTTTGCATGCATGTGATTCTTGGGAGCTACAGGGTTGATCTTTCATCAACTTCAACAACTATAACTTCCCTTGGTTGGCCTTAATACATGTTTTTTTATGTTGTTAAGTTGACAACCAAATTTTCAACTCAATAATTTATACTCCCTTTATGTTTTATCATTTATTTATGGCTTTATTACTTGTAAATGGTCATGTCAAGGCCTTCAAATATTTCATCTCAATAGATCACCACTCACATACTCAACTATAACATACTATTTATAATATTATTTGGTAGTTTTAACCAACCAACTATTTTTAAATTGATCAACAAATATTTAGTGCAACATTGCATCTTTTTTCATTTTACAACTTAAAAACCTCAAACCTTTCAATTTACATTACCGATATATCAAAATGGATCATTAGTGACCTTTTACATCATGTTTTTCTTATCATTGGTCATTTGGAAACTTTAACCATACATTTGGTGTAGGTAAGATGTATCATTGGTCAAGTTGATGATCTTTTGACCTAATGATCTCTAAGTAACATAAAAAAAGAATGAATGGTGATCTTGTGAATATGGTGATTGAACCTAAATTAATAAAGGTGAATTTTTTGAGTAAAAATTGCAATTTAATTTGGGTCATGGGTTTGAAAAATAACATATTTCATATATTTACTCCATTTCTTGATAAAACTCACTCCACTTTCAAACATCAAATATTGTTCATAACTCCTTTTGCTGATAACATTCTTTTTACTGATTAGGTCCATGAGGTAAAATGTTGAAAAAAGAGCTACAAATAGACAATGGAGTTTCAAAAGGTCATAAATTATTTCTATTGATGTTTCTAATAGGTTAATACAAGTTACAAAGGTTGTTTGTATGAAAAATGCAATTATTGCAAAAACAGTTACAAAGCGTAACTTTGCAAAATTACTAATTTTGCAAAATGTTTCTCAAAAAGTTGTAATTAGTAATTTTAAATATTTGAGGTTGGTTGAGTCATTTTTAACTATGAGGGGAATATAAAATAACATGTAAAGGGTTAATTTTAGTGTGGCAAAGTTGGAGGAGGCTAAGGACCCAATTAGGTCTCATGACATACTTTGAAAACTTGGAACACCTATACACATTTTGACTTAAACTATACTATGATGACTCTAATGTCCTTATTGATCTTCAAGTGCTTCTTGATCCTCCATGTGACCATTAATGTTCCTATACTAGAGTTGAGGATAGTGCGTCTAAGATGTCCCCACACTAGGTACCTTGGAGTATTGAGTATTATGTTATTATGTTGAATGTTTGATGATTTTGGTTTATTTTACAATTTTTTTATTTTAAGTATTTCAATTTTATATCTTATACTAAAAGCACATCATTTATAACTAACATTTTAGGTTTTATATAACTAGTTCCTAGAAGACATATGTGCTTCTGACATCAATTCACTTAGTTTGTGAACTTTTCATAGACTATTTTATTTTCCAATGAAGTAATATTTTTTGGAAATATATATGATAGGCTAAGTTACTGAGAGGGGAGGGGTGAATTAGTAACCAATAAAACTTAATCCTTATTTACCAATTAATCCTTTATGTGTATCCTGATCCAATTGCATGCATGAGAAACTAAAAATATTAAAACATTCATAACACTTTTGGCACACAATTTGGTGACCCAGAAACCTTCTAAATAGAAAGTAAAACTGGGATGGGGATTATACCCACAAGCTTTAGTACTATAGTATAAAATTGGCATATTAATGTTTACAATGATCACTTCTAATGATCTGCCCTGTTAGGAGCAATAAGGATGCTAAATCTACCTGGCAAAAGGATTTATAAACATATAATGAAATATGTACTCAATAAAGAGATTTACAAATGATTGTTAAGCCTATCTTATGAAAGGATTTAGCTGATCCACCTATTAGGATGAAACAATAGCTGATCTTTGATCTGCAACTTGGTTTTCTTAGTGAGATTCCTTTGAGTGTAATGATCACCTTTTGATAGATAAATCTTTGTTGCTCCTTATACTATTGTAGCCTTTGTAATTGTCTCTTTTTCTTTTCTCTACTTAATCCATCTATATTCTATCTCATCTTGGATGTGATACAATACATTACATATATACCAATCCGATTACAAATTAACAAAGTTGGCTACAATACTAGATTACAAAAAATACACAAAGTCAGCCCAATTGTAGAAACTCAAGTTCTAAAGACTAGCTTGGTGAGGTTCTAATACTCAACATCCACTATCAATGCTTAGAATGATCATGCACTTGATAGACATAGAAGCTCAATCCATAATAATCACTTCCAAGTAGTCTTGAACTTGGTCTACACTGGTGACTCAGTAAATACTGTGAAACTCAACATATAAACTGAATCATTGGATTCATACTGCATAGCTTGGTAAATGTTATCACTATGAGCTTAGTATAAATTGAGTCACTTGGTTAACACTGAGTGGCTTGGTTAACACTAGATTCACATCATAGTAACTACAAACTTATTAATCATTGCATAGCTTAGTTTGCACTGAGAAACTTGGCATACATTGAGATGCTCAAGCTACACTACTAATCAACAACTTGGTGGAAACTGCTCATCACAAACTGAATACTGCCTCTTAGACTTGGTAGCAGCTGTAGAACTCAATACAGACTGAAATGATTGCTTAACATTATTAACTATATAATATGCTCAGTAGATACTTACAATCTAAATAAGTGTATGTCACTAATAACAAACATGACTGTAATGTCAACAATCTCCCCCTTTGGCATTAGTGACAAAAACACTTATCAAGCAAAACTGAATTTGAAAAAAAAGTCCAAGAACATCTTTTATCCATCACCTTGTGTCTCCAACTTGGTAGAGTACTCTATTTTTGAGATTTTCTAAAATTGGTTTTGTAAGAGATGTATCTCTGAGTATCTATACCGGTATCTATGATAATTCGCCCACATACAATATACTTTAAATCTTTTCACATCAGATATATACATTTTCTCCCCTTTTTGTATACTTCATCTTATAATATACATCTTCTCCACCTTTTTGACATTAATGCCAAAGATGTATGCTATATACTATATTGTAATGCCAAAATGTAACAAGAAATTTGAATGTACCTTTAAAATGAGCACCATTTTCTTGTCCCAATTCTCTTGCAACACCTTGCATGTGTGCAATGTAATCTACACTTTTACTGATAGTTCTATCATGTGGTCTATAATTGAGAAGTTGTTATTGTGGGTGAGTGTTTTGGCACATACAATATGTTTTTGTAATGCATCCATACTTGGGAGAATCATGCTCTGTATATTTATCAATGTAGCTCTTATTTTGGCTCCTTCTCTCAACAATTCTACTTGCATATCATTTAAGAATTGGATCTTTGTGTAGTGGGAAGAGTTGTAACTTGGGTCAAGTTGCAACTGTTGTGCACTTACCTTCAAATATTCATCAATATTTGATAGTTTATCTTTTATTTCCTTGGTAAAAATTGAAATATCACATAGTTTACCAAATAGTGAAGACACATTGTTGCAAGAGGTCTCTAGTGAGCCTAGAATAGTAGACAATTCTACTTGATGGATAGCAATCTACAGAGAAATAAGTTCCAAAACTTTATTCTTAAATTTCTTCTCATCTCTACAATAATTTTCTTGTCCATTAAAATCTTCATTGAATTTCTAGACTACCTCTGCTAACTAATTCAAAATTGGTTGAGAAGTATCAACCACCATGTTTAGTGCCTCAACTAGGATATTATTTACATCTTCAATTATTTGGAATTCCTTATTTCTTTCATCTCTAAACCTCCACTACTTAGATTTCTTTTGAAGAAGTTCTCCAAATATGTGCATCTGATCAAGATTAAGATTGGAGATGTCCCAATTTGGAATAACAATCTCCTCATCTAGATCAATTTCTTCTTCATTCTCTTTGCCTTTACCCAAAATTTTTGTACTCGGTTGAGACATGGTCTCAACTATCTTTGCACTTATTAATTGCATGCTAGGAATAGAAACAATTGTAGAAATAGTAGGACTTGCTAAAAAAGTAGATACTGTACTCATTGTTGAAATACCAATAGTAGAAATACTTGGTGTAACCAAAGCTGATGTAGAGGGATGTATTGTCTTCTCGATAGATGAAGTACTTGTCACTTGTGTCAATTAAGTGTTAAGCTGGACAAGTGCAAAAATTGATTGGGTACTTGTGCTTACAGTGTTTGACACAATCAATCATGCAGTAGCTTTCTTTAGGTTTGATGTTTTCAATGTTTGGCTCAAAGAATGAGGAAGTGAGGCTATGATTGTTGCAATAATTTTCTTCAGGTTAGTCTCCTTAGTGGTCTGAACTTTTGGTAAGTCTTCCTCAGTAGCTTTTTGTCCCTATTCCTCTTCCTCATCATCTACATTGTCATAATGTGTAACTTCTTCTTCATCAATTTCCTCATCATTTTCATGCTCATCATCATCCTTTTCACTAACATTGACAAAAAAATCACTTGGCTTGTAAAGAACACAAATTTTCTTCCATGTGTTGGTGGCATTCTTCACTACATGTTCAATGTCATTCATCAGTATAAAACAAGTGTTGAACTCAAGGTAATTTTTTCTTCATTATTCTTTAGAGATTCTTTCACTTCCTTATCACTTAAGCTCAACATAAGTTGCCTCAAGGTCTGCTCATATATGTCTTTGGTAATTTTCATTGCATTCTCCCATCTTGGCTTGACCTTCTACATTAGTTCATTTAGAATCTGCTAAGCAAGCTAGTCTGGGAATACTTCCACTTACCCATTTTAGACATTATTACATCTACTATCTTCTTTTGCTCCTCTATAGTCCTAGTCTCATACTTTAGTGCTTTGAAATTTGGTATGCTTGATCATGACTCTATATCTTTCAACCCTTCCTAGAAGGTGGGTGGAGGCTTTTTAAAGATTACATCTCCTCCTTTGTCTAGTTTCTTCCTAGATGATCTCACTGTAAACACAACAATAGATGGTTTGGTAGGCTTGGTTATAATAACCTTACCCTTCTTCTTTAATGGATCTTCTTCCTCTAGTTTCTCTTCATCTTCAATGTCATCTCCTTTGCCTTCAGTCAAAAGAAGAGGGGAACTAGTTTTCAATTTGGCAATTCGCTTCTTCCTTTTTTTGACTGCTTGGGGGAGTTTGATTTCCAATTCAATTCTATCCTTTGCTTCATCATAAGTGCCAAAGTATGCAACTTTAGGGTCAACATGCTCATTAATTAGTGCCTCAATAATGTCCTAGGTTTCATTTATGTTTACCTCATAACCTAGAGGTTTGACCCATATAGTTCTTGGTCTAACTACCTAAATATATACTTTATCACTATCAACCATGAGAAAAAATCATCTTTGTAATCATCAATTAGTTTCTTTGGTATCAAAAATCTATTATTCATCTTATCTTTGAATGCATCAAAGTAATTGTCCATAATACTCACATAGTTTTCTCCTATTTCAACTATATATTCATTAATCTTATAAAGAATAGGTACATTCTTCCTCCATATGACTGTACCTTTGTATGGAAATAATTTTTGCACATAGAAAAATAGACAAGTTAAAAGTGAACCAAACTTAGAAGGATTGTTCTTGGAAGTTCTTATACTTTCCATATTCTTGTTGAATTGGTTCAACATCAACTCGACAAGGTCAAGTGATAGGTTATTCTTGATCACTTTGTATGCTAGATCTACTGCTTCGTATGACATACTATTAAGTCTACTCAAGTTGTAAATTTTGTGTACGATGACATGCATTCCAAAATTGAGTTCCATATTTGTGACATGGCTGGTCTTTATTCCCCTTCCATCCCATTCAACAAGGGTTGTGTTTTCAAGCTCAACCCAACTTAGGGTTTTGGTTGTTTCTACTTTTGCCAATATAGGAAGACTAGTGATCCTATGGATCATCTTCTTGGTTATCAAGATAGGTTGTTGTAGATACAATTGACCATTATACACATGACTAAGAATGAATCTTATCCATTTGATTTGAAAATCCCATGGCATATGCATAATATGAGTTAAACCCTTCACTTCAAGATGTTGATGCTATGGTTTCAACACACCATTCACACATAATTCTCTCAATGATTCATCCATTTATAAAGTTCCAATATCTTGAATAGCACAATTAAAATGCAAATGCATATCATTGATTAATAGTACCTTTGATAGAATTTGTGATTGAGCTCCACTCAGATCTAGGGTTTCAACAATGGCAGGACTCAGTTTAAAGTATGGTGCCTTCCACTCCATGCCTCAAACTAACATATCTAAGCCTTTCTTAGATTTGTTGCTAGTGGATGCAATCTTTACTCAGTAGGGTTTGAGAGAATGAAAAATCTTCAATAATAATTAGCTCAAATTGCTTGAATGGTCTAAAGATTGTCTTTCATAGATAGCTCTCAAAAATTTGTGGTGAGAAATGACTTTGATTTTTTCCTTTTCATCAAATTTTTCTTTTCAATCACCATAAATGCTTGATACGATTGTTTGTCCAAACAATAGACTGCCATCCACTTCACTTGCATTGAATGCTCAACAGAGTCATCCATGAATTAATTGGTAACCACACAAAGCTTAGTTACTCTCGACCTTGCTCGACAGCATCTTACAACCTAACCTCGCTTGATAAGGACTATAATGATTGTAACTTGATCTCACTCTATAATGACTAGCATCTTTTACTTGGTAATCCCATTGATCCCGTTGCATCTTTTACTAATGTGAGATGTCTTCTTTAGAATCCTAGTTCTAGTTCTCCTTTAAGAGATCAAGTGGAAATGCTTGAGTCACCCAAATCTTGAGTGACATGCTCATTATTTCTTGGACTTGCATTCATGGTAGATTTTGGAATCCATTTCTATTTCATTTTCTTTTTGATGCTATTAGCCTTGGCTTTCTTTTCATCTTCAATTCTTCTAGTATTGATACAGTTCTTGGCAAGATGACCAAGTTTTGTATAAATGAAACATCTTCTAGTAGTATATCTTGTCCTCATGTGATGTTTTACACAATTCATTCCAATGTGTCCAAATTCTCCATAGTAATGACATCTACACCAAGTGTTATAGTTCCAAACAAATATAGCTTTTACAATATGTTCTACTGGGTTTAATATCTTAGTTTTTCATTCTGAGGATTTGTGCCCATTCTTCTTACATTTGTGACATTTTTCTTCAAACTTAGGTTTCTCTTTGTATTCATTATACCTATGACCAAGCTGATTGCAATTGTAGCATTTTCCATTGAATTTGTTAGTGTAAATAAGTATTTACTTATTACACTTACTTAAGTTTACTTAGGTTAATGCATTATTTTAATATTTATTTATTAGTCACCTAGGAGTATGTGTAGTCTTGTGAGTTGTCATGTTGACATCATAGGGGTCCGCACCTCTTTTAAGCACATGTTGTCTACAACACAAGAATCTTCTACACACATATGACACTTTGTCTTTCTTATCCATTCATTTAGAATTTTGGATAAGGTGCTTAGTTGTCTTATCTTCTAGTTGTTTCTAGAGACATTCTAGGTGCTTTCTAAGAGGCCTTTATATGCAGGCACTCCTAGTGTGTTTGAACATCACATTCTAAACAGAGCAATGTATTTAGACATACTCTAATTAATTTATCATATCTATTTTTGGTCTACAGTTGTGCTTGTGTTTGGGTTCTTAGTTCCTAGGTGAATCTTTCCTTTAGGAAAATTCTTACAGAATTTAGCTTTCCCATTACTCCAACATTTGTTTTATGTATGACTTATTTTACCACATTGACTATAATTAGGTCTTTGATTCTTTTGGCTCCTTGCTTGGATGATTCACATTCTTTTGTATGTCCAATTCATGCTTTTCCCTTTTGTTTGAAATGACTTTTCTCATTCAAGTGATTCATGTCTACTTGAGATTTCATCATTCTCTCATTGGTTTGCCTTTTAGTATTTAGATCATTCTACAATCTTTCATTCTCTGATCTTAGATTCATGATTTCTTCATTTGCATTGGTGAGTTGATCAATGAAGTCTATCTGCTGAAGGGATATATACTAAATTTAATTATTCTTTACTTCTCTCTCTTTTTTTATCTTGTTTTTTTCTTCTATGACTTCACACAATCTTACTGACTGAATTTCTTGCTCTCTTCTTAGTTTTCTTACTTCTTCTTGAAGAGTACCATTATTTTCCAATAATTCTTTGATTGTCTCATTAGCTTCATCTAAATTGCTTGAATGGATGTCTTCAATTCTTTCTTCAGTGTAGAGTTGGTCATTCATCTGTATTGCAAGATCTTTTCTTCTTTTCAGAGATTGAGAGAGTTTCTCCTTTGCTTTCTTGAGTTGTCCAATAGCCAATTCCAAATCTAGCTTCTCATTTTCAATTGCCTTATCAAGTATGAATATCTCCATAGCCTTTGATCTTTGCTCAAGCTGTTAAACTTTTCTCTAAGAACCACAATCTCTTTGATACCAATTGTTGGAAATGTATATGATAGGCTAAGTTACTAAGAGGGGAGGGGTGAATCAGTAACCAATATAACTTAATCATTATTTACCAATTAATCCTTCATGTGTATCCTAATTTAATTGCATGCATAAAAAACTTAAAATATTAAAGCATTCATAACACTTTTGACACACAATTTGGTGACCTAGAAACTTTCCAAATAGAAAGTAAAATTCAAGCTGGGATGATACCCATAAGCTTTAGTACTATAGTATAAAGTTGGCCTATTAAGGCTTATAATGATCACTTTTGGTGATCTGCCTTATTAGGAGCAATAAGGATTGCTAGGTCCACCTTGTAAAAGGATTTACAAACATACAATGAAATATACAATTAGAAAATAGATTTACAAAAGACTGTTAAGTCTACGTTGTGGAAGGATTTAGCTAATCTACATGTTAGGATGAAATAGTAGCTGATCTCTAATCTACAACTTTGCTTGCTGAGTGATATTCCTTTGAGTGTAATGATGACCTTGTTGTGATAGATAAATCTTTGCTACTCCTTATACTATTGTCGCCATTGTAATTCACTCTTCTGCTCTTCTCTACTTAATTCATCTATATTCTATATCATCTTGGATGTGATAAAATACATTAAAGATATACCAATCCCATTATAAACTAACAAAGTTGGCTACAACATAAGTTTACACAAAATACACAAAGTTGGCCCAACTGTAGAAACTCAAGTTTTGAAGACTAGCTCGGTGAGGTTCTGATACTTGGTATCCACTGTCAATGCTTGGCATCATCATGCACTCGGTAGACATAGAAGCTCGATCCATACTGATCACTTCCAAGTAGTCTTGAACTTAGTCTACATTGGTGACTCAGTAAATATCGTGAAACTTGGCATACAAAATAAATCACTGAATTCATACTACATAGCTTGATAAATGCTATCACTACAAGCTCGATATAAATTGAGTCACTTGGTTAACACTGAGTGGCTTAGTTAACACTAGATTCACATCACAATAACTATAAACTTAGTAAGAATTGCATAGCTTAGTTTGCACTAAGAAATTTGGCATATATTGCTAATCAACAACTTGGTGGAATTTGCTTAGTGCAAACTGAATATTGCCCCTTGGACTTGGTAGCAACTGTAGAACTCAATAGAGACTGGAATGCTTGGTTAATACTGTTAACTATATAATATGCTTGGTAGATAATTATAATCTAAATAAGTGTATGTCACTAATAACAAACATGACAATAATGTCAACAATATTATGTCATATAATATATTGGAAGAAAAAATAAGGAGACAATTTATAGATTTTGGCCTAGCTTGAAAAGAAAATTTAAAGGAAAAAGTTTTAGTTTTTGCCAAAAACACAAGGGACTAATGATTAGAAGACTTTTAATCACAACATTTAAGAAAAAATGTAGTAAACATGGTCACATGGAAGGTCGGCATGATTATCCTCCATGGGTAACTAAGTTGTTTATTATATCATTTGAATAATTTATATACATAAGAAATCACTTGATGATGAGTTCATGATAATGGTTCATTTATGTTGAACATTTTTATATAGATGAAGTACCCTAGGACAAAAGATATGAACTACCATAACCTAGAGAATATGGTTTTCAAGTGGAGGAACATGGATGTGTGAATGTCGAAGCTAAAAAATAATGATCCTATGGAAGAAGATAATTATACACTATCTAAACACAATTAAATATGATGGTACAAATACATTGATCCATAAATCATTTAGTTCTAGCACAACTGATCAAGATAAATTTGATGGTTTTCATGATTTACCTCTACTTTAGAAGGCATACAAGGCCTTTTACAACGTATCCCAAAAAACTCTTCTCTCTATTTTATTTTTGTTGGTGAACTTGAAGGTTATGAAAGGTTTATCTAACATAAGAATCTTAGGCTTTCATCAATAGTGGATGGTGTCGATCCATTTGGAGAGGTGAGATCTATTTAATCAATGTGGCCTACTTATTTTTATAAAAAAAACATTCCTCCATGAATGTCAATAAAGAGGGAGAACATATTGTTTAAAATGATTGTTTTAGTCATTATTTTCATTTAAAAGTCATCTACACTAAATTATACATATTGTAGTAAAATGGTTAGAATAATTATTTAATGCTTTTGTTCATTAAACTAGGTAAGTACCAAGTCAAGGATATAAATGTATATATTTAGCCTCTTATTGAAAATTTTCTAGGTATGGAATCTCTAATCCAATGGGAAAAAGACAATTTCAATTCCATGCAATGTTTGTATGAATAATTCATGATGCTCTAGGGCTAACATATTTTTGTGTTATGTTATAATGTTCAACTTGTGCATAATTACAATATTAAAATTAACATATTCAAGCCAATTATATATGATCTTGTAGGTATTCAATCAAAGCGAAAATATTCATTTCAATTTTGTAGTCCAAAGATAAAATCTTGTCATTCAAAAAGTTTAGGAAAGTAAGTCTTTGATGAGTATAGACACTTCCTCCACAAAAATCACAAGTATCAAAATATTGAAAAAATATACTTTCAATGGGAAAGAAGAGACCACATCAAAACCATAAATAATGACACCTCACCTATCAACGCAAGAATATAATAGAATTAAACATCAAGGTATTTTAATTGTATTTTGTTTACTCATGATGTACATGATGATGATTTCCACTGTTAACTTTCTAAACTTGTATGCCTCTTGAAGGTCATCGAGGAATTAATTACCACCTTCCAAAGGGACTAAAAAGTTATTCTAAATAATTTAGTAGGTTTCCCTGCTATGAGAAGCTACACATTGCAAATATTTTTTTGATACAATGCATTTTTGGATAAAATATAAAATAAACCTATGCAAAAAATTGGATGAAAGGTGTGACAAAGAGAAAAATGTAAAAAATTGTAGTGGCATTTAGTAATTGAATCATGCAAAAAAAATGACCTTTTATTAAATAGAGGTGGAGAACAAATTAATACGCAAGCCCCTTCTTGGTTATTAATAGAGAAATAACACAACACTATAAAATAAGTCATACAAAAATTGCTAATTTTGACAATTTTTTTATATGTTAATACAATCCCAATTACTAAGAGGGGGATGAGATGAATCAATAATAAAAAAATCTACTTATTATAAATTATTAAGAAATTTAACCTCTTAAACATTCAATCAACATCTAATGTAAATGAACTTTTCACAATAAACAACCATAAGAAAATTAGCCTCAAAGTGTAGACACCAAATTCATCTCTTGGAAACCAATTTAAGTGAAAACCATGGTGTGAGATAATTTCTATGAAATCTATACTCTTATGGATATGCCTTGTGAGGAGTATTGGTCCTCAAATTTTTGGTTGGAATCCTATGATCTTTCCTACTCAATGTAGGATTCTCAACACAATTTGGCACCCCCAACTTTCACATTTGCACCCTTTGAAAAAACAAAACCCCAAGTGCAAAAATAAAGGGGTGCGGGGTAGTGCACCTAACTTAGTGTACTACCCTGCACCCCATATATATATGAAAAACCCAAAAATCACATCAAATACAAAGCACTCAAAACAAATGGGCGTGTCCTTGCACACCTAATCTAGTGCACAAGTGTGCACCCTACACATTGAAAAATACCAAAAGATGAGGTGTGCACTTGTGCACCTGGTTTGGTGCACTAGTGCACACCTTATTTTTCTTCTTTATTTTGAGAAATAACATGGTATTGGGGGAGTGTTTTCTCATTCATTTAACCTTTTGGGTTTTGTTCTGAAGAAGATTAAACATTTTCATAATCTTATCATTTTTTTGAACTAATGGGCAGCTTCATTTTGTCATGTAGGTATAATGGCATCCTCATCTAGTGAGAAAATGACATCTAAGCTTGTGGTTTTCAAGTTCCAAGGGGTCCCATCCAAGTCAAGATTCCAAGACAACTATGAATTGATAAAAGACACTGATTTGGGACATATAGACTTGGGAGAATTTCTAAGAATCTGCAACAAGCCTATAGAGAGATTAGCTTTGGTATCTACTTTGATCCGATCAAGGTTAGTGAATGCATCTTCACACCCAACATCAGTATATTCATCAGAGTTAATCATGACACTGGCTCAACATTTTTTTCCTGAGGAAAGGGTGGTAAAGAGCATGATGAGAGAAGTTGTACTTGATCTCTAACCCAACAACATTGAGAGGGTCTTCCATCTCCCTAGGGTAGATCAATTCATCAAACTCTCTTATGAGGTAGTTGAAAGGTGGTATAGGGAACACATAAAGGAGGTGATAGATATAATTCAATCATCTTACCTCATTGAGAAGACTCCTCTTGGCAAGGTGACAAGAAATGTGTATATGACATTGGCATATATGAAGGACGATATTGGCTACTCTATTATTCTTCTGAGTAGGGTGATGGGTCTACCGATAGCTAGACATTTGAATGTTTTCATGGTGAATTTTATTAAGACTATCAAGATGAAAAAAATGCCACTTGATTGGGCTACCACATTAAGTGAGAACTTGGGTGAATAATTGGCAGTAGTCAAGGATAAGAAGAAGTTCTATATGACTTTCTACATAGTATATCGCTACTAGCAAGGGCAACAAATTATCCTAAATTTTACAAGAGAGATAACATGTGGGATCCCAATGACTGGCCTTACATTGTCTACCCTCAGTTGGTGAGGAAGAAGCTCTTAGGACAAAGCAAAGAGTACAGAATTGTGAATGATATGTTCATATTCATGATCATCCGATTCATAGAGGGAGACTATGCAAAAAGATTATTTGATGATACAATTGCACAAATAATAGCTCTTGGGGCCTACTACATCCATTTACAAATATTCATGTATCTTAGGGTAGTTGGTGCCACTGTCAACCCAAAGAAGCTCCCTAGATATCCAAGTGATAGGTTGGTTTTGTTGGAGATTGCACAATAGATTGAATCTGCATATAACGGGATAAGGAAACAATGAAGACCATGTTGGACATGGCCCCTGGTCATAGGACCATACTAGGTTAAGTAGAAGCAAGATATTCTATCTTTCAAATGGGAGTGGCAATATTATTCCCTTGAGCAGTACAACTCTCCTAGGCCATATTTTGATAACATTAGCAAAGTTGAGAGTCTAGTTGGCAAAGAATTCCACCATGAAGAGGCCTTTAAATACCATTGGATGAATGCAACAAATGAATATGATGTCCATATTAGGGACTATTGTAGGATGACTTTGTATCTGGCTGAAAAGGCTCTAAAGGTTCAAATTCCAGAGGAGATATTGAAGCAAGATTCTGGGGAGCTATTGGACCCCCTATTCAACTCAGAAAAAATTGGAGAGAGACCCATAATGAACACTAAGGTTGATAGGGAGGAGGGTGATGACATAAATCATCAAGCGAGGTATGTCATTAGGATGTCAAAGGATTGGATCAAGAAACCCTTTCAACTTGATCCAATACCTGATACCATGATATTTCACGCACAAGCCTGCCCAAAGAGTTGTAGAAGAAGGAAAGTTACAATTCCTACCTTTGTGGCCTAGTCTCCTATAAGGCCAGAAATAGTATACCAACTTGACCACCTAGTTGGATACTACCACCCTCCAGAGAAGAAAGGAAAGGGAAAAAGAAAGAGGAGCTATCGTCAATGGGCTGAAATAGAAAAGGGTGAAGTGCAAGCACCTCTGTAGTAATAGGAAACAAATTGATGGGGACACAACCCATGCACAGAATGGACACAACAAGAAAGGGAAATTTTATTAACTTTGTAGATAAGCTAATACATTTAGTACAAAGAAAATAGACTTCAAAACATGCCCTAAGGGCTTACAATAACATAAATCTGGAGATAATTTCTCCTTTCAATACCTCCTCTCAAACTCCACTCTGAACTGCCTTTTACAATGCCAAAAATGTCCTTAAATAGACCCCGGAGGGTTAAGGACTAGGAATACATTCTAGAAAGTGCTAGTAGGCATCCATCGACCAAATAGAAGGCTCCAAAAGCTGCATTAGAAGTCGACGCAAATCTAGAAGAATCCAAAAATGGTAACCGAACTTTCGGGAGGCATAACTTTTGAACCGTAGCTCCGATTGACGAACCGTTTACATTTTCAGAAAGCTCTCGAAGCACTCTATAGCCCTATGGACCAGCTTCACTAGTCCCCCATTTTTTGACCCTTTTTGAGGTCATTTAATGCCCCTAACTTGACTTTGAAGCATTCTTAGGAGGTCTCCAAAACCCAAAAAATTGCGATAACTTTCAAACCGTGGGGCCTTTTGACCTGATTCTTTTTTTGGAATGCTCTAAATTAAAATTACATTCATCTAGCCAATTTACACCTCCTAGTTCACCAAAATGATGGCTCAATTACATAGTCCTATTTTTTTGGCATTTACACGTATCCCAAGGTGTTCAAGTACTCTATCCTAGAACACTGATAGTGGAACTGTGAGAGTTGGAACCTTTATTTGACCCAAATGGGTATCCACAAAATGAAAACACATGAAACAGAAACTAAGTCTAAGTACATTTTTTTTTGGGTGACACAGGATTGCCCTTAAACCTCTGGATGCTCCTGCATCAGACACCCAGGGTAGATTGAAAAGTGACCCTGTCACTTTATGAATGGTAGAGGAAATCCCAAATGGGAAACCTCAGCTACTAAAATCCAAGTTGAGTCCTCTATCAGCCGTCCTTTTCACTAGACCAAGTACTCTTCATACTATCTGTTTTTGGTACATCTACCCACACAATGATCTAGAATGTCTTCTATCTCCTCCTTCTTAGAAGTAGGAATTGAACATTGCTCTAACACCAACTCCTCATCTACACCATCATCATGATATTTTGTTAAGTTTGCAATGTTGAAAATAGGAGAAATGTGAACACCATCTAGTAGCTCCACCTCATATGCATTTCTTGAGTCATGTTTCTTCAGAATTTTGCAAGGGCCAAATTTCTTCATTTTCAGCTTGTTGTAGGTACCGGTTAGAAATCTTTCTTTTCATAAGTGCACCATGACTAGATCCCCTACTTGAAATTCCTTATGTCTTCTCCTTTGATTAGCCCTAGCTTTATACTCTTGATTCATTTTGGTAATGTGTGCCTGAACCTCCTCATGTAGACGCTTGATATGTTCAACAAATTCTTCAACTTCAGCACTTGTCCTTTCCCCTTGCTCTATCTTCCTCAATTCTGGTGTAGTCCTTGGGATACTTCCATATACAATTTGGAATGGTGATTTTTTAGTACTCCTATTTATAGAGTTATTGTAAGAAAAATCTGCTTGTGGTAGAATCAAATCCCATCCCTTGGGCTTATCCCCAACTAAACATCTCAGCAAATTGTCGAGACTTCTGTTTACCACTTCTATTTGGCCATCAATTTGTGGGTGATGTGTGAAACTGAATTTCAAGTCCGTTCTCAACTTTTTCCACAATGTCCTCCAGAAATACCCCATAAATTTAGTATCTCTATCAGAAACTATACTCCTTGGAAGACTATGTAGTCTTACCACCTCTCTGAAAAAAAAGTCTGCAATATGGATAGCATCATGAGTCTTGTGGCATGGAATAAAATGTGCCATTTTGGAGAACCTATCAACCACCACAAATACTGAGTCATTGCCGCATTGTGTCCTTGGCAATCCAAGAACAAAATCCATACTTATGTCCTCCCATGGCTTTGATGGAACAGGCAATGGCTGATATAGTCCAATATTGTGACTAAATCCCTTGGCAACTTGACAAACCTGGCAACTCTATACAAACTTCTTCACATCCTGTGAAATCTGAGGCCAAAAATAATGTTCTCTAAGAATGGCAATGGTTTTATCTTGACCAAAATGTCCTACCATCCCTCTTTTGTATTTCTCCTTAATCAAATTTTCCCTCATGGAACTCCTTGGAATGCATAATTGACTACCCTTGAACAACATGCCATCCTGAATCAAATAGTCTAACCACTTGGTTCTATCTACAACAACAGGCTCTTTACAAGCTTTTGATGCTTCAGAAAAATCAGGATCCTCAGGATACAAATTCTTGAGTTCATCAAACCCAACTACTTCAACCTGCATTACTGTAAGCAACAACTATCTCCTACTTAGTGCATCTGCAACCCTGTTAGATTTTCCACTTCTATGCTTCAACACAAATGTATAACTCTGCAAGAACTCTACCACTTCATATGCCTCTGATTCAATTTACCTTGGCTATTTAGGTACTGTAATGCCTAATGATCAGTATACAAAACAAATTCCTTTGGCAACAAATAATGCCTCCATTTCTTTAAGGCCTGAACTATTGCATAGAACTCTTGATCATAAACATAATACTTCTTCTTGGCATCATTCAATTTTTCACTAAAATATGCAATAGGCTTACCTTCTTGGCTTAATACAGCCCCAATAGCACTGCCACTAGCATCACAATCCACCTGGAACACCTTTCTAAAATTTGGAAGTTCCAACATAGGTTGTTCTATCACCTTCTTCTTCAGCAATTCAAAACTTCTCGTAGCTGTTGCAGTCCATTTGAACTCTTTTCTATCCCCTCTTATTGTGTCGGTTAGGGGTGCACATATGCCACTAAAATTCTTAATAAACTTCCTATAAAAACTAACCAAACCATGAAATGATCTTACCTTAGTAGCAGACCTTGGAGTAGGCCATTCCAAGATGGCTTTTACCTTCTCTAGATCCATTTTGAGACCTTCAGGTGATATAACAAACCCCAAATAGACTAACTCTCTTTTTGCAAAG
The DNA here is from genome assembly GCA_028749045.1 of Cupressus sempervirens. NCBI lineage: Eukaryota > Viridiplantae > Streptophyta > Pinopsida > Cupressales > Cupressaceae > Cupressus > Cupressus sempervirens. The sequence continues at coordinate 527,963,517 of CM053787.1, forward strand.
ATACACTTCTTCAAATTAATTAATAGTTTCTCTTCCTTTAACCTTTCAAGGACACTACGAATATGCAATAAATGTTCTTCCAAAGTCTTGCTGAAAATTAAAATATCATCCAAATAGACAGTAACAAATTTTCCCAAGAAATTCTTAAGTACCTCATTCATAAGCCGCATGAAGGTGCTTGGGGCGTTTGTCAATCCAAAGGGCATGACTAACCACTCATAAAGACCCTCCTTGGTCTGGAAGGCTATTTTCCACTCATCTCCTTCTCATATCCATATCTGATGATAGCCACTCTTGAGATCTATCTTTGTGAAGTACTGAGCTCCACTCAAGCAGTCCATAAGATCATCCATCCTTGGCAAAGGAAACTGGTACTTGATGGTTATCCTATTTATAGCTCAAGAATCTATACACATCCTCCACTCTCCATCCTTCTTTGGTGCAAGTACTGCAGGTATTGTACATGGACTTAGGCTCTCCCAAATCAAGCCCTTCCTCAATAGCTCCTGAACCTGTCTGTTTAGCTCCTTTGTTTCAGTAGGAGTCATCCTGTGAGTAGCCTTGTTAGGCAAACTTGCTCCTGGAATTAGATCTATCTGATGACTAATTTTCCTTACTGGTGGCAATCCTTCTAGAACATTATCAGAGATAATATCTCCAAATTCACCTAGTAAATTTGAAACTTCAAGTGGTATTTCACTACTACCTTCTTTATCTTTCCTAGGAATCAAAGCATAGCACATACGCTGATGTTTCATTCCATCTAAAAACTTCCTTCCGTCAACAAGACAAATCCTAACACTGCTACATACCTTTTCACCTTCCTTTTTCATGGGCTTTAGTTTGTGGCAAAATCCATCCTTTGTTAAAGAATATGTGTTTGCATGACCATCATGTACTGCATGTCTATCAAACTGCCATGGTCTACCCAACAATAGATGGCAAACATCCATTGGAATAACATCACAGAGAACTTCATCATGGTAAATCCAAATTTTAAATTTCACTAAACATTGTTCACTTACTAGGACCTTATGATCATCTTTTACCCAAGCAATCTGATAGGGCTAGGAATGTTTCTCCCTCTTGAGCTTTAGCTTAGAGACCATCTCCTCTGACACCAAGTTGTCAGTGCTACCACTATCAATGATCACATCACAACATTTTTCCTCACATTTGCACTTGGTACGAAACAAACTCCTCATTTTTCCTAGTTCAATCTCACCACTTAATAGCCCTTTCATTTACCAAGGTCTCTCCTCTTTCTGCATCCTCTGAGTGTGATGACTGTGCATCCTCATGCACATGAGCAACCCTAGCTTGACTCTCAGCTCTCCTATCTGTCCTTCCTTATTGTTGAGGGCATTCAAAGGCATGATGACCTTCTTCATTGCAATAGAAATAGGTACCATAGAAGCCTCCTCTTCCTTTTCCACATCCTCTACCTCTTCCTCTCTGATCTCCAAAGTCTTGATCACGGGAGCAGTTGAAACCCTCATTCCTCTGGTTCCTACTAGTACCCACATCTTCATTTTTCTTTTAAGTTTCATTTTGACCTCTAGATGACCTACCACTTCCCCTTCCTCCTTGACCACACCCTCTTTGTCTCCCTTCAAACCTTTTATTCAGCTTCTCTTCAACTTGTAGGGCAAATTGGTATGCCTCTTCAATGCTGGTCATTCTTACCAGACTTAATTCCTCCTGGATGCTAGGTTGCAACCCACTGATACAACAAGAAACCTTCTCCTTATTTTCTTTTGCATGCCCTGCTCTAATCAAAAGTCGATAAAACTCATATGTATATTCTTGGATTGATCTTCCTGCTTGCTTTAGCCCTTGCATCTTCTTAAACAAATCAAGCTTGTAGTCCACAGGAATGAACTGCTTCTTCAATTTGTCCACCATGTGATCCCACCTTGTGATCTTCTCCTTTCCTCTTCTGTTTCTTTCCAATTGAACCTCTTTCCACTAGATTTTTGCATGGCCTTTCAGTTTAGCCTTTGCAAACTTAACCCTATCTAGGTCCCTGGTATCCTCATACTCAAAGTATTCTTCCAGTTCATTGATCCAGTCGATCAACTCATCTGGTTTTAGATTTCCTGAAAATACACCCACATCAATTGTAGGTCTTTTCCCAAATTTAGTAATGGCCCTAAAAAGCCTTTCCTCTGCCTGATTCAAAATTTCCCCATCGAATTCCCCTTCTGGTCCAATTTCTTCTTCTTCATTGTCATCCTCACTGTCATCACCTACGGCAACATTTGTTCCTCTACGGAGCTCCTCCTGCAATGCTTGTACCTGCCTTTGGAGGGCTCTAACCTCCTTAGGATTAATAACTCTAGCCCTTCCACCATGCTCTCTTCATGGAGGCATCTTCTTAACTCAAACCCAGAACCACACAGTCCTATGCAAACTGCCTCACAGTCGGCACTCTGTCTACACACTCAAGAAAACCTGCCCTGATACCACTTGATGGGGACACAACCCATGCACAGAATGGACACAACAAGAAAGGAAAATTTTATTAAATTTATAGATAAGATAATACATTTAGTACAGAGAAAATAGACTTCAAAACATGCCCTAAGGGCTTACAATAACATAAATCTGGAGATAATTTCTCCTTTCAGTACCTCCTCTCAAACTCCACTCCGAATTGCCTTTTACAATGCCAAAAATGTCCTTAAATAGACCCCGGAGGGTTAAGGACTAGGAATACATTCTAGAAAGTGCTAGTAGGCATCCATTGACCAAATAGAAGGCTCCAAAAGTTGTGTTAGAAGTCAACGCAAATCTAGAAGAATCCAAAAATGGTAACCGAACTTTCGGAAGGCATAATTTTTGAACCGTAGCTTCGATTGACGAACCGTTTACATTTCTGAAAAGCTCTTAAAGCACTTTATAGCCCTATGGACCAGCTTTGATTGTCCCCCACTTTTTGACCCTTTTCAAGGTCTTTTAATGCCCCTAACTTGACTTTGAAGCATTCTTAGGAGGTCTCCAAAACTCAAAAAATTGCGATAACTTTCAAACCATGGGGCCTTTTGACCTGTTTTTTTTGGAATGCTCTAAATTACAATTACATTCATCTGGCTAATTTACACCTCTTAGTCCACCAAAATGATGGCTCAATTACATACTCCTATTTTTTAGCATTTACACGTATCCCAAGGTGTTCAAGTACTCTATCCTAGAACACTGATAGTGGAACTGTGAGAGTTGGAACCTTTATTTGACCCAAATGGGTATCTAAAAATGAAAACACATGAAACAAAAACTAAGTCTAAGTACATTTTTTTTTGGGTGACACAAGATTGCCCTTAAACCTCTGGATGCTCCTACATCACAAATGTGCAAGGATCACAAGATATAACAGTTGCTCAAATCCAACCAAATCCTACATTGCCACCACTTGCCCCAAGCTAGATAGAGGAAGAAATAAAACAAGCCTTTGTTCCTCCTCCGTAAGAAGAGCCAATATCCCCTTCTGCCTCCATGAAATAGAAAAGGATTAAGATCCCTATAAAGAAGAGGCAAAGGGTGACTAAAAGAATGGTTCCTTTCCCATCTATCATTGAAACTATTCCTAAGGGAGAAGAGGGGGAAGAAGAGGAACATGTGCCTTTATAGCGAAGAACCCAGCTAGCTCAAGCCATGAAACAACAAAGGAGAAGAAGTTCCATACTAACATCACCATTCACCCCAGAGGAACCCTTGAAAGTGTCTTCTTTAGAAGATGAGGTACAATAATGGGTGGATAAGCAGGATACATAGGGCACTGATGTGTTTAAGATGTTAGATGTTTATTTCATGCTCATGGGGATAGAATTGGTTGGGGACAAGATGAGGGATACCCCTATAGGTGAACACCAATAGGAAGAATGGATGCAAATGTTGCCAGAGTCACAAGGTCTCGATCTTACTCCCCCATCTCCACCACAAGTCACGGTGGTAGATAAAGGCTCAGTTATTCCTCCACCCCTAGGTTGTCAAGAAGAAAAAGTTCAAAAGGAATCTTTACAAGAGGAGGAGCCACATAAAATGGTAGAAAATTCTCAACTAGCTTCCCAAGACATTGAGCTACAAACTATAGGATCTATAGAGACAGAGGCCACAAAAGAAGAGCCCTTGTTAATGGAAAGAACTTTGAGGAGGAGTGATAAGGGAAAGGAGTAGCCAAACATACTCCATCCTTGAGAGGTTGGTCTTTAGCTAAACATGTCCCAAGGTGGCTAAGGAAAGAAATAATGAGGAGCATGAAACCACAATTCTGTGCTAACGAGGAAGAAATTTTTGAGTTGGCTAAGATCTTGAACAAACTTGAGTTTCCATCACATGAAGCAAGACCATTGGTATTTTTCAACAATACCTAGGATCAAGATTTTTTTGCTCAAGTGTCCATCCCTCTTGATGATATAGATATAGAAATCCTCAGTCCTCAAGATTATTAGATCAAAGAGGTCATGCTTGGGAGGCCCATATGGGATACAGCTAGATTGATGGTAACCATGGGGATCAAAGAATTTTTTAGGAATATGGAATAGGATGAGGTCAAACTCTGCACACTTTGAAGGAAAACTAAGATCCTAAGAGGATATTTAGCCAAAGATGTTGGTCCTCTAGATCTCGAGCACCCTGAGGAGACCTTGAAAACTATACTCAAAGAAAGGGGAGCTGTGTATTTAGATCCATTTTTGAAAGCCTGTCAATAGAAGTGGGAAAGTTTTAAAGAGAAGGGAATTTTGATCATCCAGGGGAACCTAAAGTTATTGCATGCTACATAGGAGAATGTGAATAAAATGGTGACAACTTTGAAGCAGGACTTCAACATTATGGATGAAGTAAGGGCCTTGAGTAAGGACTTACAAGTTTTGCAAGCCATAAAGGGGTAAAGATACATAATTTTGGTAGATGTATATATAGCAGAAGAGTTGTATTTGATTGATGATTAGATAGAGAAATTAGCGAATAGTAATAAAATAATCAAAACATTACACGTGGAGATCCACTGGCTCAAGGACCAAGCCTGAGAGTGAATTTTGGAAACAAAGAGGCATTATAGCAATGCATGTTTAGAGATTTTTGAAGATGAGGAATGGGAAAATTTATTTCCTATAGAAGTAGTAGTGGAGACTTTTAAGAAGTTTTTTGAGGAAGCAGCCAATGATGAGAACATCTAACAAGCTTTCAGAATAGAAGAAGTCTTATTAGAATTGGATACCAAACTTGAGAATTTTGTTGAGACTCAAATTGTGGTAGACAATTATAGATAGAAGGTCAAAGATAAATATGAGGCTCTAGATTTACCAAATGTGGAAAATATTACTAAGATTATAGAGAAATTCAACAACAAACATCCAAACATAGCTTTGGGATGAAGGGGAACAAAACCCAGATGCTAGAATTTCAATTTTGACACTTGGTAAAATTTTGAAATTTTGGACCATTTTGAGGTGCACAACTCTATAGGTCCATAGCTCCATAGGTGTATAGGTTTTCTTTTCAAAAGTTGCATCGATAGTTAATTGCCAGTTCTAAAAATAGAGCTTTCTATGCATTAGAAATGCATTTTGACAACAGTTTAACTCTGACAAATGCCTAGTAAAGGGTCAACTTCCATTTTTAGCACTTCCAGACACTTCCGCTTCGAGTGAAGGCTTTCTTATTCATTCTCCTCTCATAAATTCTTTGTTTCTAACGTGTAAAGGCTCATTCATCTAATTAATGAATAAAAATGGATGGAGTCCTACTTAGCACCAATGAGATTATTAGTTTGTACATAATTATTTTATTTTAAAAAAATATAAAGCATTTTATTGCATGAAGATATCTCTCACTCTCAACACAAATTGAGGAGATGATTTCTTATAAATGTGATCACCTAAAAATGGTCATCTAGACTATTAGCCCCCTTTTCAACATTTTGGCTAAATTAATTTAATCACTTACCTAAGCCAAATTGTTAATAATCAATTTATTTGATTATAACATATAGTTTGACTATGCTATCCTAAGTTCATTATCTAATTAAAAGAACATGTCCCCTTTTAATTAAATAAAACACCCCATTCTTCTAACCCACTTAAAGTGCACACATAAAATCCTTTTTCTATTTTATAATTAAAAGAAAAGGCTTGTGAGACTTTTGTCTTATGTGACAAGTCAACTTATATTCTATTGGTTGACTTGTGTGTGCACATGGATCACTCCTCTTTTTGAATTCCACCGTTGATCATCCACCATCTCCATCTTGATCTCTACCGTCCATACATCTTTAAAAGGGAGAGAGATGTCCCCCTCAATCAATCCATCCTCATTTTGAATATTGTTATGCTGCAGGTTTTCTAATAGGTTTCTGTTTAGCTTTGTGGAGAACTTCTATTTCTTGTCTACATTCTCTCATACCATAGCATTTTAGCTTAGATTCATGTTGCATGTTAGTTTAGCTTCTATTTTGCAATAATCTATATCACATAGCTTAATATTTGGATTGTAACATTCTCATCCATGCTTAGAATAGCTGCACTTTTTATATTCATTCTAGTTTAATCTTTAGTTGCATTGCATCCTTGAGGAACTCCTTGGGACATTTGCATTCTTGCATCTTGTCTTTGGAACCTCCCATTGCATGGTTTACTAGCAAGAAGAGTATTCTTAAGGCTCATCTGAGAGCCCTTGAACTTGAAATACACTCTCTTGCACTCCATGGATAGGGAGCTCTAAGCTGGCATTCGAACATTCCCAACTCATGGAATCATTTGGATAGAATGGTTTAGAGTGTGACACAAATCAAGTGTACAACAAATACTCCATTGTAATATGTAATTGGGGCCACCATTATTTTGCAATAAAATTATGCTTTTGGTGCTCGCATTTGGAATGTAGTAATTCTTGACTAAATTTGTCATATTTTTGTGAATTAATGTTCATGGAATTATGATTGAGCCAAAAGTTTATTGCTTTATTTCTGGTTGTGTGATTCATTAGTTCTGGTGTTTGTTATGGTTTTGACAAATTTTGCTGATGTAACTAGCTTGAGAAGAAATCATTGAATTGTGCCTACATAACTTTTCATCTCACATGAGCACACTTTTTGTGGCTTTGTGATTTGAAGGATGAAACATCATATGATCACCAAGTTTCTCACCAATGATTACATCAGTGGAATCAAGGAAGCGTTGCTCCTTTCATTTGTTATCTACTGATTTTTTCAAAAGCTTAACTCATAGGCATGTCATTTTCCATAGCTTATGTCCATTAGGAATTTAAATTTCATGTTATTTACTTTAAAGTTTTAGGAATTCATATTAGTTGCATTGTTAGATTGCATTCATAAGAAACATAAAAATACAAAAACATAGTTCTTTTGCATGTTTTATTTTGAAGCAGTGTGCAGATTCATTGTCATCCAAAATCAAAATGAACTAATAAAGGTTTCCTTGTGAATAATCACATTTTTCTTAAATTTAATAGATTCTAGTAGGTTGCAAGATCAACCTAGAACCTTGGAGTTGATTCACAAAATCAACTTTTTAAGAGAGGAGTTCGCAAGAACTCCTGTGGTTTAGCATCATGCATAACAAAAGCTTAATAGAAGTGGTGCTAGAAGGAGGGCCACACTTTTGATTCTTTGAAAAGGAAGGAAAATTTGCCAAAGTTTCAAAAAAAATCACTTTTTGCAAAATTCTACACTTTCCACAAGTTCAAAAATAATTCTGAGTTTTTGAGAAATTTAGGTGCACAGGTGCACGGCTCTACAGGTCTATAGATCCACAGCTACATAGGTGTGCAAAACTTTGTGGTGTGCCTAATTTGTGAGGAATTTTACCTCTGCAGAGGTGCACTCTTTCCAGAGTTGGTACAAACTAGAGGGTTTTGATCTAGAATCCCCATTTCAGTGAGCATTAAGATCTTTACCAAGGGCACATGAGTTTCTTGAGCTTATCCACTTTCAAAAACCATGCAATGATAAAGGAATATGCCAAATTTAACCACTTCCATTTGAACCTTCATCATCCTCTTCAACTCCACCTCCACTCCAATCACCTAGTGGACCACAACATACTCCAATAGTTCCACCTCAACAACCACCCTTAGGTCCTATAAGAAATGATAATATTGAGCAAGGAATGAGAAACAATCCAAGTAAGTTAAGTGTGAAACAATGTTACCATAAGATAAGCAAACTCCAAGAGAATACACCAAGATGGTTCAACAATGGAGACAAGGATTTATAAGGGGAAAGCAAAGAAAACCCCTTGTGAGTATTATGAATGAAGGCAAATGCCTAGAGAAGAGAGAGAGAGTGTGTTGGAGCAAAAGTAGCTCAATACAATAACATCAAGTGCTAAGAGTGAAGAAGAAAGAAGGAGGAGCATCTCTTATATAGAGATGAGAGAGGAGTTGCATTTGTAACTCCCATTTCTATGAATGCCACATTCATAATAGGTGTGTGCAAAGTGTCACAATCCTCTTAAGGAGGATAAATTAAATAAAGAAATAAACAAGAGTTGTCCTTACATGTGGAATAAAGGACAAACAATGACATGTCCTCCACATGTGTACAAGAGGACAAACTATATTTAGGGACCCTTGGAATATCCCAATTAATATATCCAAGAAAAGATTAACCTTTCTAACACCCCCCCTTAATCTTTACTTGGGGAGTTTACATCAATGGGTTGTCAACCCAAATTTTTACAATGGAACTGAAATCTCTCTTTAGAAAGTGGTTTGGTTAAAATATCAGCCACTTGATCTTCTCCTTTACAATAAAGAAGAATAATTTGCTTGTCTTCAACTTGTTCTCAAATGAAGTGATGTTGAAGTGAAATATGTTTGGTTCATGCATGATAAACTGGATTCTTTGCCAAGGCAATAGCACTTTGATTGTCACAATGTATAGGTGTAGGTGATTGTTGAGGTAGACCCAAATCATCAAGAAGTCTTCTAATCCATAAAGCTACCTTAGCTGCATTGGTACAACCTTTGTATTCAGCTTCAGTTGAGCAAAGGGAAATAGAGTGTTCTTTTTTGCTTTTCCAAGAAATTGCACCTGAACCAACAAAGAAACAATAACCACAAGTGGATTTCCCATCATTGGGATCTCCACCTAGATCGAAATCAGTATAGCCATGTAAAATAAATTCAGAATTTGCATCATAAAATAATCCCATATTAATAGTTCCTTTAATGTACCTTAAGATGTGTTTAGCAACTTTAAAATGAGTTTGTTGAGGTTTAGACATAAATCGAGAAACTAAACCAACACTATAAGCAATATCAGGTCTAGTAAGAGTTCAATAATTTAAACTTCCTATCAACTATCTATACAAAGTTTCATCAACAAAAGGAGTATTCATATCATTCATTAATTTAGTTCCTAATTCACATGGAAGTGAAACATGGTTAGAGTCATTCATCTTAAATTTTTCTAAAAGATCATAAGCATACTTGCTTTGAGAAAGAAAGATACCTTTAGGAGTTTGGAAAATTTTCATACCTAAGAAGTAATGTAAGATACCTAAATCAGTCATCTAAAATTTCTGTTTAAGTTGGAATTTGATATCAGAAATCAAAGCATCTGAATTAGAAGTGAGTATTAGATCATCTACATAAACAATAACAATAATAATGTCATCGTTAGTATGTTTAATATACAAATTTGGATCATTCTGACTTCTAGCAAAACCTTGAGAAATAAAGAAAGAATTAATTTTAGAATACCATTCTCTAGGTGATTGTTTAAGACCATAAATAGATTTGTTCAATTTGCAAACTAGATTTTCACTACCTTTCTTAACAAATCCAGGAGGTTGAGCCATATAGATTTCTTCATGTAAATCACCATTTAAGAAGGCACTTTTAACATCCATTTGATGAATGGTCCAATTCATTTTAGATGCTAAAGCAAGAACTAATTTGATAGTAGGCATCTTAGCAATAGGAGAAAAAGTTTCATTATAGTCTAATTCTTCAATTTGTGAAAAACCTCTAGCAACTAGTCTAGCCTTAAATTTACTAATTTCATTATTAGTATTCAACTTTGTTTTGTATAACCATTTACATGAAACTATATTCTTGCCATGAGGTAATTTGACTAAGTCCCAAGTTTGATTAGCAATTAAAGAATCATATTCCTCTTGCATGGCTTTTTGCCAATGAGGGTGAGAGTTAGCTTGATCAAAAGACTTAGGATCGTTAGAATTCATAATAGTAGTCATCAAAGCATAATTACAATAATTAATCCTTCTATGTTTAATTCCACCAGATCTAGAAATGTAATCATCACCTTCATTGATTAAGTTTTGAGCCCATTTAGGTTTATGTTTAGTTGTAATGGAATTATCACTAGAGGAAGAATCATTAGTAATAAAAGTATCAGTAGTATGTACTTGAATATCATGAGTTGTAGGAGCAGAAATAATAGGTGGTACTTGATTTGAAGGGTTAAGAGGAGGAGTAGGGTTGAGAGAAGGAGGTTGGTCCTCCACCAGCACAATTTTAGTGCCACTGAATTCTGCATCATGTGTAGTAGAGAAATCATGGACTCCATTTTCTGCAATACAAACATCTCTAGCAACTTGAACTTTGTTAGTAGTGGAATCATAAACACGATAACCTTTAGTGTTTTCATCATAACCAACAAACATATAAGGAGATGACTTAGCATCTAATTTATGCCTTTTCTATTTAGGAGTATGAACATAAGAAATAGAGCCAAAAATCTGTAAATGATGTAAATTAGGTTTCCTACCAGACCAAGCCTCTTCTGGAGTGATAACCTTGAGAGCTTTGGTAGGAGTCCGATTAAGAATATAAGTTACACAAAACATGGCTTCAGCCCAAAATTTATAATGCAGATTCTTAGCATGCAACATGCTTCTAGCCATTTCAACAATGGTCTGATGCTTTCTTTCCATGACACCATTTTGTTGTGGTGTATAAGGAATAGTAAGCTCGTGTTTGATTCCACATGATTTCAAATAAGAATGAAAAGCATTATTCACATATTCCTTTCCATTATCAGTTCTAAGAATTTTAAGTTTAAAACCAGATTGCCATTCAACATATAACTGAAATTCAATAAATATATCAAGAACTTGATCCTTGCTATGCAAAAAATAGATCCAAGTTCGTCTAGAAAAATCATCAACAAAGGTAAGCGCATACCGATAACCTTGGATGGAGTTATTCTCCATGGGGCCCAAAAGATTACTATGGACAAGATGCAACTTATGAGTTGCCTACCATGATTTTCCACTTGGAAAGGGCTCCCTATACATCTTACCACTCATACAACCTGTACAGGCAATCTTGGAAGGAATAATGTGAGGCAAGCCATCAACCATATTATGCTTTTGCATGAAAGTAATATAATCAGAATTTAAATGGCCAAGTCTTTCATGCCATATATTGAAATCAATAGAAGTATGTAGTGAATATCGTGAAGTAGCAAATTCATGGAATTTAAACAAATTGTCATTATCCATTTTAGCATGAGCAATCACTTTTAGAGTTTGAGGATCTATGATATAACATGTATCTTTGTAGAATTCAACTTTATACTCCTGACATAACTGTGAAACAGAAAGCAGATTAGTTTTCAAGTCAGGTACATATAAAACATCATGCAATTTACCATTAGGAATAGTAACATCACCTAATCCTTTAACTTTACAAGTCCGATTATTAGCTAACTGAATAGGAATGTTAGCAATATCAGGTTGTAAAGAATCAAAAATTTCTTTATGAGAAGTTACATGTTGTGATGCACCACTGTCAACAATCCATTCTAAAGGTCTACAAAGATTAAAGCTACAAGTAAAAGCATGACGAGGATTAAAACCAGTAGAGTTACCTTTTTTATGATTTGATTTTTGATTATTGTTACTATTATTCATAGGTTTTTTATCATTTTGCTTTTTGAAACAGTTATTGACAATATGACCATCTTTGCCACAATAAGAATAATGAGGTTTAGAATTGGAATGATTCCTTTGAGTATTAATATTACGAGTATTATTATGATGATTGTTATTATTGTTATATTTCGCATGAAATTTATTGTTGGAATTATTTGAATTAGTATTATATTGTTTGTTGTTATTATTATTATTATTAGAACGAAAATTATTATTTGAATTTCTAGACACAAATGCATGTTCAGTTGATTTAAGGGTACCAAACTAAATTAGCTTAGCTTCTTCCTGTCTTAATAAAGTTTGAAAAATAACATAAGTTAACTGAGAAGTTAAAGTAGGAATAGCAAGCTGTGCATGAATATTAGTTATAAACTGTTGAAATTGTCTAGGAAGACACTTTTTAAGAATAAGATGAATTAAACGAATGTCCTCTAATTGAACACCTAAGGCAATAATTTGACTTTTAAGAGAATCAAATTTTAAGAGAAATTCATCCATACTTTTGAAATCTACATACCTGAGATCTTCAAGTTGATCCTGCAACTGTATTTTGTGGTATTCATCTCCACTGTCATACTTGGTTTTCAAGATGTACCATGCATCATGAGCTTTAGAACAGTGAGCAATTAACACATATAAATCTAGAATAATGGAAATACCAATTAACCCTAAAGCTTCTTCATTTTTAGATTTCCAAGTATCTTTCTTGTCTTGGGTAGCCGCTGAACCAGGTTCAAGAGAAGGATTAGTGGCTATTTCGAAGAGGTGTTTAAAACGAAAAATAAATGAGATATGAGTTTTCCAAGAATGATAATTAGAATAATTAAGTTTTATTTCTGGAATTAAGGTTGACATGATTACAAAAAAAAAAATTTTAAAAAAAATTCCTTGATTTGAAAATCAAATTAAAAAAAATGATGTCTTTTTATATATAAAATTAATAATATATATATATTTTTTTTTAAAAGGTTAGAGTAAAAAAAAATTATAAAATGAAAAAGTTTGTGTTTTTTGTTAAAAAAATGAATGAACAATTCTCTTTTTTTTTATAAATAAACTTTTTTTAAGGTTCCTTATAAAAAAATTAAACAAGTTTTTAAGAAAGGTGGCTCAAACAAAGCAGAGGTTTCAAATAAAAAATGTGCGGTTTAAATGAAGAAAAGGATAAGGATGGAGCCGAGCGGGTGGCATGGCTGCGCAGGTGGCGGGTGACGTGTGGCCTGTATGCAGGCCGTGCCTTAGAGTTTACGTTGGGCGGGGCAGAATGCTAACGGCCCGTGGCCCGTGGATTAGGGTTTGAAGGGGGCGGCAGGAGTGGTGGAACTCCAGTGGAATGATTCAAAAAAAAAAAAATGTGGTGGGCCTACAGTGGAATTGCAAGTGTTTCAAACAAAAAATGACTGGAGTTTGACAATGATTCAAAAAACCAGAGTTTTTCGTGCAGCAGTGGACGCAAGGGATAGTTTCAGGTGGCGCACGGCAGCACTGAGGGTGCGCAGCGGCACTGAGGGCACGCGGCGGCGCTAATGGTGCGCAACCGTGCTGTGGGCATGCGGCAGCGCGTGGGTGGCGTGACCGCCCACAAAAAACTTTAAAAAAGATTCGCACTACACGTGATTAAAACAAGTAAATATAAGAAGGATTACCCAAGGTAAATCCTTGCTTCAGTAGCAAGGAAATTATAATAGAAGAAATGATAATAGTATAGTATGAAAAAAAAATTTAAACACTCCAATATAGATTATAGTATGAAGAAAAACAATATAGGAATTTTTTTTTAAATTTAAAAGGAGTAAGAAAATTATAGACTTATTGAAAACTTAACTCATGTAATATTTTTTGTTTTGGCGACATGCCTTCCAAAACAAGAAAAAAATTTTGAAATTTTATAAGAAAACCCTTTGGCAACAAGCCTTCCAAAGAGGGTTAGTAAAAAATTAATATGAAACCTGCATATACAAGATATGTTAAAATGAGTTAAAACCACAACACAAACTTCTTCTCTCAATAACATCTCCAAATAAGGTGTGCTCCAATGAATGGCAACCTTCAACAAAAAACTTAAAACAAGGATTAGATAGCGAAGCTCTGATACCATGTAAGAAATGATAATATTGAGCAAAGAACAAGAAACAATCCAAGTAAGTTAAGTGTGAAACAATGTTACCATAAGATAAGCAAACTCCAAGAGCATACACCAAGATGGTTCAACAATGGAGACAAGGATTTATAAGGGGAAAGCAAAGAAAACCCCTTGTGAGTATTATGAATGAAGGCAAATGCCTAGAGAAGAGAGGGAGAGAGTGTTGGAGCAAAAGTAGCTCAATACAATAACATCAAGTGCTAAGAGTAAAGAAGAAAGAAGGAGGAGCATCTCTTATATAGAGATGAGAGAGGAGTTTCATTTGTAACTCCCATTTCTATGAATGCCACATTCATAATAGGTGTGTGCAAAGTGTCACAATCCTCTTAAGGAGGATAAACTAAATAAAGAAATAAACAAGAGTTGTCCTTACATGTGGAATAAAGGACAAACAATGACATGTCCTCCACATGTGTACAAGAGGAAAAACTATATTTAGGGACCCTTGGAATATCCCAATTAATATATCCAAGGAAAGATTAACCTTTCTAATAGGTCCACCAAATCCTCTGATGGCCTTTTTCGCAAATGTTGTAGATTCACCAATAAACTTGAGAGGTGCACTCCATGACCTCCCTAAGAATCCTGAAAAGTTTTTCCTAAGGTTCATCTATGGAGAAACATGAACTATTTAAGACTACATTAAAGTATTCAAAGAAATCTGCAATTGAAAGCATATTTCCAATGAGGATGTGGTCCTTTGTTTATTCCCCTACTTTTTGGGAGAAGTTGCCTACAATTGGTATGTCAATTTTCCACCTAGGTGTATTGAAGATTGGGACACCTTTGAAAAATTTTTCCTAGAACAATTTAAAACTTTTGTCAACCCAACAATGATACATGAACAATTCATAACAATTGAAAGGGATCCAATTGAGACAATTTCATGCTTCAATCATCACTTTCATATGGTGTATCACAGGTTGGAAACACCATCTACTATATATACTAGTTGAAGCAGCTATTTAGATTTATGTGAATGCTATGGACCCTCTTACTACTATCTTTTTGAGAAGGCTTCCCACAGAAAATATTGATACATTGGAAGAGGTCTTCATAGAGGCAATAACTTTTACTAAGAAAGAAAATCCTAATGAAGGAGGATTGATGCTTCTAGCCCCAGCTATCACAACAATGCCAACAATTCCTGTAGAAGGAGAAAATAACTTTATCTTTGAATTTGGTTAGATGAAAAAGACTATGTCACAAATGAACAATGAATTGAATTATCTTAGGTTGTCACAAGGATAGAATAACAACTTCCAAAGAAACAACACTAGTCCTTACAACAACAATTATGGCCAAAATTACAACAGGAACTTCAACGGAAATAACAACAATGCAAGAAATAATAATGGAGGAAATAACTTTAATCCTCTTGATCAAAATAATGGCTTCCAAAGATAGAACTAATAGTGGAACACCCATTTGAATAATAGAAGTATTCTTGTAGATAATAACAATAGCAATATTTAGTATGCAGATATTAATCAATATGATGATGGTCACAATGCACCTAAAAATGATGGTTTGTACTATAATGGAAATCAAGAGATGAATCAAAGCTCTCAAGTAAATGATAATACTACTCCTGTGCAATTTAATGCTATATTTTTAGAATCCTACAATCCTATGCAAAAGTCACAGGTAGAATAGCCAGTTGATGAAGAGTTCTCATTTCCATTTAGCCAAGAACCTGACCATTAGCATGAAGAGATGTTTTCCTTTCATAGTGACAATCGAAATGCATACAACTTGAGAAGTAAGAAGGAACCTCTAACAAATGGAATCCCTCTAGTGCTACAACCAACTACCCCCAATCCAAGGGTGAGAAACAATGCGATGTTTGTTAAACCACCACTTTGAGAACAACAAAATCAAAACCAAGTGAATGTACCAATGATATTGAAAAATATTTCTTGGTCTACTAAAAGATACAATGTAGTCATGGACTTGAAATGAATAAAAGTCAATATGTCTATGTTTGACATGTTGCAAAATTTCCCACAACAACAAGAGGTGCTCATGAAGACCCTGGACCATACAAAGACTTGCTACAATGTGACTACTACTCCTCAAAAGATGGTGTCACAAAAAGTTAATTCTGTAGAGGCATTGCCCACCATGTTTAAAGACAAGGTAGAGGTGCCCCCATTTTTTCTTAGTATTAGAATATATGTGAAGAATCTACACAATTTCCTTATTGTTTTAGGAGCTTCATGCAATGTCATGCAATTATCCATAGTACAAAAGCTAGGGGTCAACCCTCAACCTACCAACTAGATAGTGATATAGTTGGACAAAATAAAAGTGAAAGTCATAGGTGTATTGAAGGAGGTGTGAATATGGTTGATAGTCAACCCTTGAATTCAAGATGTCATTGATATAAATGTGGTTGATATCCTAGAGATGTATAGATTACTCCTTAGTAGAGAATGGATGAAGTATCTAAGGGGATGGTTTTCCATGAATTTTTAGTTAGCTTTGGTTACCATGGAAAGGTTCGAACAATCAAATCAAGATAGATGCGGAGCCCAAGTTAAAAAAGATGATCATAGATTAAAATGCCCCTAATGAGGTAGCCTTATTACAAATAGATCTAGGCTCCTACAAGGTGATGGTTTTTGATACAATGTTGACTAGAAAACTAGATGATCAAGATATGGACTCCATGATTTCAGCCCTAGAAGATGAGGTCATAACATAATTCATAGACCATATGATGGATAATCTACAATGCCTAGGAGAAGAAGCTGATCCCAATATTCTCCTCCTTCAGAGATTTTTTCGATTGCATAAAGTTAGCCATTTGAAGTTTGAATGATCATCATGTTAAGAAGTAGTTGCTAAGGTATTGACATAAATGGTCAAAGTAAAGAAAGTCAATGACCCACAAAATGAATTTATAGAAAATCAAAACACATCTAATGTTGTTGAAGATGTTGAAGGGGAGACTAAAGATATGAATGCATCATACAGTGATACTTCTTTAGACAGCAGAGGTTTTTCTTCTCCTCCACCTAGGATGATCAAAGTATAAAGAAGAAGATGGTACATAAAAGGCTAGGGATGGACTTCAATGGTCGTTCCTCCTCTACCTAAGGTGGAAGAAATTAAAGAACTGATAGGGGAAATTCAAGACAAACAAGAAAAACACACACCTCCTCTATCAAGAATTCACAATGAAGAATCATCAAGTCCGCCTCCTAGAAAATTACAATGGGTTCCTAAGAAACAATCCTTTAAAGCTCAAATAAAAGAGAAATTGAGGACAAACAAGCATAAGGTTAGAAGACCCAAGGAAAGCCTAATTTGGATGCTTCACTTCAATGACTCCAAATGAAAATTAGGAGCTGGTGTAGGTGTTGGGCTAGTTGGTCCAAAAGGTAAATCTTTCTACATAGCATATCAGTTGCAATTTAAATGTACCAGAAATGTTGCAAAATATGAAACATTGATTCAAGGACTTCTCTTTGCACTCAAGAAAGGAGTTATAGCTCTCATCATCAAAGGAGATTCTCAATTGGTTATCTAGCAGGTAAAATCACTATATTCTTGTAAAAATAAGAGATTACTTGTCTATAGGAAAAGGGTATGGGATCTATTAGATGATTTTGAAGCTTTGAACATAAAGTCTATTCCAAGGAGAAAAAACATGGTAGCTGACACCCTTGCTATTTTAGCAAGCACATTGCAGCTAGTTGAAGGAACAAATTTGAAATGTTTTTCAGTTGAATTTGTTGCTACTCCATCTATTCCTAACAATATCATGAACTTCCAAGTTTTTTAGGATGATCAACATATACTAGAGTTTATTATGTGTAGTGGTCACTTTAAGGGACAAGAAATAGATGACACCTTGGAGAACAAACAAGAGGATGATGAGCTTGAAGATGAAGATGGGGTTCTTAATCTAAAAACTAATACTATTCCAAAGGGAATGGTCAAATTAGAATGCATCTTTGATCATGATGAATTAGCACTTAACAAAAGGATCACTGAAGAAAAGGGGACCAAAAAATGCAATTAATACAATTTAGAAACAAAAGATGATCCCAAGATGGTAAGGATTGGGAAAGCATGTAGTTTATAGGAAAGGGAAGACATGCTCAAATTGCTTATAGAATATAAGGATGTCATCGCTTGGAGCTATGAAGATCTGAAGACATATGATCCCAAGATAATTATCCATGATATTCCACTCAAAATAGATGCCAAACCTTTCTAACAAACGTAAAGACCCATCAATCCCATCCTCGAGCCTCTAACAATGAAGGAAGTCAAGAAATTGATGGATGCACAAATTATTTTCCCTATGCATCACTCTACATGGGTGGATAATTTAGTTCCCATACAAAAGAAGACCAAAGAAATTCAACTTTGCATTAATTTTTGCAATTTGACCTTGGCATCTCAGAAGGACAATTACCCATTGCCCTCATTGGATGAAGTCTTGCAAATTGTGAATAGTTCAAAAATGATGTCTTTCTTGGATGGATATTTTGGTTACAATCAGGTAATGGTAGAAGAGGAAGATAGACTAAAGACTACCTTTATGACCAAATGGGGAGCCTTCACTCATAGGAGGATGCCATTTGGATTGATTAATGCAGGGGCTACATTTCAATGAGCCATGGATGAAGCTTTTAAGTGATTGATTAATAGATGTATAGTTATCTATATGGATGACTTGACTATCTTTTCAAAGGATTGAACTAATCACATTTCCAATCTGAGACAAGTGTTCAATAGGTGTCATAAATATGGTATATCCCTCAATCCCAAGAAGCGTTCATTTGGGGTCACTAAAGGAAAACTTCTTGGTCATGTCATTTTTGAAGCTGGCATCTACATAGATCCTGATAGAGTTGAATCCATTTTGAAGTTATCACCCCCAAATAGTTGGAAAGAACTCAAGTCCCTCTTTGGAAAGATAAATTGTGTTCAAAACTTCATAAGAAAATTTGTTGAGATTATGCATCCTCTCAATAGTTTGCTCAAGAAGGGAGCTAAAATGGAATGGGTTCCAGGGGTAAAGAAATCATTCAAGGGTATTAAGGTAGCTATTTTTATGGCCCTAGTATTGGTAAGCCCTGATTATAACCTTCTCTTCAAGATATATTCCTTCACTTTAGAGCATTTGTGCGCAGGGGTCTTGACCCAAAAGAAGGATAAGGAAGATGAAAGAACTATTGCTTTAATGAGTTGGCCACTGAGTTAAATTATTCTAACCTCAAAAAATAGTCTTTTGCCTTGGTTAAAGCAGTAAAGAAGTCTTGCCATTATTTTTTAAGGAGTAAGGTGTATGCTATCATACCTGACCCAGTGGTAAAAACATTGTTGCTGCAAAATGAACTTGGTGAAAGGCAAGGTAAATGGATGGCAATACTTCAAGAATTTGACCTAGAGATCCAACTTATGAAATTAGTTAGAGGTCAAGGATTGTTAAGGATGATAGTCGATAACCAAATTGGTGATGAAAAAAAATTGAGTTTGAGAAAGAAATAGATAATGAAGATCAGAAGAGAATGATAGTATCCCAAGTTGAGATTGGCCAAGGTATGATTATAGATGTTTGGTACCAAGATATTATTTACTATCTCCTACAAAATCAATGCCCTAGTTGGATGAACAACTCACAATGTAGAGGACTTAAAATGAAGTGCAAGTCTTATATGCTACAAGAAAACAAGTTATACAAAAGGAACTATGAAGGGATCTACTTAAAATTCCTAGGACATGAAGAAGTGAAGGAAGTCCTAGAAAAATTTCATGAAAATTATGGTATAGGGCATGGTTTGGCAGAAGCGATGACTCATATGATTTTGAGATGGAGTTATTTTTGGCCCACATTATTCAAGGACACTTTTGAGCATGTGCACTCTTGTCATGTCTGCCAATCTAGTGCTACCAAGGAAAGACACCTGACAATGCCTCTATAATCTGTATATGAGGTACACCCTTTTGTAAAGTGGGGGCTAGATTTCATTGGTCCAGTTAACCCACCATCATCAACTAGACACACCTACATTCTTATGGCCACTGATTATTGTACAAGATGGATAGAAGTAGAAACTTATAGAAATTGTATTGCCAAGGTGGTGAAAGATTTCTTGGAGGAACACATTGTTACTAGATTTGGGATGTCATTCACCCTTGTGTGCAATAATGGATTCACTTTTGCATCAATATTTTTTGACCCAATGGGCATTTGAGAATAAGGTTATTATCAAATTTTCCTTGAATTATTACCCACAAGGAAATGGGGTAGTAGAATCTATGAACAGGAACTTGTTCACAGTAATAAGGCAATTGTTGAAGGAGAAAACTAGAGACTATCATACGTAGTTGAAATATGCCCTATGGACAGATCGATTGAGGGTTAAAAATGCTTTGGGGACTTGTCCATACTTTCTTGTTTATGGACAAGAGCCAATGTTCTCTCTTAAACTCAAGATTCCTATTTTGAAATTCATGAGTGGGTACACTGAAGATGTTGACAAAGTACAAATTAGATTGATAAATCTTCTACAAATGGATGAGAAATGGATAGTTGCATTGGAGCACCTAGTTAAACATCAAGCTGTCATGAAGAGATAGTTCGACAAGAGAGCCACGATAAAATTCTTCAGGATTTCCAACCTTGTTTTACTTTGGGATAAGGTGAAAGAAAAATTGGGCAGCCATACCAAGTTTCAATGCTTATGGACTAATCCCTATCAAATCATAGAAATCCTTGGAGAAAACACTTTTAGGCTTAGTTCCTTACAGGGGGAATTTCCTCACTTACCAGTAAATGGGAAATTTTTAAAACATCATTTTGAGGCCTAAAAGGACCAAAAAAAAAAAAAAAAAAATTAGTTAGGTTTTATGATTGCACTTAGTTATATTATATTTCTATAATTAGTTACATTTGATTTTTGCAAGTGTGTTTTCTTTCAGTTGCGTGTTTGTTTTTAGTTGTGTGTTTACTTTGAAAGTCATATCAATCCCAAGGGTTAAGGTGCAGTTGAGATTTTATCTTGAGATATTTTGCTAACAACTCTTTGGTTACAATTTCAAGAAGAGGTATTTCTTTGTCAAAACATTTGGGTGATTATGTGTCTTATACCAACTGAGAAACAAATGTTGCTTGTGAAAATAAGGAGACTTTTAGTCTTAAATTTAAGGTTCTAAACCAATGAGTTCTCAACACTTTGCAAACTTAACAATTGATCATCTTAGGTGTTGTCAAATTAAGGTTGAAGACAAAAAGGGATGATGCAACTTTAATTGGTTCAAATAGGAGGGGTCTTCTCAAAGGGTTCCTAAGATCATTATTTGGCATGAGAGTTTCTAAAAGTTCTAAAAGAGGAATGCAAGGGATGTTCATCAAAGATCGAATCCAAAAAATGACATCAATGTCTTGGCTACATAGTCTAAGAATTGTCAAGATATGGAATTTAATTTTTTTTTTTTTAAAAGAGAGAGAAAAAGAAAAAAAGAAAAGGACGATGTTAAGACTAAAGGATTCTAAAGATCTAAAATGGAAAAATGATACAATTTCAAAGAAAAGTATCCTATACCAAAATGTTGCTTCATTAATAGTGAACTACATGGAGCAATTATTCAAAATTTTCTAGAAAATTAAAAGAAAGTGACAACCTTCTAAGAGCCCTCAAATTGATTCTCTCATCTAGTCAAGCAAGTGATCGATAGATAGCCTTTGTGAAGATTCTTAATGAACGAGCCATGAGGGGTGGAAGATTGCTTCCAAGTTGTCAAAAAACTTGAATGGATTACATCCTAAGATGTCAAAGGGAATGAATCCATGAATCATACACTAAGCTTGGAGGTTTTAGATCCTAAAGTTTTGATTGTGAAGTCATTTGAAATACACTCGAGGTGTTCAGAGTTTAGTTGGTGTTTGACACACATTGAAAGAATGTTTGCAGATGAAGAAATGCCTCTGTCATTTCTTCCTTTTTGGGGCTATTTTTTGTGGTTTCACAATGCACGCCCCATTTCAATTAGGAAATGGAGACCACCTACTTTTGTTCAGATTCAGGCCAATTCTAAGGGCCTAATTCTGCGTCCCAAGGTTGAAAAGTTTACAAAAGTAAAAAAAATCATAAAAAAAGAATAGAAACTAAAATTTTTTTTTTTTAAAAATATATATTTTTAAAAAATTAAAAATTAAAAATTAAAAATGCACACCTGCACATCTAACATCGTGCATAGGGGCACACCACCTTGGGTGATGCACTGGGTGGGTGTAGCTATAAAAGCCCTGACCCCCCCCTTTTTGCCACTGAAGTCATTTTGCACATCTTCAACATTTACAAGCTGCGTCAAACTCCTTGCACCCTCCAAGCTCTAGATTTTTCCTTCCAACTATCATGCATCCACACCTCGTTAGGTGTGCCTTTTGCACCCACTTCTACAATGCACAAAGGCAAAGACAAGGGTGCACAGTAGTGCACCTAGCCTAGTGCACTACTCCATATCCCCAAAGTCCACTTCAAAAAATCAAAACCACCAAACACCAAAAATAGGGTGCACGATGCACACCAAATTTGGTGTGCAACTGCACAAGCTCCCCATTTACAATAAACTCCATAGCTCCAAATTTTCACACACCCACAAAGCTTCTCATGCTCCATGCTTTACACGCCCACAAAGCTCCTCATGCTTTGCACCTCATGCACCCACAAAGCTCCTCACACTCCATGCTTTGCACCGTAGCTAAGGCGCAAAACACTAAAACAAAAAGAAAAGGAGTATGTAGTTGCACACCTAACTAGATGTGCACATGTACACCCCCAACTTTCACATTCACACACTCTAAAAAAAAAACTGCAAAAAAAAAAATTAAAGGGGTGCATTGTAGTGTACCCAGCTTGGTGCGCTGCCCCACACCCCACATATATATGAAAATCCCCAAACTCACATCAAACACAAAGCACTCAAAATAAAGGGGTGCCCTTGCACACCTAATCTAGTGTGCAAGTGCACACCCTACACATTGCAAGATACCAAAAGAGAAGGTGCACACCTATACACCTAGTCTAGTACGCTAGTGTGCACCTTATTTTTCTTCTTTCTTTTGAGAAATAATAGGGCATTGACGGGTGTTTTTTCACGCATTTAACCTTTTGGATTTTTTTCTAAACAAGATTAAACATTTTCATAATCTTGTCATTTTTGTTTTTGAACTAATGGGCAGCTTCATTTTGTCATGCAGGTATAATGGCATTCTCATCTAGTGAGAAAATGGCACCTAAGCCCATGGTTTTCAAGTTCCAAGGGGTCCCATCCAAGTCAAGATTCCAAGATAACTACACAAAGATAAAAGACATTGATTTGGGAGACACAAACTTGGGAGAATTTTTGAGAATCTATGACAAGTCTACAAAGAGATCAGCTTTGGTATCTTCTTTGATCTGATTAGGGTTAGTGAATGTAGCTTCATACCCAACATCAGTATAGTCATCATATTTAATCATGATGCTAGCTCAACACTTTGTTCTTGAGGAAAGGGTAGTGAAGAGCATGATGGGAGAAGTTGTACTTGACCTTTGACCTGGCAACATTGAGAGGGTCTTCCATCCCCCTAGATTAGATCAATTCATCAAACTCTCTTATGAGGCATCTAAAAGGTGGTATAGGGAACACCTAAAGGAGGTGACAAATATAATTCATTCATCTTACCTCATTGAGAAGACTCCTCTTGGCAAGGTGATAGGAAATGTGGATATGACAAGGGGATATGTGAAGGAGGATATTGGCTACTCTATTATTCTTTTGAGTAAGGTCATGAGTCTATCGGAAACTAGAAATATGAATTTTTTCATGGTGAATTTTATTGAGACTATCAAGATGGAAAATATACTACTTGATTGGGCCACCACATTAAGTGAGAACTTGTTTGAATAATTGGTGGCAATCAAGGATAAGAAGAAGTTCTATATGACTTCCTACATGGTATATCTGCTAGTAGCAAGGGCAACAAATTATCCTAGACTATACAAGAGAGGCAACATGTAGGATCCCAAAGGCTAGCCTTACATTGTCTACCCTTAGTTGGTGAGGAAGAAGCTCTTGAGACAAAGCAAAGAGTGCAAAATTGTGAATGATGCATTCATATTCACGATCATCTAATTCATAGAGGGAGACTATGCAAAAAGATTATTTGATGATGCAATTGCACAGATAATAGCTCTCAGGGCCTACTACATCCAATTCAAAATAGTCACGTATCTTAGGGTAGCTTGTGCCATTGTCAACCTGAAGAATCTCCCTAGATATCTAAGTGATATGCTAGTTTTGTTGGAGATTGCATGATAGATTGAATCTGCGTATGACAGGATAAGCAAACAAATAAGACCATGTTGGGCATAGACCCTGGTCATAGGACCATACTATGTTAAGCAGAAGAAAGACATTTTGTCTTTTGAATGGGAGTGGGAACATTATCCCCTTGAGGAGTACAACTCTCCTAGGCCATATTTTGATAACATTAGCAAAGTTGAGAGTTTGGCTAGTAGAGAATTCCACCATGAAGAGACCATTGAAGACCATTAGATGAATGCAACAAATTATTATGATGTCCATATTAGGGATTATTGTAGGATGAATTTGTATCTAGCTGAAAAATCTCTAAAGGTTTAGATTTTAGAGGAGATATTGAAGCAAGATTCTAGGGAGCTACTGCACACCCTATTTAACTTGGACAAAATTGGAGAGAGACCCATAATGAATGCTGAGGTTGATAGGGAGGAGGGTGATGACATAAATCATTAGGTGAGGCATGTCATTAGGATGACAAAGGATTGGATCAAGAAACCCTTTCAACTTGATCCAATACATAATACTATGATATTTCACATGCAAGCCTGCCTAGAGAAAGGTAGAGGAAGGAAAGTTACAATTCTTACCTTTGTAGCCCAGTTTCCTATAAGGCTAGAAATAGTATACCAACTTGACGACCTAGTTGGATACTACCACCCTTTAGAGAAGAAACAAAAGGGAAAAATAAAGAGGATCTCTCCTCAATGGGCTAAAACAAAAAAGGGTGAAGTGTAAGCACCTCCATAGTATAGGAAACATATGTGAAAGGGTGACAAGATATAGCAGTTGTTCAAGTCTAGCTGGATCCTCAATTGCCTCCACTTGCCCTAAGCCAGACAGAGGAATAAATCTAACAAGCCCCTATTCCTCCTCTACAAGAATAGCCAACATACCCTTCTACCTCCATGAAATAGAAAATGATTAAGATTCGTATGAAGAAGAGGCAAAGGGTGACTAAAAGAATGGTTCCTTGCCCATTTTTCCCCAAAACTATTCTTGAGGGAGAAGAGGAGGAAGAAGAGGAAGATGAGGAGGAAGATGTGGGTTTATAGAGAAGAACCCAACTAGCTCAAGCCATGGAACAAAAAAGGAGAAGAAGTTCCATAATAACACTACCATCCACCCTTGAGGAACCCTTGGAAGTCTCTTCTTTAGAAGGTGAGGTACAACAATGGGTGGATGAGTAGGATACGAAGGGTAATGATTTGATTAAGATTTAAGATTTTGATTCTATGCTCATGAAAATAGAATTAGTTGGGAACAAGATCAGGGATACCCCTACAAGTGAACCCCAATAGGAAGACTAGATGCAGATGTCACCAGAGGCATAGGGTCTTGATCTTACTCCCTCATCTCCACCACAAGTCATGGTGGTACATAAAGGCTCGGTTACTCCTCCACCCCTAGGTTCAGAAGAAGAAAAGGTCCAAAAAGAACCTTCACAAGAGGAGGAACCATATCAAATGGTGACTGATGAAGTATTGAAGGAGGGACAAATGGTAGAATATTCTCAACCAGCTTCCCAAGACACTAAGGTACAAACTATAGGGTCTACGAAAAATAGAGGCCATAGAAGAAGAGCCCTCACAAAGGGAAAGAACTCTAATGAAGAGTGATGAGGGAAAGGAGGTAGCTAAACATGCTCCTTTGTCCGTGAGAGTCTGATCTTTAGCTAAACATATCCCAAGGTGGCTCAAGAAAGAAATAATGAGGAGCATGAAACCATAATTCTGTGCTAATGAGGAAGACATTTTTGAGTTGGCTGAGGTCTCGAAAAAACTTGAGTCTCGATCACATGAAATGAGACCTTTAGCATTTTTCAACAATACTTGAGATTAGGATTTGTTTTCTCAAGTGGTCATCCCTCCTAATGATATAGATATAGAAATCCTTGGTCCTCAAGATTATTAGATCAAAGAGGTCATGCTTGGGAGGCCCACATGGGATATAGTGAGATTGATGGTAACCATGGGGATTAAAGAAGTTTTTAGGAACATGGAACATGAAGAGGTCAAACACTAAACACTTCGAAGGAAAAATGAGATCCTAAGAGGATATTTAGCCAAAGTTGTTGGTCCTCTAGATCCCAACCACCCCGAGGAGACCTTGAACACTATACTCAGAGAAGGGGGAGCTGCGCATTTAGATCCATTTTTGAAAGCCTATCAACAGTGGCGAGAAATTTTTGAAGAGAAGGGAATTTTGATCATCCAAGGGAACTTGAAGTTACTACACACTATATAGCAGAATATGAATAAAATGGTTTCAATTTTGAAGCAGGACTTCAACATTATGGATGAAGTAAGGGCCTAGAGTGAGGACTTACAAGTTTTGCAAGCCATAAAGGGACAAAGATACAAAATTTTATTAGACGTATATACAGCAAAAGAGTTGGATTTGATTGATGATTGGATGGAGAAAATTGTGGATAGTAATAAAGTAGTGTAAACATTACATGCAGAGATCCATTGACTCAAGGACCAAGCCTGAAGTGAATTTTGGAAGTAGAAAGGCATTATAGCGATGCATGTTTAGAGATTTTTGAAGATGAGCAATGAGAGAAGTTATTTCCTATAGAAGTAGTAGTCGAGAGTTTTAAGAAGATTTTGAAGGAAGTATCCAATAATGAGGACATCCTACAGGCTTTTAGAATAGAAGAAACCTTATTAGAATTGGATACCAAACTCAGGGATTTTTTTGAGACTCAAATTGAGGTAGACAATTATAGACAGAATGTCAAAGATAAATATGAGGCTCTAGATTTACAAGATGTGGCAAAGATTACAAATATTATAGAGAAATTCAAGGGCAAACATCCAGACATAGCTTTGGGATGAAGGGGAGCAAAACCTAGATGCCAAAATTTTAATTTTGACACTTAGTAAAATTTTGAGATTTTGGACCATTTTGAGGTGTGCAGTTCCATAGGTCCGCAAGTGTGCAGGTCTGAAGGTCCATAGGTGTGCATGTTTGCTTTTCTAGAGGTGCACCAACAACTAACTGCCAATTATAAAAATAGAGATTTCCATGCACCAGAAATGCATTTTGATGACAATTTAACTCCAACAAATGCTTAGTGAAGGATCAACTTCCATTTTTAGCACTTGTAGACACTTCCACTTCAACTTAAGGCTTTCTTATTCTTTCTCCTCTCATAAATTTTTTTTTTATGACATGTAAAGGCTCATGCATCCAATTAATGAATGCAAATGGATGGAGTCCTACTTAGCACCAATGAGATTGTTAGTTTTTTTTTTTTAAATTAAAAGAATTTTAGTGCATGAAGATATCTCTCACTCTCAACAAAAATTGAGCAAATGATTTCTTATAAATACTCCAATGCTTTTGGTGCTTGCATTTGGAGTGTGGTAATTCTTGCCTAAATGTGTCATCATTTTGTGAATTTATGTTCATGGAATTGTGATTGAGCCAAAAGTTTATTTCTTTGTTTTTGGTTGTGCAATTCATTAGTTCTAGTGTTTTTTATGGTTTTGATGAATTCTGCTAACGTAACTAGCTTGAGAAGAAATCATTGATTTATGCCTACATAACTTTTCATCTTGCATGAGTGTGATTTTCATGGCCTTGCAATTTGATGAAGGGTGAAACAACGTACGATCACCAAATTTCTCACTAATGATTGCATTAGTGGAAATAGGGAAGTGCTTCTCCTTCTTTCATTGGTTATCTATCAATTTCTTTGAAAGCCTAACTCGTAAGTGTGTCATTTTCCATAGCTTATGTCCATTAGGAATTTCAATTTCATGTTATTTTCTTTAAAATTTTGTTATTTTCTTTGCTAACTCCCTTGGTAGAGTAAGAATTCATATTAGTTGCATTGTTAGATTGCATTCATAAAAAACACAAAAATGCAAAAACATAGTTCTTTTGCATGTTTTATTTTGAAGTAGTGTGCAGATTCGTCATCTCATCTAAAATCAAAATGAACCAGCAAAGGCCTCCTTCTGAATAATCACATTTATCTTCAATTGAATGGATTATAGTAGGTTGCAAGATCAACTCAAAACCTTGGAGGTGATTCACAAAATCAACTTTTCAAGAGAGGAGTTCGCAAGAATTCCTACTATTTAGCATTGTGCATAATGATAGCTCAACAGTATTAATTTCAAAAGACAAGTAAAATTAAGTGGTGATTGGTTGCAATACCCATTCAAGAGACCCCAATATCATTCATTCTTGATGCTCTATTGAGCTGTATATTCACTCTATCAACTATATCTATCCAAGGTCTAAATACCCCTTCTTATATAAAATAAAGGAGTGCAACATAGCTTTAGACCTTTTCAAAATGTAATTGACTAAAACTAATTGCAACTAGTCACTAATTTTTATAATAGTACACTAGAAAAAACTCTTTTTCTCCTATGATTAGGTTGACCAAATTCCATGAAGCATTTCAAGAATCTTGTCCATGTGTAATTTGTTTCCCTTCTAATCTGAAAACTTTCCCAAAGTTATTTGCATCTTAGCCTATCTTTTTCCAATTCTAGTTCATGGCCAATCATTGACATATCTACCATAACTAGTCCTTAAATACTACATGGCTCCATACATACTTTGAATGATATCTAATTAGTCCTCGTACTCTCGAGTGTGATCTGATTGAGCCACTAGCTTTTTCTCCTCATGTGTTGGATGTTCCTAAATTAGCCACCCCTTTCCTTCAGACTTAGAAACTAAAAACATGATGTGATGATGGTTGATCTTCAACTTGTGTGCTTAAGATTTTAATTGTGATATCAACCTAGCATTCTTATATTATATAATGAGTGCATTTAATGATCATTTATTTTTAATGTCACTTCAAAGAATTTCTGCACAATATTTACATTCATTCATGCTCTAAAATTGTAACATTTGATTAGAAATTTAATTTTAAGTTTATACTTTCCAAGATGTTATGAAAGATAATTATTTGATCACTTCTCTATTCATGGGTTCAGAGACTATGATCACCAGTCCAACTTTTTCCAACTTGGAGTCCTTCATCTTATTACTCTCAATTTTTTAATATTTGACTTCACAATATTCCCTCATGATGTCTAAAAAATCTTGATTTCATAGGGGCCTTCCAAAGCCTTTGTGAAGTAGAAAAAATTTATTGTTTCACTTCCCTTTGATGTGTTACTTTGATTAGATAATTGAAAGTGGGGGAGGGGTGAATTAGTTATGTTTGTACACATGAGAATGTGCACTTCTCTAGGTCCTTCTATTTGAGAGATCCCATGGATTGAGAGTCCCAATTGGCAACCTAGATCTCTCTAGTCATGGAGTGCAAGGAATACAAATGAGCATAAGATTTCTCTCAGCTAAGCCTAAGAGATGAAACCCCTTACAACTACACCATGAAATGGAAGGTTCAAAGACAAGAGCAAGGATGATAATGTCCAAGAAATACCATAGAATGATATGAAAATAAAATTAAACTATAGAATTACAAAGATAATGCAAAGTAATATTAACAATATGCAAACATTACCATTCCTCTAATTAGACTATGTGAGTTATTCTAATGCATAAAAAAAACTATGCTATGCTATATGCAACTAAACTAGAATACTAGGCAAGAATGGGTATGTGATTAAAACCCAAGAGTGAACATGAAGAAGTGATAGAATGCCCCGACTTGATTGGAGTTGACCAAGAAGGATAAAGTATTAAAACTAGGTCAAATCAAGTAAAAAGTATGAGATGGAAGCAAAGTGAAATGAATTGAAGTAGGTAGAGATGATGAAGAAATGATGATGCTCCAACAAGATTTGAAGATTAGGCCTTAGAAGATCAACCGACTAAATAGAATAACACAGGAATTTTAAAATATGATTTTGACCATCAAGATGAACTCAAATTTTGATTTTGATCCTAAAAATAGATCCAAGACGTTTAATTTTGCTAGGGGTAAAAATTAGGTCAAAATTAGGTTGGAAGACAATATAAGGGTTCCAAGTGTCATTTTAAATTCATTTTTATTTTAGTGATTTTGAGAGCTTTGAGCCTTTTAAGATAGATAGTGATGGCATAGGTAGTGATTATGATTGAGTGACATCATTTCGAGCACAACTGGTTCCATAATCTACCTACCGACTATGGTGCCCTAGTAAGTTTTTACCTTTTTCATGCTTTTTAGATTATTTTAATGATTTTTATCCATTTATGTAAGTTTTTATAGATTTTTTTTAAATTCTTGTGTGACACTTTAAAAGTATTGCATGACAATTGTAAGAACTAGCATGCCATATAATAAAGTATACATAACTATAGAATCTTATATTGTGCAAGTGGTACCCATATATTGCATGACATGGTGTAAAGTATCACACAACTAAAAAGTATCACGTAGGTACTTGAGAAGGTATTGCATGATACAAAACATCACAAAGTATCACTAACTTTTAGTAAAAACTTTTGCACAATGTACTTTTGAGCATTTTTTGATGTTTTTGGTTATGAAGTTCAATTTTCACACTTGTATAGTAGAGTATGAAAATTTATGATCTTTTTACAATATATCCTAATAGGTACTGATGTGTTTTTCCATGGTTTTTCTTATGCAAATGGTTTTTTTAACTTTTCTCATTAGGGCCCCCAAGGTTGTGGGGTAGAGGGGAGTGCAACATTTGAGCAATGAGAAGGGGAGGTCATTGGCAACTATGGGGTTTGGATAGTTTATTTGGTTACCTCATATCTGGTAAAACCATAAACTTTTGATAGTGCTCAGAAAGATGTGACACATGGAGCATAAAACCTTCCATCTACCTACTAGAGAGGCCACCATTACTTTGGAGGACATATATTGCATATTTTGAGCACCATGCCATGGGGGCCCAATGAGTTTGATGAACATGTTTTGATGTTTCATTTTTTCCTTTTTTTGGTTACTATCATGAGTGCTTACATGTGTTTTTGTGTGCCATAGGTGTACTAAGATTGGACCCTAATAGAGGGGAGGGTTATGGTGTAGGCAATATTCAATGATGTTACTGTCTTTGATAGAAACTTGAGTTGAGATAGGTTAATAGATGAGTATGAGGATCAACACCCCATATCTTGCATAGTTTACTCCCTAGTTGCATAAGCCTTGGTCATAGATAGAAGCCATAAGGACTTCCCATTGGGCTAGGGATGACTAGTGATGGACTTGGTGGGGCACTTGAGGAAAATGACATGGGGTCCAATGATCCTAGTAGATGTGTATAACGAGATCCATGAGATCACCTACCAGGAGGGAAGAACATGGGTGTGTAGAGATGTGTTGGTACAGATAAAGGCCTAGAATCACATTACAGTGATGTTATAGTCAAGGGAGTGTAGGTACCAACAACTATTTGATGAGCTCTCAAGATTTGAGTGGAAGCCATACAAATTATGTGAGGTATGATGAGAGGCTATTGATGAGTTGGCATACATGATCTATAGTAGACCATTATTAGGCTGAAACTTAGAGATAGTGGAGCATTTTTTATCACATGAGTGTGGAGACAATTCAAGCAGTAATAGATGGTATCAACTAAGACTACCACATATATTAGGTTTAGGGGTGAGGAGAGCCTTGGATGGCTCCCTATGTTTAACTATAGAGTAGTGGTAGAGGGTAAAACAACACCACATCAAGAGAGGTTGGAATATCTCTCAAGGGTTCTAGATGCAAGGGTAGATACAATGTATGCATGAGAGATATAAAGATATCCATTCTCAAGGTTCACAGTCCTAGATGCATTATCTCAGGGGGCTAGATAGAAGGGATCATAGAGGAGTGGAAGGGGTGGAAACTCCATAGGTTCATCAAGTAGTAGGACACAAGCACAAAGCTAGGTGGAGATGGAGGAGGTGGAGCAAGAGGAGGAGAGAGAGGAGGAGGAGGAGGAGAGACCATTGATATTGGTGTGACAACCTTAAGTAGAGAGGTAGTAGATGAGAGAAGAGATGGGGCTAGAGAAACTAATGTAGGGGGAGGAGGAGGATCCATGAGATGAATGGATCCAATCTCTAGAGGTAGAGATACAACAACTATGCATGACAGTTGTAGTAAGAGACCACCACCTATTGGATGTGCATGCAGAGGTGGAAAAATGAGAGAGATCCCTGAGGTAGGATTTAGTGGAGGCTCAACAAGAGCTAGAGAGATAGGAAGCATGGCTTGTATACTACCATGGAGTATATATTATAGTGGTTCTAGTAGGACAACAGGTGCCTCTTTACTTAGAGAGAGTAGGAAGATTTGAGGGAGCAACACAACTCCTAGATAGGACACAAACGCCCCCTCCAAAACCATCACATGCCACTCATGAGGATGGGAGTCAGTCATAGGTATAGGTTTAGATCTATGGTTTTAATTCCCTTATGGAATATTTGATGTTTATTTTGAGACATTTATCTAGATTTTGGATCTCACATTGTACATGTACTTGATTCATTATGACCTATATGAGATACTAGATTCTATTGATTGCATTGTGTACTTTGTCTCTTTTCTTGCTCATGTTATAGATGTTCCCACACTTTAATATCCATATTTTGTATACTTATATTGCTCCATGCTCATGTTTTATGTTCATGTGCTTATGGATGTATCTCTCTCATGGATGTTTTTAGCCCTCATGTTTATGATATAGACTTGTGATTTAAAAATGTGATACTTGGATAGATTAGATATGATGATGAGATTAACCCCTTGTGATGATAGGAATTGAAGCAGTAAGTTTATATGACCAATAATAAGTGAAAGAAGTGATTGAGATTAAGTGAGAGAAGGTGGATGTAGTTAGGCAATGTGTCCACGAAAGATGAAGAGAGCTCTCTCAACATGTAGTATGGAAAAGTTAAACTAAACTAAAGCCCAAAATGAAAACTAGTCTAGAAAAGGTGTATTTTCAAGGGACACATAATTAAACTATAATTTTCTTCATCAAGAATTATTTAGGGACATCGAAATATCATATAATCATCACTAGTATAACTATGAGGATATGAATATGATCTATATTGGATAGGTATGTGGGAACCCAACCTAAAAATCAAAGACATATAAGTCAAGATGACTAATTCATTAAGGTTCCCTAAGTTTTATATAGAAATATTACATCTATATCAAGGCATAAGCACCAAGATAAATGATGTAACAGAGACTAGTGGGATTGATCAAATGATGATCAACTAGTCCAAAAACCCTCTTCACTGAAGTCCTTCAACCAAATGTATTGGAATGATGATCAAATTTGAAAGCACCAATAAAAAGCACTTCAAGGATGATATTAGGTTATCACAACCATTTATCCAAGAAAGGAAAACCCTAATCACTAGGGAGACCTAAAAACAAGACAACTTATCATACGTTGCTCAAAATGTACAAATTGACCCAATTTGGTAAAACAACCCTAAACTTCATGAAATGACTAGGGGAGATTCATACTCATGGAAATGGTCTATTTAGGTCAATAATGGAATGATCCAATGGTTAAAATCCATCTATGAAACTTCTAGCATATAGTTGCTTTGTTAAGCCACTCAAAAAGGCTAGTAGCCCTTTTTGATGAAAAACTAATTTAAAAGTAAATATATCCACACAACCCAAGGAAAAATTTACTATTTTGGATACCCTTTTGCGACTTACAAAAAATACCAAGACACCAAAGTTTTATGACACAAAAAAATGGGCTTTTGTTTAATTTCTTGCCTGGGCAATTATGCCTCCATTTACAAAGGAAGTACATATTCTAAGATTCCATCATGTAAACCAACAATAGGAAAATGTGGGGGAAAACCCTATAAGAGTCACAAAATTGATTTCAAGCCTTAATGCCAAGTCTGGTTGAAGTTGTGGGAGATGTTTCATCCTTTTCCTAGCATACACATGCATCTTGCATGCCTAGTGTAATGCCTTGCCATGTGATCCAAAAGACGTTAACTTAAAGTTTTACTAAGTTTGTCAAACAATTTTTTTAAAAAATTTCTTAAAAGATAAAGATACAACAACAGTAATAGAATAACAATAGCAATTAACATACACTCATATATCAACAACACATAAACAGTTTACAACTTTTAAGGGTCTTATGACGTTGAATCACATTTAAGTTTAATTAACACTGACACCAATATATAACACATCCGACAATGCTAATCATAAAACATAATAATAGAATAGGCCCAAAAGAATCCAGTCAAAAATAAATTAGAAAAGTCAAGTAGGGGTAGGCATTACATCCGCTCCCCCTAGACTTAGGCTTACTTCTAGAAGCTTGCTACAATAACTAAGGTAACTACAAGTCGAAGAGTACTAACTATAATGCCAAACAAAAAGCTCATTTAAGAAACTAATAAAAATAAGTTAACTATGTATACACTTTCAATCACTTAGAGCAATATGATTCTAGTTTAAAAATAAATCAAAAACCATTTTAATCAAACATTCATCTTTTTAACAAATATTGAAATAGATCCCCTAATATACTCCAAACAAAAGATCAAAATCTCTAAATCCATCAGAAAATATAAAAGTTATAATGTATAGACATAAATCAAAATTCAAGAACAACAAAAATGCTCACAAAATCAATCAAAGGCATAACACCTTAATGCACAATCATAAGAAAACATGTTGGAAATGCAACTCAAGAGTTTTACTAGTTTTGCCTCTTTATGTTTCAAGTATCAAGTCTAAGGTTTCAGGTTTCAAGTGTTCAAGTTTGAAGTTTCCAAATGTTAAAATTTGAAGTTTCCAAGTATTAAAGTTGCAAAAGATACATAACATCGTTTATGTTTCATTTTAGTTTGAAGTTCAAGTTTGTAAAAGATACATATAATAGTTCAAGTTTCAATTTATGTCTATACATTATAACTTTTATATTTTTCAATGGGTTTAGAGATGTTGATCTTTTGTTTGGAGTATATTAGGGGATCTATTTTAGTATTTGTTAAAAAGATGAATGTTGGAACAATATGGTATTCGGTTTATTATTAAACTGGAATCATATTGTTCTAAGTGACTAAAAGTGTATACATAGTTAACTTATTTGCATTAGTTTCTTAAATGAGCTTTTTGTTTGACATTATAGCCAGTACTCTTTGACTTTTAGTTGCCTTAGTCATTGTAGTAGGCTTCCAAAAGTAAGCCTAAGTCTAAGGGGAGTGGATGTAATGCCTACCCCTAGTTTAGTTTATCTTTCTTGTAGGCTTCTAGGAGTAAGCTTAATTCTAGGGGGAGTGGATATAATGTCTACCCCTACTTGACTTTTTTTTTTTTTTTATTGCATTATTTTAGGCATGTTATATTATTATGTTTTATGATTAGCAGTGTTGGGTTACCAAAATTGATTAACTGTATTTCATAATCAGTTAATATATGTGTTGAGTTACTTTAGTACTAGTTATTTTGGTTATTTCATGATTGTTTCAATGATGATATATATGTTCATTTAGTAATTTTCAATTATGTTTGTTAGATGAATGATTTTTATGTAGTTTCTATGGATACTTACCCCATACTTGCATGTGTACAGTGTGTGTATATGTTTTCTTTATATTTGACATTTTTGATGTAGTCGAGGAAGGAAGTCATAGTCACTTGCTAGTCAGGATCTACATGATGAACCACTTCCTATGATTGCCTGTTTAGTTTAGAATATTCTGTTTGTACATGTGTGGATTTTATGCAGATTGCAAGTACTGGGTATCAACTTTCCTAAATTGTTAGGATGAGGGTACCCTATTGCAATATTTCAATGATATAAGTGGGGAGATAACTCTTCAGTCCAAATTCTAAACCCTAAGCCAATTGCTCTAGAAAATAGGACAAGTATTTGAGTTAGTTTATCCATTCGAATTCGTCAAGTGATGTGAATTCATAATTTTGACCTTGGAGTTTGATTATGTTCTTTGCCTTTAGTTGAATTGTCATTTTTTGGTTTTGTGGGTATGTGGTGATTTTTTATTATAATTAAATGAAATTAAAAGATATTTTAATGGAAATTTTATAAAGAAAGTTGATATTTAATCATATTTAATTTATTGATAAATTAATTAAATAAAAAAATTAAATTTAAAGATTTTAGTAAAGTTCTATTTATTTAATTTAATGATAATTTTTTTTGGCAAAAGTGGATGAGCCACTATATATGTATATATATATATATATATGTATATGTATATATATATATGTATGTATATATATATATATATATACATATATATATATATATACATATATATGTATATGTATATATATATATATATGTATGTATATATATATATATATATATATATATACATATATATATATATATATACATATATATATATATGTATATATATATATATATATATACATACATATATACATATATATATATATATATGTATATATATATATATATATATAATAAAACTAGTTCAATAGCTCAACTAGGAAAGAACCAAAAAGAAAACCCAACATCATCACAATATGTATAAGTAACATCAATATATACAACCTTATTATATCGATGAACAAAACTAATTATTGATGAGCAAAACTAATATCATCAAAAATTTGAAATTTGTCGAATTTTACATTTTCATCACATAGTAGGCATGGAGGCCTCAAATCTAGTTAGAAGTTTCAGCAATTTATATAACATGCATGAAGTATGGAAAATAGCCAAAAAGAAACCTTTATGCTATCTTTCTACCATATCCTCGCTTGAGGCACCCATAGCAGGAGTAGATGCCAAACTAAGATTTACAGAGAAGCCCCATCCAATATTTGAACATTTTAAAGGAGAAACCTCCCATCTTGAGCTTGAGCCCTCAACAACAACATCTAAAATACCAGTGGTAGATGGCGCACCCCAAACGTTTTCTTTGGTGACATCCAAGTGAGGTAGCCAAGTAGTTTCTTGTGAGACATGGTGGACAAAACTAGGAACATTAAGAGCTGGAGTAAATAATTTAATGATAATTATTTAGGAGTTTTATTTTAAATAATAAACTCTAAATAATGTTATTAATTAAGTTAATAAATATATTATTAAAAATATTTGTGAATTTAATTAAATAAAAGAATAAAATTTAAAGATAAAGTTATAGTTCTAATTTTGGCATATTCATAATTTTTTAATTTGATAATAATTTATTTAGGACTTTTATTAATAAACTCTAAATAATATTATTAGTTAAATTAATAAATATTATATAAAAAATGTCTCATGATTAATTATAGTGAGAAAGAAAATTAATTTAATAAAGATATTTTAATTTAAATTACATAAAGTTGTTGCATGAAAATTGCATATAGACAATTCAATATTTAATTATATTTAATTAATTGAAAAATTAATTAAATTAAAAAATTAAATTTAAAAGATTAAAGTAAAGTTTTAATTTTAGCATATTTATATTTATTTTATTTAATAATTTTTTTTTTATTGGTAAA
Source organism: Cupressus sempervirens (assembly GCA_028749045.1). Taxonomy (NCBI): domain Eukaryota; kingdom Viridiplantae; phylum Streptophyta; class Pinopsida; order Cupressales; family Cupressaceae; genus Cupressus; species Cupressus sempervirens. The sequence goes on from CM053787.1 coordinate 528,001,342, forward strand.
TTGCTAAAGACTAGATTTATTATTATTACTTGTTGGAATAAATTATTATTATATGTTAAGCAAAGGTAGATTTGAACCCAAGACCTCTCACACAAGAGGCTCACAAGTTACCGTTGCATTGTAGGCTTTTGCCTTTTAATTTAATAATAATTATTTAAGAGTTTTATTTTAATAATAAACTACAAATAATATTATGAGTTGAGTAATAAATATTATTTGATTAAAACAAAATATTAAAATATGTGGCTATTTGATTAGTTAAAAACTAATTAAATTTATGCTTTAAATAAAAAGTCTAAATTAGAGGTCTAAATTTAGAAAATTGATTAAAAAAGATTAGAATATGATATTATTTAATTAATTGGAAATTAATTAAATATTTACTTTAGTTTAAAACATTTATATTAAAAGTCTAATTTAAGAAGTTGGATAAAAATAGAATTAAAATATTAAAAGATTAAAGATTTAATATTGTTTTATTATGATTATTTAAATAATAATTATTAAATTAGAGTTGCATTTAAATAATGAGCTTTAATTATTCTTATTAATTTAAATAATAAATTATGCTTTAAATAGTGCTTACACTAATTAATAAGTGGAGGAAAAGAAAATATAAAAGAATATTTTAATTAAAAAATTCTTTAAATGTGCATGAAATAATTAAATTTAAAGATTTGATTAAAGTTCTAATTTAGGCATATTTATATTCATTCAATTTAATAATAATTTATTTAGGAGTTTCATTTTTAATAAACTCTAAATAATATTATTAGTTAAATTAATAAATATTATATTAAAAACATCTCATGATTTAATAAGGGAGAGAAAGCTTTAATTTAATAAAGTTTATTTTAATTAAATTGCATAAAGTGTGTGCATGAAAATTAAAATATAGTAATTAAAGACAAAGGATTTTCACATGATTGCATGATCAAAGCCTTGATTTAGGGGAAAAACTCTTTATTAAGGAAAGTAGAGCTCATTTCTAGATACACAAGTTTGGAGAAGCCAATTTCTGAAAAGAGGGTTTTTTAAAGGAAAAGAAAGATTCTTGCATGTTTGTGCATTAATTGTTTTAGCATCAGATCTAGGTAGGATCTTGTGGGTTTGTGTAGTAGTTGCTCATTCTTTGAATTCCTATCTTCTTCGTGTCTATTGTGTTTCTTTTTTCAAAAGTTCTCTAGGTTGAAACTCTTGTTTGAGAAAATTGATTTCCGTTATAGAATTGTCTGTGATTTAATTTGAAAACTTTTAGTAAATATTGAACTTTAGGATTTTCAAAACCTAAGGAATTATGAAATTCACTTTTGTATGCAATTTATGTAATGTGTGATTTACTGGTGTTGGGGTTTTCAGATTTGACTTAGCTTTGGCTAGTCAGAATATTTACTAGAGGCTCAGGAGTTCTATTTTGTGATGTCATGATGATGTTTTTATATGATCTTTTATACTCAATTGTGGTAATGTGTCTTATATGCTCTATGAGATATTTTGATGCATTGATTGTTATTGCTTTCCAGTATTCTTGTGTGAAACTAAGGTGAATGGTGTGACCTATCTGATATAACCTTTGAGTCTTCGATCAGTTGTATTTGGATTTCTTTCTAATCACTTTTATAGGACTGAGGTGTTTGTATGATTTGTTCTTGGTGATGGCATGTTGTGACATGGATTGGTTTATGTATACTTGGCTTTAGGAACAGTCCTATTAGGATGATCGTATTGGTGGAATCTATGATTATGATCAGTATTTTTCAAGACTTGTCAATTGCTTGTTTAAGAACTGATGTATGGTATGTGGTCTTTTGTGATCTTTTGATTTTACTAAGCATAGGATAGGTTATCTATATGTCATGTTAGGAAGTGGCTTGCAATGGAGGTTAGGGCCCAAAGTGGTTGCCAGGGTAACCCATTGTGAGTTGTTTAATAAGTGAAAGCATTACACTAAATGGAAATAAAATAAACCTAATAAGAGTCTTTGTATATTCTCACCCATGCCTCGAGTGCTAGTATAGACTAGATGGGAGTAGAGAGAATGCTTGATTGTGACTATGCATTGTTAGTATGCCTTGTTAGCATGAAAGGATACTAGTGTTGCATATAGTCACTAGGGGGTGGGGTCAAGTTAGATTGCTAGGGTAACCCTAGAGTTGGTTTGTGCGATGACACTTGCCCACTTGCATAGTAGATTTCCTACATGTCTATGTTGCCTCTAAGATTAATTGATACTTGTGTCTTGGTACCTTTGAGTTAGATTTCTTTTAGGTGATTCCTTGAACCTAGACATTGGATTTGATTGTTGAGTTTGTTATCCTGTTTGGGACTTGAGAGTAGTATCTCCTTAGCATAGTGGGAGTGGGCCATTTAGGTTCCATGAGGTTAGGTGGTAGTGTTTTTTCTTATACTATTGATATTTGATTGTTAGATGCCCTTGCTAGATGTGTTTGTGTAGATGTTCCTTTCTATCTGATCTTGTATTTCTATGATGGATGGTTATGCTCTAAGTTTATTGCATTTGATTTCATAGATCTTATTAGATGATATAATCTATTTCATGATGTATATTATTTCAGCCTTTCATTCCCTATGACCTGTATAGTGGATGATTGTGCATTCTAATTATTTCCAAGTGACATTTGAGATAATTGTGTATTGTTTAAATAAAAATTTTACTTGTAGTTATTCTTTAATATGGACGTGTTATATATTGGTGTTAGTGTTAATTAAACCTAAATGTGATTCAATATTATGGGACCCTTAAGAGTTGTAACCTATATATGTGTTGTTGATGTTTGAGTGTATGTCAATTGCTTCTACTTTATTATTCTATTGTTGTTAAGTTATTATCTTTAAAAAGAAAAAAAGTTTGACAAACTTAGTAAAACTTTAGGTTAACTTCTTTTGGGTCACATGGCAGGGTGTTACACCCAGGGCATCAAATTTATAATGGGTCATTGCAAGTACATTCCTAAAACCACTTGCATATTATAATACATTAAAAATTGTAGGATTTCACCAATGGCTTTTAGATTTCCATGGTTAAATCCTTCTCTATGCTTGAAAATCCTTCAAAACCCTAGGTTAGTAAGAAATTTAGACCTACTTGTGCAAAAATGTGAATATCTTGAGTTAGGAGATAGATGGTGACTTCAAACTAGATGCATTAGAAAGATACTTCATCAAAATTTCCATAAATGTGAGTATTAACACTAGATGAATCCACACAAATCCATGCAATATAGGACACCAGGCTTATTGTAGTAAAAACATGGTATTTTATTGATTTGAAAAGTGAAAGTACATTATATCTGCTTATCACCCACCTAAAAGGGATTATTATAGGCCTTCTGACAATAATAAAAACATTTCAAACTTTTTATGGCTATTGGGGAAGTTTTTATACTATTTTGCAAAAAGCTACTTAAAAGTTGCTTTACAACTTTAAGCAATTTTGCATTTTTTCCACTTTTTGTAAATTATAATCAGAAGTTATGAAAACTTAAACCAAATGACCCAAATAGGTCCTAAACATGACGAAACATGAAATTATGCAAAATCCTAAGATTTTAGTCCCTTTGACCATCTTTGACCATAGTTGACCAAGGGCTTATAACTTTGCCAATCTTGGAACTAGGTCTTGCAATTTGGTCTATATGCCTAATTGATTGATCTAGCATATTCTATGTGTTCTTAGGACCTTGGTGATTCATCATTTATTATGGGTTCTCCTGTACCATACTCCCCTTGACTTTCAAAACTCAAGTTCCTACTTGAGGTCAATTGCTCCATAAAAGTGCCATGTTGTTTGATTTGGTCTTCTGTCTTCTAAGTTACATCAATATTGGGGAGCCCTTTACACTTTACTAATTACTACATGTACTTCTTGGTTCTTTTCTACTTTGGTAACTTGGTGTCCAAAATTTCTTCTAACTCCATTGGTTTTCTTTGAGGGAGATTAGTTAAACAGTCTTCATCATGGATGTTTTCTTGCTCACCTTGTTCGCTTGTTGAATCTATTATGCCTTTGTAGGGGGTGAGTCTACAACATTGAAGATGGGAGAAATTTGCAAGGTAGGGAGAAGAGAGATCTCATATGCATTTTCACCCATCTTGTTGAGTATGCTACATGGTCCAACTTTCTTCATCTAAAGTTTGGAATATCTACCCTCAGATAGCCTCTCTTTTCTCAAATATTCCCAAACCTTGTCTCCAACTTTGAAGTGGATTTCCCTTCTTTTTTTCCTTAGCATGTTCCTTATATTTTAGTGTTGATCTTTTTAATGCTTCCTTGATCTCATTTTTCACTTTTGCAATAATTTCTACCAATTCTTCTCCTTGATCATTGATTTTGAAATTAGATGGTAGTTCTACTAGGTCCAATGGTCCCTTGGGATAAAGGACATACACTATTTAGAAAGGTGTCTTGCCAATTGACCTATTTATGGAGTCACTAAATGTAAATTATGCTTGAGAAAAGAGCAGATCCCAACTCTAAGCATATTGTTTGGTTAGGCATCTTATGAGATTGCCTAAGGATCTATTCACCACCCTAGTCTACCCATTAGTTTGTGGATGGTAAGAAAAGTTGTAGGTTAGGTTAGTACCAAGTTTCTTTAAGAGTTTTCTTCACAAGTGACCTTGAAACTTCACATCCTTGTTAGATATAATATTTTTTAGTAAACCATGGATCCTAATGAATTCCTTAAAGAAAAGATATGCAATATTCACCAGTACATTTGAGGTCATTTTTTGACCATTAATTGTCAAAATTTTGACCCAAATTTTGACCAAATTCGACCAACCCATTGGTCAAAATTTTTCTTTGTTTAACTTTCAACCAACTAGTAGGTTGGTCAAAATTTTGATCAATATGTTGGTTAAAATTTTGATCAATATGTTGGTCAAAAACTGCACAAAATTGTTGGCACAATTTCTGCCAAGCATTGGTCAAAATTTTGACCAATTCTAGTAGAAAATTGCACAGCATTGGTCAAAATTTTGACCAATGTTTGGTAGAAAACTGCCAACCAAGAGGCAATTGTGCATCACCCATATCATGACTGTAACTAAAGTTAAGAGCCTCTATTATTGAATTCTCTTCCCTATCACCCATATTCATTTCCTTTACTATTCATAATTTACATGATGTATTTATCAAAATAAAGTAATCATGGAAGGGAAATTATAGATATCTAAAGTTTGAATAGCCAAGAAAAAGAAACCACCATAAAGTAGGGGGAAAGGACACAAAAGACCCTGAGAATCCATCTCTCACAATTTTTTTTCCCTATTTTCATTTTTAGTGCAACCTTAAAATCAACTTCTAGTGTAGCCTTAAACTAGAAAATATCATATTTCTTATATCTAGATTTGCCAACATAGATATAGGCATAATAGTAGCACAATTTTAGCAATATTTGTAGTGAAAGTTACTTACACAAAGAAAAGTTATTAAATCAAATAACCACCAAAGAAATGAGTCCATGGGGTGGACCTGTTCTATGTTTGTAAGAGGAAGAAATTTTTTGCTAATCATTTCATTGGAGAAGTCCAAGGCTTGAGTCAAAATAAAAAACAAAGGATATAGGAGCTTCAGTCAATATGTAGTTTGCCTATGCTTTTGAGGATGTCCCTAATACAAATGAGATAATGTATAAGAATGAGTGGAGTGCTTACATAGACCATTTTACTAATTTTCTACTATAGAACAAAATACATAGGCATTCTAGTAATTGGATTTTGATGCTCATCAATAATTGTATAAGCCATTACATGCATAAAAAGGCTTTACCTATTTGGATTGATGCTTATTGGTGAAAGTACATGGGTTAATCTATCAGTATCCTCTTGAATACGAAGATCATTTAGAGGCATTTGTACATGGAGAATCATACTTTTACCCACGATACTCCTATCATGTATTGGAATTGTGTTCCTATCTCAGAGATTAATTAGAAGATGTCTCCACACACAAGGATACTTCAAATTAAGTTTCTCGGCACCTTGTTGGCATTCTAAGTTATATTTAATGAAACAACACAAAACAAAACATCACACACGAATAAGCTTATCTTCAAATTAGAAAGGATGGTTCTTAAGAACTAAATATTACTCAACCTAAATCTATGAATATATAACTATACACACTTTGGAAGATCATCAATGGGATTTCCATAAAAGAGATAATTGAAAATAAACTTGACCTATCATTTTGAGTCTCATATGTTGAGCACAAGAACTGAAAGGTTCTTATCTCACACTAAAGGCTTTTAGTATCTAAAAGTTGCAACTACACTGAATCACAAATAACTAGCTAGCTAAAAATAGAGACTAATTGATATATATGCACCTGCATTGAATAAAAAAAACTAGTTCTCGAATAAACCACAATGCAAGATTAAAAAATAATGAACCATAGAAGTACACACATTTACTAAAATGAAAGACCACAAACCCCAATATTTGTCTTCACTACAATCCCCTGATTAAAACCTTACACAACACATAAAACTCAAACAAATGTGCAAATAAATCAATCTGTAGAACATAAGCTCACTTTCAACTTGCATCGAGAATATCTTGTGCTAAAGACATTTATATTTAGGTTAAAATGAATATTCTTTTAGATATTTGAAAGTGATAATTAAATATCACAAAAATAAGTCTTACAAAGAAAGGCTATCCAAAAGCTTCAAGAAAAGTGGACAGTAACTTAGAAGAAAATTTATCCTAGAGGAGTGAAAAAATAAAACAATCTAAATGCAGGTGGCTCCTCAATGGCCCAACAATAGGAATTGACCGAAAATTCCACTAGAGACAATTAAAGACAATAATTAGAATTTAAAACAAATGTAGTTACTCACCAAGTACTCCAAGTCCTACATGGTTAGAGTAATAGATGAAAATGTGGTCATTGGGGCCACTATCCACCACTTTACTTAGGAGGAGATCTTTCATGCACTCCAATGCCCACTCTCTAGAAAGGGTCCCAAAGAACTCAAGAAGGGCCTGAAAAGTTCTGGAATTAGTAAGGAAATTGATAGTTTCTATTCAATTTCAAGAGCACAGGATGTTTCATATACCTATGGCTCAATAGCATGGGTGTTGACAATGACACGTTTGATATTAGGCAACTCTATATAGTGCTGCAACCAAACTTACAATATTAGTGATGCATAAATATTTCCTAAGAAACCATTTGGCATAAGGAAAAATGGAGTAAACCTAAAAAAAATTTCCACAAAAATTCATATAGACAATATTTCATACAAAATATTCAATCTATATTAAAGCTCAAGTGTACTCCCAACAAATCACCTACCTGAAGTGAGCGTATATATAAACCAGCTTTCTCACACAACTATGTTATACGAGGATGGTCATAGTGACTGAAAATTCCATTTTGCAAGATAACATCAACAACATTAGGGAAAGTGACCATATTTGAATCAAAGGTTAAGTGGTGGAGTTCTTGTATTTGTATTTAATAAAAACTAAGGTATATAGGACTAGGAATGACAAAACCAATCTTTGTTTGAAGCCTTGAAAGCATTTTGCCTAATTTTCCATATTTGGCCTAATTGAGAGCTATTGTCCCTAAAGCCTTAATTTGACCCAAGTTTTCTAAGAGCCCTAGAAATGGGGTAAGACCTTAGAGAAATGGAGTCCACCTGGAGAGACAAAGGTTAGCATTGGCTAAAGGCTGGTAACCTTGCTTGGCATCTTGTAGTGGATCGGGTGCTACTAGGAACTTAAGAAGACTTTGGTGGATTAAGGCTATAGACTCTGCATCAGTTGAGGTGAGATATGATCACATATTTTGGGCAGCTTACAAGTTACACTACATCAACTTGGTGATGCAAGCAATTGGCATCCAAATAAATTGGGTGAAAGAAATAATGTACATTATTCAAGCACATCATTCTTTTCTTTGGAGCGTTATGATTTCAGGATATGCAGATGATGAATTGATCAGGCTTTAGACCCTTCCAAATAAAAGTGGTAGAAAAGATGACTTATTAGGATGAGAAGATGAGAGGTAGATGGATTTGGGTTTTGTGATTCCTTAGTATGTTAGTTTGAGCTTCACTTGGTTTCAAGAATACTATAATATTCTCTACTTAACAAGGCCAACCATGTGAAGGTGGAAACTCATCTAGCCTCAGCCCCCTCCCCCTAACATCAATCTAAATTCCCCATTAACATCTAATTACATACTTCATTCATTTCATTCATCCATTTATGAACTATAACATTCAATCAATACAATCACATAACATTCATTAATATGATATAAAATTAATTAATATGCAATAGTAATCAAGACTTAATATTATATTATCAGAAGATTTTACAAAAGTTTTTCCCTGTTCAACTGCAAGCACTGGGGGAAAGAGAATAGGGAAAAGAATACCCCAGGTATAGCCTAGGACTGGAGTCTTGTATATATTACATATGCCCTTTATAAGGGTCTTTAAGAAGGCATACCTCCTTTTATACAAGGTGATGATTTATGATAGAAGAACCTCCAAAAAAATACAAGTTTGGATTAAAACCTATCTTAGCTAGATTCCCTTACCAACATATTGGGGATTACAAATAATAGTGGTCGAGAGGGTTACAAATATTAATGTTGGAGGAAATTGGAGTGACAACATTTTGAGGAGATCTTTGTTCTGGTTAAATAAATGGTGGACATTGGAGGTAAATGTTGTAATCCTTGAAAAACCTACAATAAAAAAATAATATTCCATGGCAATGAAAAGAAGGGGGTAAGGGGTTAATAGGTATTACCCCCCTAAAACAAATATTCGACAAGTCACCTATTCTCAAAATAGGAATTCGTAAAACTATTTAGCACCTTACACTTCTAGCTTTGGTCACAAATAGAAATATACATATACAAAGGAAAGCATATGAATAATTCAAATCTACATATGTATACATATACAAGTATTTATACTTATGGGAGATAGCTTGTGTATATATGTATGTATGTCTCAAAAGGGGCAAAAACTAAAACTCACACAATAAAATAAATACTCTGCCGAAACTACTAAAAATGATGGCAAAGCAATAACTCCTCGAGCTGAATCCAATGAGACCAACCTCATGAAGATCGCATGCTCACAACTCCCAGAATGAACAAAACAAGAATCCTTTAGAAGAGGATTTCCAAATTTGCTTTAAAAATTCTGTTTGTAAAATGTGACAAGTGAATAATGAATCAACTTTTCTCAATACTTATTCATTTTTGAGTGAATAGTTGGTTATGGCAAGCAGCCAGCTGGAGTAGCTAAACTCTGAATTGACCCAAATGAAAACAAGTTATTATTCATAAAAAAAATTCACTTAAGGAAAAGTTTCCAAAAATTAAATTCGAAAAGATTTAAAGCCCAAAAACCCAAAATCATAGAAAATCACTTAACATTTTTGCAATAATGCAAGCTTCTAAATGCACATACATGCTCACTAGTCTTGTCACATAATGCAGATGAGTTTATATTTACTAATCATTGAAAGATTTAGATTAAAACAACTTAAAATAAGGATACGTTGACCATACAGGGACGACATTGGCAAAATATGAATAGTTGAATCACTAACTCCATGTGCCACTACCAAGGATATAATTCCTACACACGATCAAGTGCAATTGCATATAATATCATAGCTGAAGTAACATGTATTAAAATATCTATTCAATCCATTTACATCATGCATGTTCACAAAAAGTGTAAAGATACAATAATGAAGTAAATAACCATAGCATAAAATTCATCTCATAACATAACCAACAAATATGTCCAAATAAACCATATAACTAGATATCATCATAGATCTATTGTCATCTCAAAATAGAATCAACATGCAAATATGATAAACTGAACAACATAGTAATAACACATCTATGGTAATGAATCAAAGTATAACATCTGACGCTCGAGTCATCATAAGGTACAAAATAAGAGTAACAAGTATCTCTCAAATCAAAATAGATAAGGTATAGACTACAAACATGAGAGGCACAACATCCTCCCCCACTAGCATAGGCTTACTCCTGGAAGCCAACAAAATGATAAGGGTACAATCCCCTCAATCGTGAAGCATCCTCCCAAGTCTCAGAGGCCTCATCGCTCAGGTCCCATTGGATCCTTACGTACCCTATGTCTTGACCTCACAAGGTCAACCTTCGATGTTGTAGGATATGAATGGGCTCCAAAGTAAGCTATTCATCTGCTACCTACAAAGAATTCCAATCAAGAACATGGGTCACATCCAGAATATACTGCCTCAAAATAGAAACATGAAAAACATCATGGATGCACAATAGGATAGGTGGCAACACTAATCGATAAGCAATAGGACCAATCCTCTCGAGGATCTCAAAAGGTCCAAAAAAATGTGGTGCCAACTTAGAGCCTTTCCCATAATGGATGGGGCTCTTCCTCAGATGCACTCTCAAAAACACCCTATCACCAACAAAAAAGTGACGATCCAACCTATGAGCATCTGCATACTTCTTTTGCCTATCCTAAATAGTAACCAAATGCTCCCTAATTCCAACAACCTATTGCTCCATATCCTGAAGCATCTTTGGACCCAAAAGAACTTGGTCCTCTAAATGATCCAAACTCAAAGGGGTACAACATGGTCTATCGTACAAGGCTTGAAAATGTGACCTACCAAGAGAACTATGATACTCATTATTGTATGCAAATTCAACAAGGTACAAATAGTTCTCAAACTTCACCTACCTATCCATTACATATATGCGAAGCATATCCTCCAAAACTTGATTTACTCTCTCAGTCTTACCATTGGTCTCTGGGTGATTAGCCAAACTAAAATTGAGTTGCACACTAGCACATGCTAGAGAGATGTCCATCATGCAAAAGTAAACACTGGATCTCTATCCAAAATGATCCAATGAGGAATCCCATGCAAATGTATAATATTTTCCAAGAAAAAATGTGCTACCAAAGAAGCTATGTAGGATGCTCTCATGGGTGAAAAATTTGCTACCTTGGACAACTTGTCCACTCTCACCATGATACAATCATGTCTACACGATGACATGGGCAACCCTATGATAAAATCAATAGATATCATATCCCACTTCCACTCTAGAATGGTATGTAGCTGCAAAGGACCCACCAGATGCTGATTCTCTACCTTCACTCTCTAGCACTCAAGGAATCTAACAACAAAGTTAGCAACATCACGTCTCATTCCTGTCTAAAAGTATAGTTGTTTGAGATCAGCATGCATCTTCTTAACACCAGGATGTGCAGAATATGGTGCATAATGCACTTCTGACAAAACCAAGGTATAAAGATCACCTGACATGGGTACATAGATATTCCCCATGTGATGAATTAGTCCATCAGACTTAAGCATATAACCTAAAAACCTCCCCTCAAGGGTACATCTAGACTTGATCTTCGCCCTCACTTCCTGATACCAAGTGTCACTAGGCAAAGCCTCCAAGATACGGCTTCGCAAGTCCACTCCCAATGACATAATTGATACCTCATGTCACCTTCTACTCAAAGCATCCATGATGAAATTCTCCTTCCCTTTAATGTTATGAACATCAAAGTCATACTTGCACAAGAACTCCATCCAGTGACATTGTCGTGCATTTAGGTTTGGATCAGTAAAGATATATTGCAAGCTCTTATGATCACTATACAATGCAAACTTGTGTCCCAAAAGAAAATGCCTCCAATGGACAAGGGCATGCACTATGGTTGCAAGTTCCAAATCATGAGTGTGGTAGTTTAGCTCATGGTCTTTGATTTTCCTAGACTCATATGTAATCACTTGACCATCCTGCATCAACACTACACCCATGCCTTCAAATGAAGCATCTGTGCAAACCATGAAATCACCTATAGGATTAGGTACTACAAGGACTAATGTAGAGGTCAAACACTCCTTAAGAGCATTAAATGTTGCCTTGCACTAGTCTGACCAAACAAATTTCTTCCCTTTGCATTGAAGAGAAGTGATGGGATGAGCTACTTGTGAGAAATCCTTCACGAAGCAACAGTAGTAACCCACCAATCCCTTGAAACTATGAACTTCTAAGACATTAGTGGTTGCTAGCCAATCCATGATAGCACAAATCTTCTCTAAATCCACTACAATTCCATCACCAGTGATGATATGTCCCAAATACTTCACCTTAGACTTGAAGAATCCATATTTACTTAGGTTCCCATACAATTTATGGTCTCTCAAGCACTATAATACCTAACATAAATGGACTTCATGCTCCTCCTCAATCTTTGAATAGATCAATATGTCATCCAAGAATACAATGACACACTAATCAAGGTAAGTGCAAAATACACCATTCATAAAACTCATAAATATTGATGGTGCATTGGTTAACCCAAAGGGTACAACTGTAAACTCATAATGTCCATATCGTGTATGAAAAGTTGTTTAATAAATATCAGCCTCTTAGATACGAATTTAATATATACATGTGAAATAATTGAATTGAAATACTATGTCTACTTTTTGGTTCAAGAGGTCATTTTCTTCTTGTTGTTTCCCTTCCTCATTCAACATATAGTTTTATAAATAAATATCGTGTAAAAATTAATAAGATTACTACATGTGAAATAATTGAATTGAAATACTATGTCTACTTTTTGGTTCAAGAGGTCATTTTCTTCTTGTTGTTTCCCTTCCTCATTCAACATATAGTTTTATAAATAAATATTGTCCATATCGTTTTATAAATAAATATTCAACATATAGTTTTATAAATAAATATTCAACATATAGTTTTATAAATAAATATGTCCATATCGTGTATGAAAAGTTGTTTAATAAATATCAGCCTCTTAGATACGAATTTAATATATCCTAACTTAAGATCAATCTTTGAGAACACTTGAGCTCCCTTCATTTGATCAAACAAGTCATCTATCCTCGACAAAGGGTAACGGTTCTTATTCAACTACCAGTAGTCAATGCACAAATGCAAAGAACCATCCTTCTTCTTCACGAAGATGACTGGTGCACCCCATGGGGATACACTTGGAAGAATATGGCCCTTGGCCAACAATTCCTCCAACTACAATTTGAGCTTGCTCAACTCCTGAGTAGTCATGCAGTAAGGAGCTCATGAAATTGGCTTCGCTCCTGGTACAAGATTGATTTGAAAATCAATGTCACACTATGGTGGCATACCTAGAATCTCATCAAGAAACACATCAGCATACTCATGAAGGAGTGGGTGTTCATCAAGAGTCACCATATGACTCTCAGCTTCCTCGAGATCACTGAGAGACACAAGAAACAACTAGCAACCCTTCTGCACACTCCTCTCCAGTTGATTAGCTAAGATCATACGAAGTAAGATTGGTCTCTAGACTCCCAATAGTTCCACCTACCCACCTATGTCATCAACACAATGTACCACCTTATGATGGCAATCAATATTTTCCTAATGGGTGACTAACCAATCTATGCCCAACACAATGGCATATGATTCTAGAGGTAGGATGCATAAATCCACTGTGGTGGTGAAGATTCCCAAATTCAAAACATAACTCCTAACCAATGAGTCAACAACCACCTTAGAACCTATGGCTAACTCAACTTGCCACCTATCAACTTGATGCATTGCCACTAGCCCACATCACTAAACAAGAGATGGTAAAATGAAGGAATCAGAAGCACCAAAGTGAAACAAAATTGAAGTTGAAATACCATGCAATGTACCTGCAGCCTTGACTACCATACCTTGATGTTTAGCTTGACAGTTGTCAACTACTACAAAGACTTTGTGATTCCTACCCACATTTCTTATAGTAGGCTTAGATCTCGCTATGCTCTTACTAGGTCTTGTAGATGGTTTGATCGAGCAATCATAAGATTTATGGCCAGGTTGACCACAAGAATAACAATTCCCAAAAAAGTTAGGTCTTGTACCATGACCACCCTGAGTAGCACTAGGATAAGGTGCACCACATCTACTGGAATTTTGATAACCACCCTATGGAGGATGATCCTGCTGAGATTTTTGTCCTTAGTTCTAGTTATCTCCTTTCTCACCTAAGGTACCAAAATTTTGTCCACACTTTCCCCAAAACCTCTTATTCTTATGGTGAGAACCACCCTAAGAGGGTTCTAACTGGGTATGACCCTTTCCTAAGGACTGAGAATACTGTGCATCATGCCTTGAATTCTTTGCACCTTGGTTTTGAGAACCATATCTTCTATTGAAACCTCTAGCTAGATTCTCCTTGGTAAAATGTGCTTTCTCAACAGTGAGAACAAGAGTCCTAGGTTGATGCATACAAACTTCTCTAATGAGAGAGTCCTTAAGGCCTCAGATGAAATGATGAGCCAAGAGTAAATCATCATTGTTATAGCATAAATACTTCCTTAGTTCAAAGAATTGGATTTCATACTAATCCACTATCATGTTTCCTTACCAAATTGCGTGGAACTCATCAGCACGAGCCTCTCTAAACTGAGGAGATAAGAATCTCTCTCAAAATTTCTCCTCAAATATCTCTCAAGTGATATCTACAACACTAACTTGAATCTTCTAACTCTCAATATTCCACCAAATGGATGTGTGGTCCCTCAACTACATAATTGCACAATGGGCCCTCATGTTGGTTGAATATGGATACGTGGTGAAGCAATGCTCCATGTCCAACAACCAAGCCTCAGCTTTGAGGCCACTTCTCTTGCCATCATATAGTGGTAGTCTAGAACTCTAAAGGGACTTCATGATATCCAATCTGATGGAATCCTTACTGTTGCAGTCTCGACCACCCTGATGGTGCCTTCTGCCCCCTGGTGGGGTAAGAGAATGCTCACATTCATGTTTCTCCTCTTTATGCTCTGAATCCATGGCTAACACTCATGCTAGGTAGTATGATGATTAAAACTAAGACAAATATAATGCATAAACTATAGGTCCTAGTCAAACATCTCAAAGGGCTACTAAGTAGGGGCTGACATCATGGAGAGTCACTTGGCATCAACAAGCCCAAGCTCGGATCGTGCAGATTCAATATCCCTCAATAGAATGGCTCGTCACAAGCATTTTACTATCTTTAGTTTTATTACCCCCCAATATTTTCTTTAGTTATCACTTAATTAAAGCTCCCTCTAACATACTTGTGGCATCATGATCGCTAGGTTGTGAGATAGAAGCCCCCTCCATATGCTACCTTACCCTACCCATGCTCATCCAACAATGAGTGTCTGCAAGCATGCAAATTCCCAACCCATCCCAAATGATCACAACTTTTAGAAGTACCATAGAAGATTGGGCCCCAAAGGTCACCCGACATATGTACTCATGTGTGGTGTTCCACCATCACAAAGATCAACACAATGACTAGAGAAGAACAAAAATAGAAAGTTAATCAATAGAAAACATAATCAGGATGACAGATGCTACATGCACCCCAATGCAACAATAATGTGCAAAAGTGGTCCGACCGATATCCAAATAGATCATCCAGATCCACAATCCACATGGTGCCAAGAAAACACAAGAAAATAGGGTAGCATGAAAAATGAGGCAAAAACCCCAAATTTTGGAAAAAATCCAAAATTAAAACCCATTTGGCCTTTGGGTGCAAAAATCATGAAAATCTAAAAATAACTAAAATCGGATATTGTATGCAAAAATGGCCAACATAACAGATCAAAACCCAAACCCCCATTTCAAAAATAGGGAAAACATTCATACCCATCCAACTGGGCAGAACCAACAAATAGAAATGGAGGGGAACACTAGTTCTTAGCCTCCTAACAAATTGCTGCAAGAAATGGAAGCTAAAACTGAGCGAAAACAATAAAACTTGAAAGCCCTACCTAACAGCAAAAGGGGTAGAAATTGAAACTTGCATAATAAAATAAATACTTCACTAAAACTACTAAAAATGATGGCAAAGCAAAAAATCCCTGAGCCAAATCCAATGAGACCAACCTCGCAAAGATCCCATGCTCAAAGCTCCTAAAATGAACAAAACAAGAATCCTTCATAAGAGGATTTCCAAATTTTCTCTCAAAATTCTATTTCTAAAATGTGAGAAGTGAATAATGAATCCACTTTTTTGAATACTTATTCATTTTTGAGTGAATAGTCGATTATGGAAAATAGCTAGCTGGAGTAGCTAATCTCTGAATTGACCCCAAAAAAAAATAGGTTATTATCTGTAATGAAAATTCACCTAAGGAAAAGTTGCCAAAAATTAAATCCAAAAATATTTGAAGCCTAAAAAGCCAAAATCATGAAAAATCACTTAACATTTTCATGACAATGCGAACTTCTAAATGCATAGACACACTCACTGGTCTAGTCACATAATACAGATGAGTTTAGATTTACTAATCACCAAAAGATTTGGATTAAAACAACTTAAAATAAGGATACATCACTCATATAGGGACAACATTGGCAAAATATAAACAGCTAAATCACTAACTCCATGTCCTTGGGTACAATTGTATATAATATCATAGCCAAAGCAACATGTATTAAAATGCTTATTTAATCCATTTACATCACTTACATTCACAGAAAGCATAAAGAAACAAGAATGAATTAAATAACCATAACATAAAATTCATCTCATAACATAACCAACAAATATGTCCAAATTAACCATATAACCATATATCATCATAGATCTACTATCATCTCAAAATAGCATCAACATGTAAATATGATAAACTAAACAACCTAGTAATAACACATCTATGGTATTGAGTCAAAGTATAACATCCAACCCTCAGGTCATCATAAGGTACAAAATAAGAGTAACAAGTATCTCTCAAATCAAAATAGACAAGGTATAGACTGCAAACATGAGAGGCACTACATCTTATCAATAGATATATGCTACTTGAAGGGTATAAGGTGCACTATGTGCCTAGTTGGGATTGCCATGGGTTGCCAATTGAGCTCAAAGTTTTGCAGTCCATAGACCAAGAGGCAAAGAAAGAGCTCACACCATTGAAACTAAGAAAGAAAGCTACTCAATTTATCAAGAAAATTATGTTTTTATATATGTTTAAACACATATATAGCATGTGTGTTTATATTCAAGCAAATGAAATTGGTAGGTATAAAGCTAAATCACACAACCTTTGCCAGCATTATTGATGTTTGTGCCAAAATAAGAGCTTTGGAATAAGCTATGGACATGCATTAAAGCATAAAGAATTTTTTTCAGATGTTTTAGTCACAATTGCCATGGTAGACATGTTTGAAAAATGGAAGCATAGTCAAGGCATGTGAATTTTTTGACAATATTTATTTATAAAACTATATGTTGAATGAGGAAGGGAAACAACAAGAAGAAAATGACCTCTTGAACCAAAAAGTAAACATAGTATTTCAATTCAATTATTTCACATGTAGTAATCTTATTAATTTTTACTATTAGTATGCAATTATGGATAATGCCTGGAAGCTTTGTAACAAGATGTTGAATAATGGGATATCTCTTGACATGTTTACTTACATGTGCTTATCCAATAATTGTGTTAAACAAGGGATAGTATGAAGAAAATTAGAGCCTGATTAAATAATGGTAAAAGGCTCCCCACTCCAAAAAAAGAATTGGTGGTGTCTCTTCTAACAAATCAGAAATGTTGTCAATAGTATTACTAAGATCTATATTTAGATCTATGTGATGTCAACATTCATTCCAAATTCTAGTGCAAATCTTTGATAATTTAGAGTTATTCATGAAAAATAATATTGAAGAGATTTTGAAGATGAATGAAAAATTTGAAGATGTGTTCATGAAAATGTTCATCTCCATAGCAGCAACTTTGGAAGATTGTGACAGCAAGACAAACTTAAGAATTCCCAAAAAGAATAGGGGCAATTAGAAACAAATGCAAATTCATTTCCACCTAGTGGGATTTTTAAAAAGCTTTCTAGTCTACAACAAGAACTTAGAAGAGAAGGATTGATTTTTTCATTCTTTTAATATACACAATCAATAGGGCCTTGGTATTTTACCAATAAAAAAGAGAGTAGAGGATTGGCTAAATATTCTCCGAAGGGGATGCATTTTAGTTGTGCAACAAATTCAAGATTTAAAGGGAAATGATAAATTAGGTAATAGGAGGTGACTTTGGCCTAATGGACAAACATTAGTCTTAGCTAAAGTTTCTAAAGTCCTCTAAATTCTGCCAGATAATGCAAACCCCATCAAATCCATTTGTTGTCCACTAATTTGACCATGAAATTTTTTTTATTCTATCCCCAATTCTCACACTCTCAATTAAGATTTCTAGATAAAGCAGCTACAAGAGGCACCAAATCTTTGGTAGAATAGGTAAAAGTAGCCACTTTATAGAGTAAAACATTAGAATAGTTAACTATGAAGGCAATGCCTAAGAGTACAAAGTGTTTGGGCACAAGATTAAGGAATGGTCCAAAAATCATAAACTTCAGAAGTAAACAGATGGGCAAAATCACAATCCTAATATATCAATGTGTTATTTAATAATGTGCCTACAATATCTATGGTGGTGACTTCAACAATTGAGAACATTGAATATCATCAGTAGCTTTTCTTGCATACACACCAATGATGTCAATCATGGTGCGGTGAAGACTTGGTTTTCTATGAATAGCTACAAGGGAGAAACACAAGTGTAGAATGCAGATAAATTTACTTGGCACAATGCATCATATGCTCTACTATGAAGCAAATACAAGATGTGAAAACACATAGCTATTACTTTGAAGGTTCTAAGAATATGAAGAGTGTTGTTAAAATTTAGAACCCAAACTACCACTCAATATTGAAACATTTAAGTTTCCATATTCCTTAGCCATACCCTGCAGTTGGAAGCGATCTTCCTAGATGATGATCTTATGAGTAAAAAAGAAATGTCATGTTGATGGTGATTCTACCAATGGGAGAGATGATGATAATAATGATGATGATGATGATGGTGATCATCCAGATGGGTCAGGAAACAAAGGAAGTTAGAATTTTTTGTCACTTTTGCTATCTTTCATTGTAAATCTAATGAACTAGACAACTTTATGTAATGAGCTTTGGTGTTGAAATGAAGATAAAGAAGACAAAAGAAGGGTAGTGTAGATGAAAGGAGTGGTGGAAGAAAAACACAACCAACCATCCCAGAGTAAGGAAACTTTGCAACTTTCTTGCTTGTAGATTTTTCATAAGTTAAGGACTAACGTTAGTCAATTCTACTGATTTGTATGAATGAAAAGCAGAGAAGTAGTAGAAGATATGGATATTGACTCAACAACTGTGCCAACTATGATGGACATTTCATCTGAAAGGTCTCTTGTTTTCACATATTCTACCAACATTTTTCATTTTTGTTTTCAATGTATACAATTGCAAACTAAGATTGTTGGACTACATAAAAAACATGTTGATTTAATTTGCTCTTAAACACAACTTGACAATTCCTATTTCTAAAATAATTTTCCTTTTATATAAGGATTTTCAGTTTTGTACACCTGAAAGTAAAATAGAAATAGTATGCATTATAGATTTTCTTGGATTTTTTAATGTGATATTGTTGTTGGTTCTTAATAGGACAATATGCATATCCTACAATATTGGCTTGTCATTAGACGACATTTCATGGAGGTAGTCAATAAAATAGTTCAAATGCCTTACCTATGATTCCACATTTTGCATGCATGTCTACCAAGGCTGTTGCAACTTAAACAAGTATATTCTCTCAATATATCTATTTTGTTCATATCTAGAAACCATGGCTTTTGATGACCACATTACATTTAGGCATCCTATCAAATAGTTCACATGACTTATCTATGCTTCCATTTTGCAAGCATGTCTCCCAAGGAAAATGCTACTACTTCATCTACACCATCTGAAAAAATCCTTTATGCTTTGATGGATGACTATAACTTATCCCAAAGCTCTCATTCAATAGTTATGAGATGATCAATTGGGTGTACTCCCCTCTAAGTGAAACTTGGAATATGGTTGTTGACACATGACATTGTTTAGATGTCTCTTCTCTAGATATGATCATAAGAAGTTTTCAAGATGTAGAACATTGTTAGTATAAACTTGAAGCACTTATAAGAAAAAGGGACCGAAAAAAAAGATGAAAAAGAATCATATCAAATTGGGAAGTAATTATTCAAAATTTATGAATCAAAGGGAATCACAATGTACAAGATATTATAGAGGCAAATTCAAAAGCTTTATAAGAGTCTAGAAATCATGACCATGATACACTGCAAGGATAATCTCTAATAAATGCTACCCATAGTCAGTTTCAAGACAGAGAATTTAGGAAAGAATAGGGATTGTTTGAAATTACTTGGTGAATAATCAATGGGAGATTAATGGAAAGAAAAAACATGTTGAAAGATAGATACCCACATTCATCTCTATGTATGCACCCAAATGAACTGGTTAATGGAATTTGGTGAGGTCTCTACATACAAGGTACATTGAACTAAAAGCTTGAGTCAATTGACTAAGCATGGATGACTAGGAAATCATAGTTGGAAAGGTTCACCACAATCTATTACAGGTCAATAGAGAAGATCGATTTTTTTTTTATCAAAGGACAAATGTGTATGAAAACCTAGAACCATACTTTTTTCTGAGACATAAAATATCATATATGGTACTCTAATTTGATGAAAAAACTTGAGTTTTGTGCATACAAGACAAAGTAGGCAGAGCAACAAATGAGCATGAAAATGCTGGTGGTGTCGACAAAAATGATATGTCACATTTTAGAAGTGGCCTTCTTCACCCCTCTCCTCCACAACAATGACCTAGCATTGTCTTGTTCTTTTTCCATTGGTCATTAGCCAAACCTCTCAACACATTAAATGGGACTGGGAGTACATGCTTTGTGTGATTGACATTGGTTTGGGCAATGCTTGGGTAATAGGGGGGATTCTCTTGCCCCCTTAGCAGCTACGACACCTCATTTAGTTTGTCTCTGTTAGCTGTCCCACTCCCTCTATTAGTGGCTATATTGGGAGTGTTCTAGCAATGGAGCTAGATGCAGCTCAGCATTTAGGTGAGTTATCTTTGATTGGAAATTTTTTCCTAGGCACAACGAGAGTGATACGATGGAATGGGGAGGTGAAAAGAAACACATGCTACTGTATTGATTGATTGATATGCTTAACAATGAATTAGGGTGCAAGAAATAGAACTTTTTTGATTTTAACATAACAAGCTCTTGTTGGTCAAATTTTTGACCAACACGGGCATGGATTTTTTAAAAGGACATTTTTCCTTGCGTATTTTGACCAATTTGACCCCATTTTAATAGATGGTCAAAAATTTTGGTCTTAAAATGGGGTCAAATGTACTAGTGATTGAGAAGCATCATTTGTGATTCTACATGGTATAAAATGGACCATTTTACTAAATCCATCCACTACCACAAAAACACTATCAAAACCTTGCTTAGTTCTAGGTAGCCTCATGAAAAAATCAATTGAGATTAATTCCCAAGGTCTTGTGGGGATTGGTAAGGGTTGATATAACCCCTAATTTTTTGAAACACCCTTTTCTTTCTAATAAATGGTTCAAGTCTGTATGAACTTCTTTACCTCATTGTTCATTATTGGCTAGTATTAACTTCTTTTCACTATGTCTATTGTATTGTCAATGCCAAAGTATCCTCATAGACCACCATAGTGTTTCTCCCTTATGATATTTTTCCTCATTGAGAATTTGGGAATGCATAGTTGAGCTCCTTTGAATAGAAGTCCATTCTAAATAAGGTATTCAGAAAAATTAGTATGGTATCTTCCAACCATCTCTATGAAAACTTGAAATATCTCTGCAAAATCAAGATCCTTATCATATAAATGCTTAAGGGAATAAATTTCCACACTTTGAAGTTATACCTCCTCAACTATACAAATCCTCCTACTAAGGGCATTTAGAACATTGTTTGTAACAACTTTCTTGTGTTTCATGTTGAAAGTAAAAGCCTACAACTACTCCATCCATTTCAGATGTTTGATAAAGATCTTTTCCTTAGAGTTGAAGAAACTCAATGCATGGTAGTCAATGTATACTACAAATTCCTTTGGGATTAGATAGTACCTCCATTTATTGAGGGCTTGAACCATGGCATAAAGCTCCAAGTCATAGGTTGAAAAATTCTTCTAAGTATCATTTAGTTTCTCAAAAAAGAAAGCTACTACCTTACCTTCCTGACTTAGGACTCCACCTATGGCCAAATTACTTGCATCAATTTCCATAATGAATACCTTGTTGATATCAAGTAGAACCAAGATTAGGTATTGATAGACTCTATTCTTCAAGTACTAAAATGCATCTTTGGCTTCCTTTGTCCAAGAAAATTTTGTCTTCCTTCCTCCTTTAATGGTGTCAAGCATTGGTGCACACACATGACTAAATGTTTTGATAAATATTATGTAGAAGGTGGAAAGACCATGGAAGCTTCTTACATCACCTTCGTTCTTTGGTGGAGGCC
Source organism: Cupressus sempervirens (assembly GCA_028749045.1). NCBI lineage: Eukaryota > Viridiplantae > Streptophyta > Pinopsida > Cupressales > Cupressaceae > Cupressus > Cupressus sempervirens. Next base: position 528,023,845 of record CM053787.1, read on the forward strand.
ACTTGATGATTGCTTCAACCTTCTCAAGGTCCATCTTGAGGGTACCTTGTGAAATCAAGAAACCTAGGAACATAAGTTCCTTCTTCATAAACATGCACTTTTCCAAGTTGATCACCAACTTGTGCTAATGAATCCTTCTTAATACTTCTTCCACATGATCAAGATGCTCCTCCTTGCTATGAATAAATATTAGTATGTCATCAAGGTAAATAACAATAAAATTTCCAAAAAAATCAATGAAAATATCATTCATAAGCCTCATAAAGGTGCTAGGAGAATTTTTGAACCCAAAGGGAATCACTAACCATTCAAAAAAACCTTTAGTGGTTTTGAATTTTATCTTCCATTCATCACCTAGTTTTACTTTGATTTGATGGTATCTAGACTTCAAGTGTATCTTGGTGAAATAGAAAGATCCTCCTAGTTGATCCAATAGATCCTCAATTTTGGGCATGAGGAATCTATATGTTATGGTAATCTTGTTGATATCGCTACTATTAGTAGATAACCTCCATTTTCCATCCTTTTAGGGAGCAAGGATAGATGGAACAATACAAGGAATTAAGCTTCTCTGAATTAGGCCTTTTCCAACAAATCATTAACTTGTTTGGAAAATTCAACATGTTGAGTTGGAGTCATTTTATAGGGTGCCTTATTAGGTAGGGAAGATCCTAGTATCAAGTCAATTTGATGACTGATATCTCTAGTGGGGGAGAGGCTTGTGGGTAGGTTAGGAGGAGTAACATGACAGTATTTTTGTAGGTCTTAGATCTCTTGCGAATAGGATATTTTTCCTTAGAAGTTATGTTCCCTTTTGGCTTAGAGACCAATATAAAACCTTGGGAATTAGGTTCCTTCAAGGATTTGATCATTTTTTTCTTCCTTGTGGTTACAATAGTAGGCTCTACTTTAGGATCATGCATGGGCTTCATGGTGAAAGTTACACCATTCCTAGTTATAGAATAGGTATTCTTTTTACAATGGTGGATGGAATCCACATCATATTGCTAGGGCCTTCCTAGGACTATGTGAGATGCATCCGTTTCTACAACATCATAGAGTACTTTGTCCTTGAAATCTACTAAAGGAAGTTCTACCCATGCTTGGTTTGTCACTAAGGATTGTTGACCCTTTATTAACCAAGAAACATGATATCGAAAGAGGTGGAATTTCTTAGGTAATTTCACATTTTCTACCATTTTAGAGGAAACAAAATTTTTAGTTGAGCATGAATCAATCAAAAAATTGCATACCTTGCCTTGGAATTTGATTTTTGTCTTGAAGAGATTCTTCCTTTGGGGTCGATCTTGGGTGTGAGGGATTTACAAAAATCCATACCTCATCATCATACATGCTCCTTCCTTAGATTCAAGGTCTCTATAGTCAAGCTTCTCTTCCTCCACAAGTTGTGCTTTTCTTTCCCCTTGGTTGTTATTTATCTCCTCAAGGAACTTTCCTACATGATGTACAACTTAATTACAATTAGCATGTGAGAGGGTCATTTCCTCTTCCTCTACCTCTAAAAGACTTTCCTCCTCTATAGTTCCCTTTAGAAAAATTTCCTCCCTAATCCTTATTCTAATCAGCAGGTTTGTTTCCACTATTCTACCCCTTCTTCCAAGAATTGTCCTTGGGCTTGAAATTCTTATTGTTCTCATTGCCTTTGTTTTGATCATGCCTCCTCTTCCATTTGTCTTCCACTTTAAGGGCTAGTTGATAGCACTTATTCATTGAAGAGGGGGTGTAAAGGTTGAGCTCTTATTTGATGGGTAACTTAAGGCCCTTCATATACCTTGCTATTTTTCATACACAACTTCAAGAACTCCTCTATATAGGAACTAAAATCTAGATCCTTTTGTTTTAGACTTAGTTTTCTTCTATCGAATTTTACCCCATAGTCTTTATGCACATAAGTCTCCCTGACTAGTGCCACCATTCTATCCCAAGAAGAAATCATGCTTCTTCCTTTCTTCACCCTCTCTATCTGGATGAAGTTCAACCAAGTTAGGGATGCTCCCTTCAACTTGGACTTTTCCATCTTTACCCTTTGTTTCTCTAGTATGTCATCACACTCAAAGAAACTAGTTAAGACCACTATCCAATCTAATGCTAAATTAACATTCATTTCCATTGAAAGTTAGCAATTCCAACTTACCCTCCATGGTTCTTTTCTCTATGGTTTTGAGAGAATTCAAGAGAGGTCTTTGTTCAATAGGTACTTCTTCTTCCTCTTCAAGGTCTTTTGCCTCAATATTATGATCTTCCTCAGATTGTGCCCCTTTTTTTTTTGTCCACCTTGCTTTCAAGTTCTTTCAACCTCTTTACAATAGCAGAATTAGTTTCCCTTTGTTCTCTCATCAACTTTGCCAGTTCAACATCCATTACTCTTGTAGGGATTACATTTGGTTGATGGACATTAGTGAAGAGGGTTTTTGGACTAGTTGATCATCATTTGATCAATCCCACTAGGCTCCATTGCATAAAGGATGATATTAGGTTATCACAACCACTCATCAAAGAAAGGAAAATCCTAATCACTAGGGATCCCTACAAACAAGACAACTTATCATAAGTTGCTCAAAATGCACAAATTGACCCAATTTGGTAAAACAACCCTAAATTTTATGAAATGACTAGGGGAGACTCATGCTCATGGAAATGGTCTATTTAGATCAATAATGTAATGATCCAATGACTAAAATCCAACTATGAAACTTCTAGCATATAGTTACTTTGTTAAGCCACTCAAAAAGGCTAGTAGCTCCTTTTGATGAAAATTTGACTTAAAAGGAAATATCCCCATTAAAAATAGGGAAAAAATTACAATTTTAGATATCATTTTGGGACTTAAAAAACATACTAAGACACCAAGGTTTTATGACACAAGAAAATGGGATTTTGTTCAATTTCTTGCCTAGGCAATTATGGTTATTAGACCTCCATTTACAAAGGAAGTACATATTATAAGACTCCATCTTGCAAACTAGTGATGGGAACATGTGGGGGAAATCCCATACAAGTCAAAAACTTTATTTCAAGCCTTGATGCTAAGTCTAGTTGAAGTTGTGGGAGATGTTGCATCCTTTTCCTAGCATGCACATGGGTCTAGCATGCCTAGGGCATCAAACTTCTAATGGGTCCCTACAAGTACATTCCTAAAACCACTTGCATCTTATAGTACATTAAGAATTATAGGATTTCACAAATGTCCATTAGATTTCCATGGTGAAATCCTTATCTATGCTTGAAAATCCTTCAAAACCCTAGGTTAGCAAGAAAACTAGACCTACTTGTGCAAAAATGTGAATATCTTGAGTTAGGAGATAGATGGAGAGAACCAATAACATATATTATTGGATTAAGATAATAGCCTAGAGTACACATTACATCCATTTATTTATAAGAAATTCTCTCCCCCCTTTATGTTATGAGTGAGAGATCTTTAAATGCAATCTTATGCTAAAAACTAATAAAACAAATCTAATTATATACAAAATGACTCTAAATAGTGTTAAGTAGGTCTACACCCTTTTTTATATCTATTAATGGGTACATGAGCCTTTACATGAAATGAAAGAATGAGAATATAAGAAGATATAAGCTCTGAAATGATCTCGAAGTCTCTAGAAGCTCTAAAAATGAAAGCTTGGCCTTCTTTACACATTTTTGAGAGTTGAACTACCATAAAAATGTATTTTTAGTGCATGGAATACTCTAAATTAGCAACTGGTAGTTAACTATTAGCACACTAATTCTTCAAAAAATTCATTGCACCTTTGTGAAAAGTGCACCTACGCACCTTGGTGATAGGTTCCAAAATCCAAAAGATCTTCCAAGTGTCAAATATGAATTTCCAACATTTGGGCTTTTCCCCCCTCTACATCAAAATGATGTCCAGATGTTTATTATTGAATTTCTCCATCATCTCTGCCACTTAATGGCTTCTGGTAAATCTAAAGCATCATAATTATTCTTTACTATTTGCTAGTAGTTACTATCTTCTATTTTTGCTGTCATAAAATCTTCAAGCTTAGTGTCTAGTTCTAACAATGCCTCTTTAGTTTTGAATGCTTTTCTTATATCATATTCTGATGAAGCTTCTTTTAATGTTCCTCTCAATTTTTGGTCTATTTATTGAATTTCAAAAATCTTGGTCTTCGACTCATCATTAAAAATCTCAAGGTCAATGGCATTGTAGTACCTTTCTGCTTCCAAAAACTATTGGTTGAACTTTATCTTTTATTTGTTGGATTTCCTCATTCAACCCCTCCATTACTTCATTACCTACCAATATTTTCTCTATCCATTCATTGATTTTATCTAACTCCTCTACATTGTATACATCCATTAGCATCTAATACCTTTGGCCCTTTATTGACCTGAGTGCTTGTAAATCATGGGCCCAGGTATGTACTTCATTCATCAACCTAAAATCCTAGTTTACAATGGAAATCAACTTGTCAATATTTGACTAGATATTGTGCAATAGGTTCAAATTGCCTTGTATTATTTGTACCCTCCTCTCCTCAAAACTATCACACCATTGCTGACATGCTTCCAAAAATGAGTCCATCCATGGGCCCATTTGTTTCCTTCCCAATGCAACTCTAGGAGAGACCTCTAGATTTTCCAAGTCAATAGGTCCCACTACTTCATTCAAGTAGCCTTTGAGTAGCTCATTCTTCTTTTGTAGTGTTATCAATTCTAATTCATCCTAATCCATGTGTCAAAAAACCTCCTTCATGCCTATAAGAATCATCACTTTGGTTGTGTCCATTGTGGACTTTCCCAACATGACCTCCTTTATTTGGTAATATTTAGGAGTTAGTTCTTTAGTGTTGGCATGAGGAGGAATGGTGATATGAGCTAGAAGGTCCTAATCTTGATTCTTCGTAATGAAGGAAAGTGTTCTAGCATCAAACTTAGGTGGATCAGGCTTCTTTATCACTTTAATTAAATCCTTCATTCCCTCCTCTTTTGTCAACTTCAACTACTTCTTCTATTAAAACATGACTTGTCTCTTTAGCTATGATAGTGTAGTCCCCATAGGTGACATGTACTTGGCTTGAGAGGTTGGTCCTAAAGTAGGTTCCTTTTTATTATTACTCCTTTCCTTAGTCTTCTCATATCAAGGATGAGCTTTGGAAGGAGCTTTTGTTATTTGTTGGGCTAGGGATCTGGCCTCAGTATCTAGGGGATTCTAATCCTCTCCTAAAGGCTCACTCATGGGAGTATCTCTTATCTTCTCATCTACCATCTTAGTTCCCACTAGCAAAAAATCAAAGTCTAAGAGGTTGAATACATCTATCCCTTCACCCTCCATCTCTTTTATCCACTTCTACTATTCATCCTTTGAAGTTTCTACTTGGATAGGCTCTCTTGGAGTGGATGGAGATGTTTGAGTAGAGCTCTTTCTTCTCTCTTCCTCTATGGGTTTGGCCAAGTAGGTTCTTTGGCTCAAAGGGAAAAATTCTATATGTTCCCCTTCTTCATAATCCTCTCCTTTAGGGATGGTTTCTAGAACCTATGGGGAGGGAGTACTTTTCTTCTTTAATCTCTTTCTTCAAACACCCACCATAGTTATTTCTATTCTTTCTCTTTTTGGCACTAAAGGGAGGCTTCTTCATTTGAAGTTCTTAGTGGTGGGACCCCTTGTTCCTTAGGCTATTCCTCCTCTTGTTTTTTTGGTTGTACTTTAGAGATTTCTCTTTCTTAGCTTGAGGCTGGTCTACTAGCCCTAGCTCTTGCTAAGCTAGTGTTGTTTGGTTCTCAACCACTTATTTCCTTATGCTAGGGACTTCACTTTTCCTCTTTTTTCCCTTATTTTCCTTGAAGTAATCAACCTCCCATTCTTTTTGGTGCAAAATTTCTAGCCTCACTAGTAATTGAGTGGGGTAGGTTGGATGGTGACCTTAGAACCTTTTCATTTTTTAGGCTTATTCATAAGTTGTAGAGGTATGGCTTGGGGAACTAGATCCATCTGAAATGGCTTTTGGATCCATTGCTTTATTAGCTCAACTACATGCCTAACCTAATTATCTATGTCATCAATTTTTCTCATGCCCTATCTCTGCATTCATAATTAGCCTATCATACATTTTGTCCCTACTATACAAAGGATCCATGACTTCTAGAGCATCCTTGTTTATGGACTTTAGAGGAATCTTCATTTTAAGGACATTCTCTACTAGATATAGACTCATCCTACAATATTCCCTTATGTAGACATCATAGTCATCTATAGAATTAATTTAATGATCTTCTAGGGCTTCTACATAAATGAACACCTTTCTCACAAGATGGTAGACTATCCCAATATTGTAAAAGTATGGAAAAGGAGAATTATATTATTCCAGTGGATACTAATCTCATTCTAAATCAAAGGCAGCAATATCCCATTTTCTCTTTACCTCAAATTTCCTAATTGTGATTGGCTAGATCCATATCTTTTTGGGTTATTTCCTCACTCTTTCATATGAAGAAGTGAGATGGAGGGCTATCTCCAAGAGTATTAGCCTATTAGAAGGGTATCTTGGGAGATTTTTGGGAAAAAGAGTACCATCTAACTAGAGATATGTAAATGTTTTGAACTGAATGTAGTAGCTTCCTACTTTAGTTATTCTAGCTACTACCTCTACTAACATTCTTTTTGCATAATCTCCTTTTATAAACCTAATGATGAAAAAAAAATCCAATCATTGACCACTCTATATTCCACACTTTGCAGTGGGTGCTTCTTTTTCCCTAATTGTGGATAAACCACATAGGGACAAGTTTTGCATCTTTCTTGCTTCCCTTGCTATATAGCCTTGGATAGTTGGTGGTTCTAGCTGCCAACAGGTACATCATGTATGATGTTATGTAGAAGCAAAGGTTAATTTTGATTGCAAATTTCTACTCATCCAAGTTGTCACTTAGGATGATGACCTAATGAATGGGCATCTTTGTTGTCCTTATGGTTTCAATAAATTTAACCATCCATGTTTGTTAGTGACTCGATGCAGGGAAACCCATTAGTCTACTAAGGAGGATGATCAAGTATCTGATGTCATCTTTCATATATCCTTGGGTCACTATTGGAAAAGTGGCTAGATAGATGAGAAAGTGTTATCATTTATAGAAACATACATATTTTGGTATATAATTGTGAAATCAAAGACACAAAATTGTCTAAGTATTGGATAGCTTACAACATCACAAAGAGAGATTCGCTATGTAGGGATGATAGAATTTTTGGAATTACAATAAGAAAGGTAAACTTCTAGGGGGGGTGTGAATTAGTGCTTTAAACTTTGACCCATGAGATATTCACCACACATCCATAATAAGTAAACTAAAATACCATGTAAAGCATGTAAGTATTACACATATATGACACAAGATATGATTACCTAGAGACTCTCCAATGAGAAGGTAAAACTAGGGTGGGAATGACACCTACAAATATTCACTACTATAGTAATAAAGTGTATCCAATGAAGGTTACAATGTTTGACCATGAAACATGATCTACCCTATGAAAGGTCACCCCTATTAAAGGCTTACAAAGACTATTAGGTCTTACCTTATTAAAGGATTTCAACACCCTGTTAGAAGTGCCTTATTAAAGGGCTTCAACTTACAATTAAGCAAGCACCTTGTTAGAGGATTTCAAAATAGCCTATTAGAACTACTCTATCAAGATATTTAACTGATTCACTTATTAGAATGTCTCAACATTGATCCTGCAATTAGCACTCTTATGCTTGATGACATATCACCTCTATCCTGCTATGTACTTGATCCTTCTTGATCAGATTTCTCTCTATTATTCACTATTTCCTTCCTTTGTTCTCCTTTAATTGATTCTACAATACAATTTAGATCATGGTACCTTGGTCACCATGAATGTCCTGGTTTTTGCATGCAAATCTCTCCTTGACCATTCATTCATTCCCTTTCATGCTCATGGAAAGTTTAGGGTTTTTCTTCCTTTAGAAGACCTAGGAGACTTAGGGTTAAGTATGAGTCAATGGTTGTGATTCATCCATAGTGCCACTTAAACCTTTCTTTTACCTAATTGGGTGCATTCAATGCATAGGAATTCTAACTTAATATTTTTCCTTATCATTGAACTATCGTAATTAATTGTTAAAGTTAGCTCAAAAATGGTTTACATAGTAGTTTGTGCCAATACAAATAACTATGAGAAAATTGTGTTACTCAACAACTGAAGTCCCTAGAGCTTGGCACATACTAGTTTTAATACTATCACTCGACATCTAATGACTTGGCATGCATTTCTTGCTTGGCTCCTAAATCACTCAGCACATACTATTTTCTCAATACTTGAGTGACTCAACATATGAGTGACTTGACCATTACTATTTACTCAACATTCTCTAATTTATATGTTATGCTTGAAATATGTTACTTGTTTGGCATGAGCTAAGTAAATGACTTAAGTGTATAGAAACTCACTAGTCAAAACCATTCCAAGATCAACTATATCCCCCTTTGACATGATTGTCAAAAACACTTGGTCATGTATTAATACTCTTATTCTTATGAGAAAAACATAACTAACTATTTGGCTTCTATACAAAATTTTAAAATATCAAAATTTTGCAACAACTTATACCTCAAAAATCTCATAACTCCCCTTAAGTTGTTTAATCTATTCTATTTTGTATTTTGTATCAAAATTTCTCTTGCTAAGTAGATTTTCCTCAACTAATACTCTTTCACTTGCTTTTTTCTCTTACTCCCCGTTATCTCTTACTCTCCCATTCAAACTCTCTCTACTCTAGCTCTTACTCCCCCTTTTTGACACTGATGTCAATGGGTCATACACTGATAATGTATTTTCCAAAAGAGGTTTTATGGACCTCAAGAATAATCTTAAGAGTGGCATCCCAATTATCACAAGCTACCTCCAAAGACTTAATTTGGAAGGCCAACTCAGCAACAAGGTGTACTAGGCCATCTAAATTAGAAAGATTAGGGTCTTTATTAATAAGAGTTTCTACATAGCCTAACTCCTTGTGTAAAATCCCCGTGTGAGGAGTCAATGTCTAGATGCTTATCATCTTAGCTCTTGCATTGGCTTCATCTATAGATAGTGTTTCTAACTCACTTTGGGTTCACAATAGGGTCCTAAAGTGTTTCTCACTTTTATCTAGAGTCATGGGAAATTTAGCTCCAGGTGACTCCATTTGACTTTCCAAGCTCATGATGTGATTCCTTATTTCCTATGTGAAGAGTGTACGATTATACAGTTTGGTGTATAGAGAGAAAATGTTCTCTAGTACCTTTGTCAAACTTTCTATCTTAGTTGCCAATGTAACATTTTATTTTGAAACTTCTTCTCAGACCATTCTAATAATTTTGCATTAGTATCAAGGTATGTATCACTTACTCTTTCCACTATGTTGGTTAATTGTTCAATGATTATATTTGTTTCATTTGGTGTAGGCAGACTGAATGCATCTAAGAAGATGTCTTTGATATCAAGCAAAGCTTGCTTCTACTTATGCTCCCTTTTGAGTAGTTCTTGATGTTTCTTTCTTGCTAGGCTTTCTTGAAGTATACCCATCTGCTCAATTGTTATTACTGCAAGAACAAACTTGGGCAATATAATTTCTTCATCTAGGCTAATATCTCCATAGGTTATTACCTCTTTTTCCTTGGATGAAATCAGCACTGAGAATTGCAAAGGTGTTGCATCTATACTCAAGCTTTGAAGAGTTTGATTGAAAGGAGTGCAAGATTCTAGTAAAGTTATTAGTGCTTGAATTACTCCTAGCTCCTTTGGCTTGGGTGTCAAGTTAGTCTCTTTAGGCTTGTCCTTTTCTACCTCATTGATTTTAATTTCACCTTGCTCTTGTGTTAGAGGTGTAGGTGAATCTACCTAACCTATTTGACTCGGTGTCTCATTAGTGACTAGTGTTTTCACCTTATCCTCTCTAATTGTCTCAACCTTATCTATTGCAACTTCTAGTACATTTTCTGAGACTAGAGTTCCATCTGCCTATACTGATAGTGATGTCTATTATGTCCTTCCTTTGATATACAACCAAGGGTTGTCAAGGTTGTACACCAGTGACTTGGCAAGTGATTGTAGGTAGTTCTTATGTACTCACCTCCTCCCTTACAATTATAATCATTGATTTCTAAATCTCATCTACACTTACCAATATAGGGTTATCACATAGTTTGGCCTATAATGTGGATTGGTCAAGTATCAGATCTTCCTCTATTAAGGGATTGATGTTCTGAGTAGAAGGATTAGAAACATCCTTTACTATAATAGTTTTAGTACTTATAGTTATTATCTATGGAGGGCTGACACTCAAAATTTGTGTATCTTGTACACTCTATTCTTGTTGCTTCTCTTCCTCAACTATTTCTTGATCATCTATATTTATATCAGTGCCTCCCTCAACTGTACCTTCTTCATCTTCATCATCCTTGACTTCAATAGGTTCTTGTTCACCTTCTTTGATTGTGGCTAGTCCATATGTGATCTTCCACATTTGTTTGGACTTCTTTACAACGTCCTCTATATTGTTCTGTAGTATGTTGAATTCCCTATATTTATGAAAAAATCTAACAACATATTTCTTTATGGCTTTAAATATTTGTGCCTTGCTAAGTTTTGGCATAACTTGAGTGAGGTTTGTTTCCCTAATTTTCATCTCTCTCTATATATCTAAACAACAATGCCATTTTTGCTTAGCTCTTTCATATATACCTTTAGGTATGGAGTTGGCAATTTCTAGAGGAGCCTTCTTAAAAGTAGCCATCATGGCATATATTGCCTCCTCCACTTGATTCTTCTCAAATTTTCCAAGACGTTCAAAATCAATGTGAGAGAAACTTGATAAATTAGCATTGTTTCTAACATTCTCACATAAGTTATTCACATCTGAAGATGAATTATGATTCACCACTTGGAATTGGTTGTTGTCATTAGATTTAGTCCTTTCCTCATTAGATTCAGCCTAAGCAACATATTTTCTTCTAGGTCTTTTCTATGTTTCACCTTCCTACTCTCTAGGCTTGCCTTTCTCTTTAGCCTTTTGTGCAATGACTTGTGTACTATCCCTTGTGGTAGGTGTTGTTGGTTTGGACTAGCTTGGTTTAGAAACCTCTTTAGGTCTTTTCACTACTTGTGCCTTGGTCTTTCTCTTCTTCTAATTAGTAGGAATAGGTGTTTCCTCAACTTCTTCTTCCTTGACATCTTTGATAGTCTATGTCTCTTCCTCTTGCTAATCCTCACCCTAACCTTGTATCAATGCTAGTGGTGCTTGTATCTGATGCAAGAGCATCCTAGGTTGCACTAATATCCTACATGTTTTTAGTTTTCCCTAAGTTTTCTGAGTTGTAATGTCTTATATTTTTAAGCTATCAATAGTTTCCAAGAATTTTAGATACACTAGGGAACCTTGTCCTATGTTCACAAAGAGATTAGAGTTATCATGTTAAGGTTTGAGCTATTTTACCTTGCTACTAGAGTTGTGTTTTTTTGGTTTTTGGGTGCTTGTTGTGGGCTATGTAACTAATTTTGTGCAATTATTTAGAGGATAAAAAATTCAATTATTGAATAGGACCTAGATTAATCCCTTTTATCAAAGGTGCAAGTCCTAATTCATTATAATTTGGGAGATATGGCAATTCTCCTAGAGTATCAATTTTTGGCAATTTGTGCAAGGGGTTTCTATGCTTAACTTTTGGGATGGATGTGCACTTATCCTTGGTGAATCAGCCTTTGCAAACTTACTGGTTGTAGAGGAGCTAAATTACTACCTTTAGTTGTAAGCATAAGTTCTAATTCAATCCAGGCTAGGAGATATCACGATTTTTCTTGGGTATCAATTTTTGGACATTTAATTTCTATTGGAGGTTGACTTGTGGCTCTTCAAGTATTTAATGTTAGGTTTATTTAGTTTTTAGCATTCTAGGATGACTTGTAGCTTAGATTGGTATATGCAGGGGTTATGGTGAAGTCTTTAAGGATTACTATTCATCCATATTGAAGAAAATAGAGATGGTAGAAGGAGGAAAGGAAACGAAAAGCATGTTTGTCTGGAAATCCAAACTTGAAGCTAGATCTTGGGTTTGAATGTATTTTATATCTAGATGTAACCCAAAAGGCCTTATAGGTGGGAATGTATGATGATATTTTCATGAATCAATAAAGAGTATTGTTCTCTCTCTCTATGGTTTTGTTCTCTTTTGTGTTTGCTTCCATTGTGTTAACTCTTGCATGTTGGTTTGGGTAGTTGAGTGTGCCAATTGGCCTTAGTTACTCACACCTCCCTAAATCAAAATTTGAGTGTCTTCTTCCTCTTTATACTCTTCCTCTTCTTCTTCCTTCTTGACACCTTCACCAAATTTTTCTTTTAGTTTCTTCACTAGTTTATCCTTCTTCCTAATCACTAAAACAGTCTTCAACTCCTTAGTAATCTTTGATTTGGCCAACTCATAGTTACCAAAAGCTTTGGTACCTTTTCCCACTTCTTCTACAAGTAACGTTGTGATTATTGTAGAGGCCTCAAAAACATTAATCTTATAATCTAATGGCCTTAGCCATCTCACTCTAGAAATTGCTGCTTGAACAAATGTGTGATCAACAACAATTAGGAAACAAGCATCATCATAATATTTTTCCACTAATGACACTAAAATCCTTAATATTTTCTTCATGGATTGTTTGAAATCCTCAAAAGAACTAGTCATTACTAACTCAAAGTTATCACCTAACTATTTAATGAAATCTCCTATTTGAATTACAAATGACCTATTTGTCTTCCATGCAACATTACCAAATGTAGGAAATGTGTTTTGTACATAAAAGAAGATAGATACCAAAATAGATCCAAATTTACATCAAGCACTCTTTGTTTTCCTTATTGCTCCTAGATTTTCAATCAATTTTTGTAGTTGTAGCTCTATAAGATCATATGCATGATCCTTCTTCATAATCTTGTAGCCCATATCCACTACAATGTAGGGTACACCTTGATTGATAAAACTTATGTGCAATTACCCTCACTATAAAAGCTATCAAGGGATCTTTGATTGTGTCTATGGTCATTCCTATTTTGTTCCACATAGCCCCTATGTTCTTTTTACTAACTTATTTGGACTCACTTCTCATACTCTTTTATCGATCTAGGGTTGGATACTTTGTTACCCTATGAATTATCCTTTTTGTGATTTAGATTAGTCCATTATCTAACCACACTAAGTTGTCATGGATTTTGCTAAAAAAAATCTTGATCCACTCAATTTTGAAAATGTTAGAGAAATATAGGGCATGAGTTAACCCTTTATTTTCTACAATCTTAAATTCTTCCAACACACCATTTCCATATAATCTTCCATACTCCTCTTTGATTTCCATGTCACCAGTACTCCCAATCTTACAATTATAACACTTTCTAACATCTTAAATCATTAAAACTTGTGTTGGTATCATATATAATGCACCAGAGGGATCTTGTTTGTATGTTATGTCTAGAATAGCCTTGAAAATAGGTGGTTTTATCTCATTGCTAATTAGCTAAACATTTAAAACCTCTTTTCCCACTACACCTTTTGTTTTGGAAGAACTAGATGCCATTATATAAATCTAGGGTTTAAAAAATTTGAAACATCGTAGCTCAACACATGATAAATAACTTGTAAATCTTGATGAAATAATGTTGAGAAGTTGCTCAAATCTCCTGTAAATGCTTCAAATAGAATTTCTAGATCACCTTTAGCTCTTCTTTCTCTCTCTTGAATTTGAATGATGTTAAATGAGCATAAATTGATCAAATAGCCCTTTAAAACACTACAATTAATGCTTAGTGCTTACACAATTATAAGCTCGACATCAACTAATTTTTGGGTCACTCAACATCCACTTGTCTTTCCATTTTATTGGAAACCATTATGAGCTCAACATCAACTAGCCAATCTGCTAGCTCAACATCCACTAGCATTCACTTGGCAACAATAGAAAACTTTTTATGCTCAGTAGCAACATGAAAGACTGACAAAACTCAAAGATTGTTCTTTGATTTCTAATAACACTTTGCATCTTTATTCATGCATATGTAATCTTTTTGGAACTAAATCCTAGGAATTGATGTATGATGCATCCTTTTTTTTTAAATATCAGTCCCACATACCTCTTGATTGTTTAGTTTGATGAGGTGTGATCACCTAACCCATTGGGTGAAGTGATCCCTTCTCCACTTGATGTGCTACAATCCTCCTTTCTCTTTCATGTCTTGTTCATTTCATTTCTGACATTTTCAACATTTGTCTTGCCTTTACATTTATTGAACTCACAACTTGGTGCCTTTGACCTTTTTGGACAATATTGGTTGATGTGACCAGTCTTCAAACAACTAAAACATGTGGTTTGACTTAACTACCTTTTGTAGTCACTCCTGAAGTGTGTTCTAATATAATTCTCAAGAACATGTCCATACTATTGGCAATAGTGACACTATACCTTGTATTATAATCCCAATTATAAAAGTTGCCATTGTTCTTTACTTTTGTTTACTTGTTTGATGACCACATTGGGTTAGATCTGCACTCAAAATCTCTATGTCCATACTTATGATAGTTATAATAATATCCTTCAAATCTTTGAGTGTGCATGGTCTTGGTTTTGCATTCATGTGCCTAATGACCTTGTTTGTTGCACATATGGTAGTGACCCATGCTCTTTTGCTTAACATTATGATTTTTAGTCTTGCTCCTGCACATGTTAGTAGTATGTCCTTTCTTACCACAATTATGACAAGTAGGTTTTGAATTCTTACCTTTTTTAATCCATTCTTCAAAATTTTGGATAATCCTCCTTCTTCAGTACTTGTGTATCCCTGTCTAGATGTATCATTGTTAGATCTAGGAAATCTTATCAATTGTTCAAAGTACTTGATGGCTTCACTAGGTTTATTAAAACTTTTAACAAACTCCTTTTATCTTTTCAGATCATTGGTTATTTGTTCATTCTGCAACTTTAGTGTTGTTATCTCAATGTTGTTGGCATTTAGTTCATGATTTGCAACCATCATTTGACCCAAAGTTGTCAATTACATGTTAGAAATCCTAGTTACCTCTAATGATCTCTTTTCCTATCTACTAGTCAAAACTCTTTTGTCATCTTCAATCATGGCTTTGTCTTCCACTACTTAATTTTTCTATTCAGTCTCCTCACTTAATAATATGGCTTGTGATTCTTGTCCTAAGTTAGGATTTCTAATTTCTTTAGCTTGAATTCTGTTCATTTCCATTAAATCTGCAATAGCTACGTCAAATTCATTATAGTATCCATTTGCAAATAGCTTAGTATTGTCCATCTCTTTGTATTGTGTGTCATTTTTCTTAATAGAAATTCATTTCCTTCTTCTCAATGATTTCTTTATATCTTCTCTTTCTTCATTTAGCTGATGTAGAATGAGTTGTATTTCAATCTCCTAGTTCTCAAATAATCTTTCCAAACTTGCAGACTTCCATTTCCAAGATCAATCCTCAAAGCTACAAAGCTTCTCTTTTAGAGAACTATGCTTTGATACCAATTGCTAGAATTACAATAGGAAAGGTAAACTTTGGGGGGGGGGGGGGGGGAGTGATTCAGTGCTTTAAAATTTAACCCATAAAATATTCACCACACATCCATAACAAGTAAACTAAAATACCATGTAAAGCATATACATCTAAAGCATGTGAGTAGTATTCAAAAATATTTGATACATGGTATGATTACCTAGAAACCTTCCAATGGGAAGGTAAAACTGGGGTGGAGATAACATCCACAAATTTTCACTACTACAGTAATAAAGTGTATCTAATGAAGGTTACAATGTTTGACCATGAAACATGATCTACCCTGTGAAAGGTTTTCCCTATTAAAGGTTTACAAAGACTATTAAGTCTTACCCTATTAAAGGATTTCAACACGATGTTAGAAGTGTGCCTTGTTAAAGGAATTCAACTCACAATTAAGTAAGCACCTTGTTAGAGGATTTTAATACATCTTGTTAGGACTACTTTGTTAAGAGATTTAACTGATTCACCTATTAAAATGTCTTAGCATTGATCTTGTGATTAGCACTCTTATGCTTGATGATAGATTACCTCTATCCTACTATGTACTTGATCTTTCTTGATCAGATATCTCTCTATTGTTCACTATTTCCTTCCTCTATTCTCCTTTAATTGATTCTACAATACAATTCAGATCATGATACCTTGGTCACCATGAATGTTCTAGTTTGTGCATGTAAAGTTCTCCTTGGTCATTTAGTCATTCCCTTTCACACTCATAGAAAGTTTAGGGTTTGTCTTCCTTAAGAAGACCTTGGTGACTTAAGGTTAGGTATGAATCAATGACTATGATTCACCCATATTGCCTCTTAAACCTTCCTTTTACCTAATTGGGTACATGTAATACATAGGAATTCCAACTTAAGATTCATCCTTATCACCAAAATATCATAATTCAATCTTTAAGTTGACTCAAAAATGGTTTACATAGTAGTTTGTGCCAATACAAATAACTATGACAAAACTATCCTACTCGGCAACTAAAGTACCTAGTGCTCTATACATACTAACTGTATTAATGTCACTCAACATTTGAATGACTCGATATGCACTACTTGCTTGACTCTTAAATTACTCAACACATACTATCTGCTTGGCACTTGAGTGACTTGGCACATGAGTGACTCGACACTCACTATTTGCTTGACATGCTCTAACTTATATGTTGTGCTTGGCATATGCTATTTTTTTGGCATGAACTAAGTAAATGACTTAAGTGTATAGACACTCACTAGTCAAAAACCATTCTAAGATCAACAAGAGTTTGATTTAGTGCATGCACAGTTAAGGACTAATAGATGATAGTGTCATGATGATGTATGTTAGTGAACAAATTTCTATAGATACTACAACAATAGTTACAAATGAATTACTTGTATAGGTAATTAATAGAATAGAACAAAGCATGACAATAAAATTCATTGTATGAATTAAGGAATTATTTTGGGAACAAAATAATTAATTAGCCATGATGGGCTAACATCCTAGATGTTAAACCTAATTTATTTTTATTAATTAGCCAAGCATGTGAATATTTAAGGCTTACTGATCAAGAGCTTTGATAGTTTGCAAGGTATAAGTAAAGATCATATCTTGAACAACTAAGGTGAAGAATATGTGGTGTGGATCATTTTAAGAGAAGTTTATATAATATGAAAAATTTGATATGAGATCTAGTGTATGATTGGAGAATTTATGAAGTACAACAATGAGATAGTATTCTATGTATATCTATACTTGTGAAGAAACTTCTTTGTATATTGTATGTTAGGATAGTGGGCTCTTCTAGCATATATTGTAGTTGTTCTACCAACTCCTAATAGGGTTGAGGCTTTTAATAGGGCCTAGTCCTCTAATAAAGACTTGAGACACCATATGTATTTGATAGACTCCTAATAGGATCATTATCCTTAGCAAGATTATTTTGTTTAGTGAATCATCTTGTGGGTATCATCCCCATCAGGGTTTTCCCTTGGTTAGGCTTTCCCTAGTTAACAAATAATTATATTGAGTTCTCTATTTGTATGGTTTTATTTACTGTTAAACATTGTTGGTTTACTTTTATATGCAAGTTATAAAGTAATTAACCATATTCACTTATGAGTAAAGTTTGTAGAATACTAATTCACCCCACCTCTCAGTATTATCTATTTCTAACAATTGGTATCAAAGCATAGTTACTCAAAAGAGGCTTAACAACTTGAGTAAGATCACTATGGATATGAAACAATTAAAGAGAAATCTTGAAGAATCTCTTGAGAAAATTGATTTACTTACTAAAGAATGAGATAACCCAAAAGATAGGTTTGAAGATGCAAAAGTTTACATTGAAAAATTGAAAGATAAGATTAATGACTTGAGGTCTAGGAAGGAATCAAAATAGTAGAATAGTGATAATGATGAAGTAGGAAATCTCAAGAAAGAAAATGAGATCTTGAAGCATGAGTTGAAATTTTTTGAACATAAGTTGAGTCTAAAGAAGGATGACTATAAGACTAAACTAGATCTACAGTCTGAGAATGAAAACCTAAGATCCTAGTTTTCTCAAGTAACATATAAACTAGATTCTATTAGGATAGAGCATACAAAATTAGAAAAGTATAATACTATTATGAAATGAGAATTGGCACAAGCTAAACAAAATTTAGAGAAGTTTTATTCTAGTACTAGTAAAATTGATGAATAAATATTTTAGGAAAGATCTTCTTATGATAAGACAAGCCTTGGATATCTTATTGGAGAAAAGTCAGCCAAGAAAACTAAAGTTGCAAAGAACCAGATCCAGTAGTTGAGATCCCTAAGCCTAAAGAACATGGCTAGAGTAGGATAAAAGAAAGTATATACACTAAAGTATCTAAATAAATTGAGAAAGTTGACTTGTCTAAGAAACTTGAAAAATCTAAGAAAATGGAGAAAATCAATCCATCTGAGAAATATGATGAACCTAAGAAAATGGAAAAACCACCTAAGGAAGTTAGATATGAATTCAAATGTAGACATTTTATCTACAATAAAGTTGGTCATATGAAGGGAGATTGCATAGGTAATTCCTTTAAACCTATCACTAGTCTCTATTATTATAATTGTCATGGTTATAGTCATAAGGAAGTATATTGTAAGAAACCTAATTTGATAGTAGTAATGGAAATAGTAGAATGTTTAGGAACACCAATGCTGAAGGTAATGAAAAAGGGAGATCACAACGTAGATCCAATGATGGTGAAAGACCTCATGAAGGAAGGAACTAGATTGTATTTTACAAATGTAACAATAGTAGACATACTGCAAGGAATTGCAAAGAACCTAATAGTCATAATGAAACCATTAGAGAAGAAATACACCTGTATGTCAGTTATGCAATGACTTTGGACCCAAAAAGGTTTTGCAAAATGGATAGAAGAAATTTGAACAAGAAAACCTAATAACAAAAGGAATAATAATAGAAATGATAGAAGAAATGATAATGGAATTGATAATAGTCAGAAAGAAGCACTTAAAGAGCATGTTGATAAATTCAAGGAAGCATTTGTGAAAGATAATAATCCAAAAAGTTCTTATACAATTTTAGAAGAGAAGTATTTGGATGCACTTGATGTAAGATTGAAGTCGGTAGTTGTTTGTGACTCATCGTATTTAAATTAAGCATTTCTAGTAGAAGTTAAGTGTCAGTTTATCATAATTGATGTTAGAAAGTGAATTAGAAGTTGCACAATCAATAGAAGGGAGAAGAAATAGTGAGGAAGCTACGGTTAAGTGCACAAATGTTTTTGTGGTCGTAGTAAGTCATATGAAAGAAATCAAGATTACTGGTAATCAAAAATAGTTTGTGAAGATAAAGTAGATAGACATTTAATGTGAAGTTAAATTTAAGATGATTTAAGGATTGCAAACAAGATTTTCAGTACCATTTCTTTGTGTAAAGGGTTTGGATTAATTGTGCGCAATTTGACATTGATTTTAGAGTGAATTGAAGGTTCTCAAGTGAAAAGTTGAGGAACCCCTAATACGCAATAATCAAGGTATTTTAAAAAGTATATAGTTGAAAATTTTAGTATAATTAGTTAGCATAATGGAAAGCTAATCTATATTAGATATTAGTGAGAGGCCATAATATAAGTTTAAGAAGCACCCATTTGTTTCTTTAATTGATGATCCTTTGGGAGTGTCCTCACAAATCCCACTTAATGTACTTCACATAGAAGATGTTAGAAGCTACATTCACTATAAAATTGATAGTATTGGAGATAAAAATATTCATAAGGATTTAGATATTATGTGTAATGAAAACCTAACCTTGAAATCTGAGTATGCATACTTGAATGAGTTGAATCTGATCATGCATGCATTTTGTATGAAATTTAATAATCATGAATGGAGTAGGATTATTTTGAGTTGAGTACATGAAGAGATATTTTGGATAGGTGATATACCTATTTTTATTGAAAATGACCTAACTCATAAGGTCATTGGACTGAGAAATGAAGGCTGTAATCTAATAAATGATAAAAATGCTAGGAAGATTGTTGAAAAAAATATGAAGACTAAATTTGATGGAAGAAACATGAGATTTGACCTAATAATTGACACTAGAGTTAGAGTGTTGAGAAATATTATTGGATATAAGATCAATCCTAGTTCAAGGGTAAATTTTGTGCCAATAGGAATTTTACATGCAACTTGTGTAATGTCTGTAGAAAAGAAAAGCGTAAATATGTGTGAGATTATTAGAGTGTAATTGTTGGATAATGTTGAAAAGTTGAAGAAATATAAGAATACTATTTTTAGATTTGAGTTTTTACCAACCCATTTATTTTTTCTATGCAACCAAGAAATTTCATGGTATGAGAAGTTGGAATAGTGATGAGTGCACTAGTCCGCCTCACAATAGGTGTGTGATAATCATGCCCAAAGCCTTACTTAGGAATAGTTTATTCAATCTAAGGATTACTTCTCCCACCATGAAGTGAATTTAATTTTTCAACCTAGGGATGTATACTTGAAATGGTTGGCATGGTATATGCACTAGGTTCATTGAAGAATCATTATGCTTATGTTGCAGGAAAGTAAAATGCATATAAAAAAGCTTCACTAGTGTTGCATTGAAAGTAACACACTTAATTCCTTACTAAAATTAATGTTGGAAATGAAACTCTATGCTAATCTATATTTCAACCTAAATAATCCACCATAACTACTCTTGTAAATGTTGTAGGAATATTCACAAAGTATGATGCTACAGGAAGAAGTTGTAACTTCTACCTGAAATAATAGAAATACTGGAAGTAAATATACACTACTTTAATCTAATCCACCTCCCAAGTGGGCCCCCTTGGTTGGCTTCTACTAGTCTACTAACACAAAATATAAACCAAGAATTACTTCATTATATTTCAAAAGACTCATCTCATAAGAATAGTACATAAAACTGTAGATAACTCCCTACAAGATACAACAAGATTTTTTCATAAACTTTTTCCAGCCTCTCTAAACTATTGATCCAATCTCTATAAATAGAATATCATCACTTATTCTCAAATAGAAAAGAAAACAAACTGGCTGAAGATCCACTAGAGAAGAAGAGGGAAATATAATAGCCTGCAGAATAAGGAATCAAGTTTGGGTGACCAACTTAGCACAATAGTAATACAGAGGGAATATAGTAACACTTCATCCCTAAATTTCTAGAATAATCGATCCTCCTTTGTAGTAATTGTGTCTTCTGGTGCCATAATGAGTCCTCCAATGTACTTGGGCCTTGATGCTCCTTCTTGAATGTCATTGACCACTCTCCAACTTCTTTCTTTCCTAGCAAGTCAGTTGTGATGCAAAAATATTTATGCAAATAAGCATAATCTAACTAAATCAAGATATTAGAACACACATTTTGATGGTTATATGAAATACTACATTATATGTATAATATTGGCAAAATATAACATAATTATCTACCCATGGTTCAACAATTCTATTTGGACTTTATCATAAGTTCAATTGGTTATGAGTTCACAAATGTCCTAACAATATTAAAAATAGAGTATTAAAATTAATATAAAATAGAGGCAATAATTGGTGTCATCATTTGACCCCTAGTAAGTTTAATGCTTGTCCTCAAGCATTACATCTTTTGGCAATTGATCAAAAGTCTCTAACCTTAGTCTCTAACCTCAGTCCTTCCTCACCTGTTGCTCTTGAAAGTGTAGTAGAATCCTCTTGTTCTTTCCTATAATTCCCTCTTGTGATCCTCTTGCAATCTATCAAGTCATTTAGAGTTGATGTCATATAGGGGCCAAAGGAGCATGGGTGGCTGCATCGTTAATGGATACCAAAGTTCTAGTCAAATTTTCCTTCCTAGATGCATGTATTTTAGTACATGGTAAAGTGTTGCCTCAAAGTTGATAGGGATTTTTGATTTTGACCTTTTGAATCCCTTGGGTAGTCTACTCCATCTACTTTTGGTATTGGCCATGGCTCTTTGAAAGAAAAAGTAAGGCATGCCATCATACTCTACATACTCTTTTGTTCTAGCCTCAAATATTTGTTTTCTTGTTTCCTTTTGAACATATCCATAGGTTAGCTTGAACCAATCTCTAAGCATTACTTTTGGTGTATTGCTTTCTACTCTTAATGGTAGGGGTTTTGTTCTCTCCTAGTCTTTGTAATTATTCAATTGCCTATCATAGTTGGCCTCATTATGCATCCAAGACATTAGGGCCCTAAGGTGTATATCCCCTATATAAAGTAGAGGGTTATATTGAGCTTCTATAGGGATAATGAAATTATGCATATACAATTCACAAAGTAAATTTTGTTGCCATGATGGAAGGGTCTGGTACAAGTCATAAAATTCCTAAACTGACTTGAATTCTATATCTATATCTTTTAGGGTCATCATCAACTGGAAGAAGAGGAATTATTCTTCTAAACATATGTCATAGATCCTATGTGGTAGCCTATAAGTAATTATTTGGTCAACCAGCTTAAGAGCATGATCCATTTTTTGCTTCTATCTCACAAATGGCTCTTTTAGTTATGAAATTTCTTCACCTTGGTCTACTATTACGTTCTTCATTTTATTTTTCTTTTCTTCCCATAGGGTTGTTGTTAACACATGTTTATTATATAGTTGAAAAAGAAGCATTTGTAAGGTAATTAGGCCACTTTCATCATCCTAGTTATTTTTCTTGCTCTGCTCCCTCCATGAGCATTCCAAGAAGCTTGTAAACCATGTTTCATATAAGAAATTAGGGTAGTTTCTAGACAAGCTATTTGGTGCTTTATTGGGTTTTCTACTTCTTCATAGAGTGGGGTATCCTATAGGCTTAATTGGAACTCATTTTGGCATTCATTCATCTTAGCTTCACATTTCTCACTAGGACTCTGAGGAACATCTAGAATTTTAGGTTGACTAGGGAAATCATCTGGGATAACTTGTATTGGAGGTTCTTCATTAGATTGTTTAGGTAAAGTGGACTAGGTTTTAGAGGGCACTTTGGGAATTTTTCCTCTCCTTCTAAGGCTTCTTTGCATAGGAGTTTCTTCAAGCACCACATCCTTTTTCTTGATAACCCTCTTTAGTGTCTCTACTGCAAGAATTGACTTTACTTTCTTCTATTTTGAGATTGTAGGGTTTCATGCAAGAACCAAAGTTTCTTCTTCTAACTTCCATTTTCTTTTTTCTCAGGTAGAAGTAGGTAGATTTCTTAATTGAGTAGGTAAAGGCACATTTTCTTGCACATTTTTGGTTTTTGCACCTTGGGTGCCTTGCTCAGAAGCTATGTCAATGGGAACTACACTATCTTGGCTAGGCTACACATTAGGGGCAATCCGAGGCTGTAGGGTTTTATGCTAGACAAAATTCTACCCAAACCATAGGAGAGATGTCCCTAAGAGATCTTTCTATGAGTAGTTTAATTAGGGCATGGTGAGTAACATAATTTTCCTTTCTTTTATAGGTTTCCTCAGCACTAATGCATAACATATTGAACAAGAAATTGGGTATATTTAGTAAAAGATTATGCCTTACATAACTAACTTAAAATGATGTGCATGAAAATTATAAAATCTTCCTTCATAGGTAAAATACCTAATAATAGAAAATTACTATAGCTTTGGTTGCTGAAAATTATTTTTGCTCATAGTTACAAAAAGATGTGATGAAGTTTGTACAAAGTTGTCGAGTATGTCAAATGGTGAAAGGAGTGAAGTAGAATACATGGTTGTATCAGCCATTACCTATACTAGAGAAGCCATGGGAGGATGTCAGCATGGATTTTGTTCTTGGATTATTGAAGACACAGTGTAGGCATGATTCTATTTTTATGGTGGTTGATAGGTTTTCAAAGATGGCACATTTTATTCCTTGCAAGAAGACTAGTGATGTTGTTCATGTAGCAGAGTTGTTTTTAGAGAAGTGGTGAGATTACATGGTCTGCCAAAGAGTATAGTTTCAGATTGAGATACCAAATTTGTTATGTATTTCTAGCGTACATTGTGGAAGAAGTTGAAGATAGATTTGAAGTTCAATTCATCATATCATCAATAGACTGATGGATAGATAGAAGTTGTGAATCATAGCTTGGGAAACTTGCTGAGATGCTTGGTTGGAGATAAACCTAAAGGATGGGATATGATTTTACCACAAGAAGAATCTGCATATAATAATTCTATCAATAGGTGTACTATTAAATCACCATTCTAGATTGTATATGGGAGTAGTCCCATAAATGTTTTTGAATTGAGGAAGTTGGATAAGGGAGAGATAAGTAGTGCTAAAGCAAAAGATTTTCCTAAACATTTGAAGAACATCCATGAGGAGGTGAGGAAGCACATCATAAAGATGAATACATAGTATAAGGCTAAGGAAGATGTGAAAAGGAGATATAAGGAATTTTAGATTAGAGATGAAGTCATGGTTCATTTCAGAAAAGAGCATTTTCCAGTAGGTACATATAATAAGCTGAAGATGAAGAAGTTCGGATCGCACAAGATAGTGAAGAGGCATGATTTTGGCAATGTGTATGAAGTGTGTTTGCCTACTAAATTGAATATTTCACCAATATTTAATATTTCAAATTTGATAGAGAATGAAGGATGTGATGGAGATGAAGTTGCAAAAGTGCAGTGGAGCATTCCAACAACTAACTCGGCTACCAAGGAGATTGAGGAGATACTAGATAGTCATATTGGAAAAAGTACTAAAAGAAAAACTTATGAGGAATATCTGATCAAATGGAAAGGGATACCAATTGAGGATTCATCATGGCTAGCAAAGGAGGAGGTCAACCATCTTGGTTTTCCTTTGAACACCTGAGATGTGATAGGGTCACTTCTCAAATTACCTTGGGTGTCTGATGCAGGAGCATCCTGGGAGTAAGGGCAATCTTGCATCACCCGAAAATATTTTATTTTCAGTCTTTTCTATTTTAATAAGGACTAGTAGATAGGGTGGTTACTATATATGGGAACTTGTTATTTTTAGTAATTTTTTCATATGATCTTGGAATGTTCTTATTTTTTATAGGATGGTTAATTTTAGAGATAAAAGCCTACCATAAAAATCTCATTGCTCCAGCTTATCTATCAAAGAAGTTATTGTAGATTTTTGGTGGAAAAATTTGCAAAAAAATCTTCAGGCTCACCGTTGGAGGCCTTAGAGTGCCCAGATGAGGTCTGAAAACTTGACGAAAGGGTGCTAACATAGTTTCGAGCTTATAGATTAGGAGTTGGCATTTTTGAAAAGTGGTTATAATAGCTAATTAGAGCAATGGTTCGTAGTTATGGCCTTCAGAAGTTGGGCTACCAAAATTTCTAAAATAATTTGTCAAAGATGTATTTGGCTGACTCTATGTGTATTGTTAGGGTTTGTTGTCCCTAGGTATTAAGTTTGAGCATCTAAAACCTTCCTAGGCGGCATAAAACTACCTATTTAAGAAAGACCCAAACATCGTCTAGGAGAGCTCTGGGTGATAGTTTGTAGCACTGTCTTGCAGATTACTATAATGAACGCACCCATTTGGGTTAGCATATTGTAATTGAGAATTCTGTAATTTTGCATTTGCAGCAATAATAAGAAGTCCATATTTTGTTCTCATATTTGCTATTGTTTCTTTGTTTCTATTATGAGTTTATGGTTATAAGGGGAGTCCCTTGATCCAAAATGGGATGAAAAAGAAAATTTTAGAAAGTGAATGGAGAATTTAACTTTATGTATACATAAAGTTTTTATTATGGGCATGCTTAAAGGAATTCCTATTGAAGTGTTGCAAGAAGAAGGTTGGAACCCTCTGTTGTAGGAAGTGTTACCTATTGTTCATTTGAAACTGGCTATTGAAATTGATGCATGAAGTCTTCTTTCATCTGGGGTTGGTGATACAACTTTAGCCAATGTCCATTGACTAATAACTTGATCAAGTGTACTGGATCAATTGTGGTTAATTTTCAAATACATGGTTGATTTCACAGGTACCCAACCATCATGTCTGCAACTTGCCTTGTATGTCTTTGAATTTGGAATCATAAGGTAATGCCTAGTCTCTAATTTGAAATTTCTTACTCTTAATGTGGGAGTTGTGTCATTGTTTCTTTTGCTTCTGTATGATTTCTGTGTGTTCCAAGGAAGACTTGTGCATTTCATCTAAAGAATTAAGATGCAGTAAGCACTCTCTTTGTGTTGCAGGAAGATTAATGTTTAACTTCAATGTTGTTGTTAAAATTGTGTGTTGAAATTCAATGGGTAGCATTGCTTCTTTTCCATACAATAGTTCAAATGGTGTGAACCCTATAGTGATCTTCCACGTTGTTTGATATGCCTAGATAGCTTTCGGTAGTCTAGTGCTCCAATCCCTATGTGCAAATAAAATGTCTTTGTCAAGATGGCTTCATCTCCAGATTATAACTTTTGCATGTCCATTAGTTTGAGGATAAAAGGGGCTTGATTTCTAATGTCTTATATTATATTCCTTCATGAATTTTTTTATCAAATTGGAAGTGAATTGAGCACCCTAGTTAGTAACAAGCTCTTTGGGTACTCCGTATTGAGTAAAGATCTCTTCATATAGAAATTTGACAACTTTATGGTTGTGGGCATGCTTCATGGCTTTGACTTCAACCCATTTTGTCAGGTAGTTAGTGCATATGAGTATATATGATTTCTCATTGGATGAAGGATCTATTGGACCAATGAAGTCCATGCCCCATTTGTCGAATAATATTACCCCCATCTGTGAATTGAGAGGCATTTCATTTGATCTTGTGGGTCAGCCCATCCTCTAACATTTATCATACTTTTATGTATAACTAGCTGCATCTTTATAAAGTGTAGGCCAATAATAACTAGTAATTAAAATCTTCAATGTTGTTCTTTTTACTACAAAGTTCCCTCCACATGGTTCATTATGACTTACATGTATAATGTCATATGTCTCATCTTCTCACACACATCTCCACATAACTTGATCAAGTCCAGTGTAAAATAATGTGTTATCAATCCAAGAGAAATGGAAGCTTTTCTCTACAAGCAGCCTCCTATCCTTGTAAGAGAAATGTGCAAGCATTTTGTTAGCTACAAGGTAATTATCTATGTCTACATACCATGGGGTTGAGATAGCAATATGAAAGAAATTCTCATCTATCAAAGTAGTAAATTCTTCATCATGGTGATTCTAGATAGGTAATCAGCTACCACATTTTCTTTCCCAGGTTTTTTAATGATTGTGTTATCAAATTCTTGCAAAAGAAGTAGCCATCTTACTAACCTACCTATGATGGCAAGTTTTTTCATGAGATACTTAATTACTACATGGTTAGTATGAACAAATATGGGATAACTAGTTACATAATTCTAGAATTTGTTCAAAGCATAAACTACTCCTAATAGTTTATTTTTAGTTACTATATAGTTTAACTCTAGTCTATAAAGGCTTTGACTGATATAGTAGATTGCATTTTCAAGGTTTTGAGATTTTTGTCCTAGGAATGCACCTATGGCATAGCCAAAAGCATATGTATGCATCTGAAAAGAAAAATTTCAATCAGGACCCCTAAGTATTGGTGCAGTTGTCAACAGTGACTTGAGCTACTGGAATGAGTCATCACATTCCTTTATCCAGGCAAACTTAGCCTCTTTGGTAAGAAAAGTATATAGAGGGTTAGCTATCTTACTAAATTTTTGGATAAACCTCCTATAATAGCTAGCATATCCTAGGAAAGATTTGACTTCTTTTTTCTTTGTGGGAATAGGGAGTGTGATAAATACCTCTATTTTCATAGGGTCTACCTAGATTCTAGCTTCAAAGATAAAATATCACAAGACCACACTTTCCTACATCATAAGAAATAATTTCTCACTATTGAGAGACAAGTTGTGTTCTTGACATCAGATTAGTACTTTCTTTATTTTCTTTACGGATTTCTCAAATGTGACACCAAATGTAGTGAATTTTTCTTTGTATATCTCCATGCAATCATGTGATATGTTAGTGAAGATGCCAATTAAAACTCTCTAAACAGTAGTAGGTGTTTTGCATAAGCCAAGTGGTACTATGGAATAAACATAGGTACCCCAAGGACATGTAAATGTGGTCTTCTCTTGATCTTCTAGAGCAATACTTATTTGATTGTAACCATTGTATCTATTCAAAAATGAGAAATATTTCTTTCTAGCCAAAGTATCTAAAACTTGGTCAATAAAGGGAAAAGGAAAGTGATTCTTCTTTGTGGCATTATTTAACTTCCTGTAGTCTACACATATCTACCACTTATCTCCTTTATTTCATACACTAACTAATGGTGAGACCCATTTTCTATCCAAGATTGGATAGATAAATCCAACATCCAACAACTTCTGCAACTCAATCTTAACTATCTTTCACAATGTTGGATTTATTCTCCTGTGAGGCTGATAGAGTGGAAAACATCCATCATTGATGTAGATCCTATGGGTGCAAAGTTTAGGACTCAATCCTACCATATCCCCATAATCCCAAGAAAATGTTTTTTCATGCTGATTGAGGAGCTTGGTTAACAATCCCAATTGTGATTGGGACAACTTGTTTACATGGAGATTATGACCAGTAGAAAGTTCTATAGTAGTTGTTAACTCTCCCATTGACATTTTTGGTACTAGACTTATAGCTACTTCACATGGTATTAATTGATCAATTATCTTAGGGTTTTCTAGTAGACAATCTTCATAGGTACATATCTTAAAGGTAGAACTCTCAGCAATATCTCTAGCCACTATACATTCATTGGTAAGAATATTTTGTATTACATCATCTTCCTCCTGTATTTTTAGAAAAGAGTGCCTATGCAACATCATGAGCTAGGCTACAAAATTTAGCTCTTCCTCTTCATCCCCTAAACCTAGCCAAATAGGTTCTCCCAAGTCTGCTTGGGGTTGGGTAGGTGGATATAGCACTAGCTTCCTTATGGCTTAACCATTTGAAATTTTCATACTGTATGATATGTAATTTATTGTAGCATTAGTAGTGGCTAACCAGGGTCTCCCTAATATAATAGGATAGGCAACAAGTTTTATTTTAGGTGATAAGATAAGAAAATTAGTAGGGTATTCCCATGAATCTAAAGTCACTATTACATCTTTTATAAGACCATCTAGAATTATATTTGAACTATTAGTAAGTTGTAACACTATGAGAGTTGTCCTTAAGCCTTCTATACATAACCTATGCATTGTCTCTTTACTCATCACATTTATTGCTGCTCCCAAATCAACTAAATAATTTTTCACAACATATTCATTTATGATCAAATTAACTACTGGACTACTAGGATCTGAATACTTTGGTATCACTACCTTCCCTAACATGATATTTTCTAATTGCCTAACAACATGGACTTTTTGAGGATCTTTCTTCTTCTACCCTAGCTTCTTAAGGCATACTTCCTTAATAGCCTTTCCATAAAGAGGGATGTCCTTGATACCTTGAAATAGAGGGATTTGGATGTGCATGCTTTTCAACTTCTCAACAATATCTTCCTCTTGGGATATATATTTCTGATTATTTAGCCTATGTGGAAAGTGAGGATTTATTGAGATGTGGTCAATAGTCCTACTAGGTACATCAATTGGTGGGTTGGTATTTGTCAGTGTAGCTTCTAGAAGTGGTGTTGCAGGAGTGCCTGCAACTTCTATGATAATAGGATATTCTACTATAGGTAGAGTTATACTAGATCTCAAATGGATATCACATATCTCTAGTAAATAAGTAGGGCATTACTAAGTATTAGTAGTGTACATTTTCTACTATTGTTTCTTTTTGTTTGGATTTGGCTGAGATTAAGTAGGCAATTGGGTTGGCTTAGGATTATCATTATTTACTGTAGGAAGTGGCATTATTGTAGGTGGTTGTACTAGATGTGGTAGTTGTGGGTTACTAGAATTTTGGTTAGGCCACTATGGAGGCACCCTCCATTAGTTATTTTGCTACCAATTTCCTTATGGTGGTTGCCATTGATTCTACTAATTTTTCCACTAGTTATTTTGCTGATTAGGCTACTAACTATTTTGTTGGTTTTGCCAGGGACTATTTTGCAGATTATGCCACTAGTTGTTTTGCTGGTTTTTCCAAGGAGATTGGGAGTACTAAGAAGTATTCTGATAACTTTGGTTTTGCCACTAATTATTGTAAGGATTTGAAAATTGTAGAGGATCTTGAGGCATACCTTGTCTTGAAGCCCATGGTCAATAGAACACTTGATCATTTTCCCCATCTATATTCATGTACGTAGTTGGAAAATGTTGAGTCTCTAGGTTGGCTACTAGCTTACATGTGCAGTCTTGCTTTTATTTGTAGCAGTGAGGATAATACTATGCCAATTGTGATTCAACCTCTGCATGTTTCTTCTTAATACTCATACTGTTGAGATGTGTAGTGACATCATTTATGATGTCCTACTTGAAATTTGAGTGTGAATTATATATCTCAAGCTTTGAGATGCCCTAATTGATCCCTTTAGTGACTATGGATTGGTACCCTTTTCCTTTCTTCACAGTTGATCTTGAGTAGTTAAGACATATTTTCTTGAGGTCATCCCAAGCAGATTGGTATATATCACCACTAGCCATTAGGTCTAATGCTTCCAAAAAATTATCATTTACCCCTCTCAAGAAGACTAGTTTCTATGAATCCTCTACCAGTACATGTTGGGGGTTCCTCTACATTGTGTACAAAAAATGTGAAACATAGTCTTCCAATGTTTCATCCTCCTTTTGTGACATTCTAAAAATGTCATCTACCCTTGGATCACTCCCCTTATAGTAATCTTTGTATTCTCTAGAATAGAGTTTACATCTCATCCCAGGTACTTACTGCATTGGCTCCTAAGCCCATGAACCATTGTAAGGGTGATTCTTTTAGTGTTGTTGGAAACAACTTGAGATTGTGGGCATCAGTATTATAGTCAAAGCTATAATAGATTATGTCAAACTCAAAAAAAAAAGTAACAGTATCATTGTTTAGAAGACCATAAAAATTAAGAAGATTAGTTGTGGGTATATTTTTGAGATTAACATTTTTTATGAGGCTCTAGAGAGGAAATGGAAAAGTAGGTTGTGCCATTACTAGAGGTATTTGATTATAGGGTTGCCGCTGAAAAGGAGCATTAGCTATAGGATTATTAATAACAAGTGGATTTGTAGACCATAACTATCAAGAAAGTTGGCCAAGATTTCAGAAAAAGGCTAAAGACCACTTATATCTAAAGGTTCTACTCTAGAGGAAGATGCTATAAGAAAATTAGGACTTGCATCATCAAAAGAGAACTCAACTTCTTCAACTTTGTCATTCAAATTAATAGGCCCTCATGGAAGAAATCTACCATATTCATATCATCATCTTCCTCTTCGATGCATGCAACTGAATTCTTCATGCTTATGAAGCAATTTTTAGTACTATAAATCTCTATTTGAAAAAAAAACTAGCTATGAAAACAAACTATGACTCAAAAAGATGTTCCTAGCTTGACACCATCCCTAGTAATGATGCCAAAAATGGTTCACCTCACAATAGGTGTGTGATAATCATGCCCAAAGCCTTACTTAGGAATAGTTTATTGAATCTAAGGATTACTTCTCCCACCATGAGGTGCATTTAATTTCCCAACCCAAAGATGTATACTTGAAATGGTCAGCATGATATGTGCACTAGGTTCCTTGAAGATTCATTATGCTTACGCTGTAGGAAAGTAAAATGCAAATAAAGAACCTTCACTAGTGTTGCATTGAAAGTAACACACTTAATTCCTTATTGAAATTAATGCTGGAATGCAACTCTATTCTAACCTATATTCAACCTAGACCATCCACCATAACTTCTCTTGCAGATGTTGCAAGAACATTCACAAAGTATGATGTTGCAGGAAGAAACTATAACTTCTATCTAAAATACTAGAAATGCTAGAAGTAAATATACACTACTTTAATCTAATCCACCTCCCAAGTGGGCCCCCTTGGTTGGATTTTCCTAATCTAGTAACATAGAATGTAAACCAAGAATTACTTCATTATATTTCAAAAAAACTCCTTTCATAAGAATAGTACATAAAACTGTAGATAACTTGCTACAAGATACAACAACCTTTTCTTATAAACTTTTTCCAACATCTCTAAACTATCGATCCAATCTTGATAAATAGAGGATCGTCACTTATTCTAAAATAGAAAAGGAAAAATTAATTGAAGATCTGCTAGAGAAGAAGAGAGAGATATAATAGCCTATGGAATAAGAAATAAAGTTTGGGCAACCAACTCAGCACAATAGTAAACGTAGAGGGAAGATAAAAATACTTCATCCTTGCATTTCTAGAATAATGGCTCCTCCTTGTAGTAGTTATGTCTTTTGGTGCCATAATGATTCCCTTACTGTAGTTGGGTCTTGACGCTCCTTCTTGAACACTGTCAACCACTCTCCATCTTTTTCCTTTCTTAGAAAGTTAGTTGTAATGTAGAAACATTTATGCAAATAAGCATAATAAAACTAAATCAAGATATTAGAACAAAAATTCTAATGGTTATATGAAATACTACATTATATGTATAATATTGGAAAAATATAACATAACTATCTACCCATGGTTTAATAGTTCTATATAGACTTTATCATAAGTTCAACTAGTTATGAGTTCACAAATGTCCTAACAATATTAAAAACAAAGTATTAAAATTAATATAAAATAGAGGCAATAATTGGCCTCATCATCTACCCCTTGGTAAGTTTAATGCTTATCCTCAAGCATTGCATCTTCTAGCAATTGATCAAAAGTCGCCAACCTTAGTTCTTCCTCACCTATTTCTCCTGAAAGAGTAGTAGAATCCTCTTATTCTTTCCTAGAATTCCCTCCTATGATCCTCCTACAACCTGTCAAGTCATTTAAAGTTGATGTCATATAAGGGCCAAAGGAACATGGGTGGTTGCATCATTAATGGACACCAAAGTTTTGGTCCAACTTTCCTTCCTAGCTGCATGTATTTTGGTGCATAGTAAAGGGCTACCTCAAGCTTGGTAAGGCTATGTGGTTCTAACCTAATTCATAAGGTCACTGGATTGAGAAATGAAGGGTGTAATCCAATAAATGACAAAAATGTTAGGAAGATTGTTAAAACAAATATGAAGACTAAATTTGATCTAAGAAACATAAGAGTTGACCTAATAAAGGACACTAGAGTTAGAGTGTTGGGAAAGATTATTGGATATAAGATCAATCATAGTTCAAAGGTAAATTTTGTGCCAATAGGATTTTTACATGCAACTTATGTAATGTCTGAAGAAAAGAAAATGGTAAATATGTGTGAGATTATCATAGTGTAATTGTTGGATAGCATTGAAAAGTTGAAGAAATCTAAGAATATTATTTTTAGATTTGAGTCTTTACTAGTTAACCCATTTTTTTTTCCATGAAACCAAGAAATTTCTTAGTATGACATGTTGGAATAGGGATGAGTGCACCATGAAGATAATCACCTAGTGTTATAGGGCCAGATGTAAAGATGTAAGGGATAAAGAAATTGCCAAAATGATGAAAGATTTTCAATTGAAAATGAAGAAAAGATACAAAATTCCTCCTTCTATGTTAGATAAATACAAGGATGAAATGTGTTTTATAGTAGAGACTAACACAACTTTTATGGAGATAGTGAAACTTTGAGTTAATTTCATAGAACCTATGGGCTATGAAATGAGCGAAGAACTTATTGAAGGTTATGAAAAGATAATATTGCAATCATAAAGAGATGTTGAATGTTCTAGATTGGGAACATATGAAGAAAATATGAAGGAAGTTTACTCTAAACTTCACAAGGAAATAAAGAAGAATGTTGAGAAAATCATAGAATCTATTCTCAAGGAATCAGGTATGAGAAGACATGTATCGATGAGATCAAAGATATAGCTTTGGAAATTAAGACTAGTGGGAAAAAAAAGTATTAGAATTTACTCCTATTGCCATATCAGCTCTTTTTAGAGGAAGTGTCTGTACTAGGATCTACTACATAGATACCTAATGCACCCTATGCTATAGTTGCACAAGTGCACCCTACCAAGGAGCAGTTTGGATAGAAAAAGAAATATGATGAATGTGTGGTAGTCACAACACTTTTGTAGAGGAAATTTGAAAGATTGGTGAAGGTAAAGAAAGAACCTACACCATCCCCTAGAAAGAGGATCAAACAAACCAACATTTGTTTGGGAAAGAGAAGGAAAACACTGCAGATCATTGAGTTTGATGAGTCTAAGGAAGAAACTAAGGAGAAAGTCATGGATTAGGTAGTTGGTGAAGGAAGAATACCATCAAGCAAGAAAGCTTGGAAACCTAAGGTTAAAATTTTGAATATGCAAATTATTGAGAATGACAATTTTGTTTAGTTAAATAAGTATTATAGTTTGTAGAGTAACATGGATAGAAGGCAGTTAGAAAATGCTAGAGTAAGGAATATGATTCTAAGGAACAAAAGACTTGATAGTATTTAGAATAAAATTATTAAAGACTTGTATAATGGGCCAATTAATAGGAAAATAAGAGTTATAGAGGAAGATACAAAGTTGAGAACAAATATGATTAAGAAATTATGTGATGTTAGCAACAACAAGGATACATAAAGTATTTTGAAAGGTATTAAGACTCTATTGAGGAATAAAAGAAGAGAAATTATTCTTATGGGAGGTTATTATGAAGAAGTAAATAAGGAAACTAAGGGAGACATAGTTAGTTATATGACTTCAATGCCAAAAGACACTAAGGAGAGTGTGTAACCAGAAAGTGCAAGCCAATGTATGTTGAGGCTAGTACACCTACTAATAATGAAGAAGAGGTTGAGGAAGCTTAAAAAATCAACTCACCTCCACATATGGTTATTGGTACTAAATCCATGCAAGTGGATAGTACTCATATAACTATAGATAATAAGGAAGATCCTTTGTAGAGTATGGGAGTAACATTGTTGGCAATATTAGGGTTTCCCAAATGGAAAAAATCAAGAGCAAGATAGGTGTTGAAAGCCAAGGCGACCGGAACAGCTGGGAGACTCTGATGGAGAGGAGAGTAAAAAATATTGAGAACTACAATCACAACCTAGCTAGTCAAATGATCTCCCTCCTCACTTCGATCAACGACAACATCCTCTCTCTCTTGGATAATCTCAAAGACAGGAACCAGATGGAGGAAGATGATAAACAGAACAGAGACAAAGATAGGCTGGATGTGGATAAAGCCAAGGACAGCACTATGGAGCAAGATTTGACGAACGCCCAGGATCATAAGGTAGAAGAGCAACAAGAGTGCGCTGAAGCTACCCAGACCATGCTCGAGATGG
Organism: Cupressus sempervirens; assembly: GCA_028749045.1. Lineage (NCBI taxonomy): Eukaryota > Viridiplantae > Streptophyta > Pinopsida > Cupressales > Cupressaceae > Cupressus > Cupressus sempervirens. The sequence continues at coordinate 528,059,264 of CM053787.1, forward strand.
AGAAGTAGTCTGCTTGGTTTGGTCTCTGTCCTTTGGTTTTTGTTTCTCCTGGCTTTGGCTTTTTGTCTGGTCTCTATTTTTCTGGTTGGTTCTCTGGCCTTTTTAGTGGGCAGTTGTTTCGGGCTGGGCCTTTGGGCTTATTTTCAGCCGTAAGGATTATGATTTGGCTGGGCATTTTTTCGCTTATTTTCAGCCTTTCTTGTTGTTAAACTTATGGGTTTCAGGACCCCTTAAAACCTGTTTACCTTATCAAAAACATTGTTGGCAATATTACTACCTATTCTAGCTTTGATGAAGAGAATAATGAGGAAGAAGACAAAAGGAAGACCGAAGAAGAAGAAAAGAAAAGAGAAGAAAAAGAACAAGAAATAAAGATGAGAAGAGGAAAGCTGAAGAAGAAAAGAAGGAAAATGAAATAATGAAAGAAGAAAGAAAGGAGAAAGAAAGGAAAGAAGAAGAGAAGAAAAGAACTATACTACAAGTAGTTACACCCATTGCAACAACTACCCCAAAAAGATTAGTTCATTTATTGCCTATAGTATTAGATGAGGATGATGATCAAAAGGATTTGATGAACTCCTTGAGCAAGTTACTAGAGAAGAAAAAGTCTATGAGTACTTTAGAGAGAACATTGGTAGAAGCTCTAGAAAGATTGTAAAAGACAGTACAAACTACAATTGCAAAGTTTGATATTTAGAAGAAGGCCAAAGAAATGATGAGATCTTTTGATGCAAAGTTCACCACTTTGTTTGAATATGCTGTAGTGCAAGCTTAGACTAAGCATGATGCATTACTATTTGACAGAGTGTGCACAAATGACTTATATAATTTGAATTTTTATGTTAAAGAGTCAAGGAAGAGTATAGATGGAGGAAAAAAATTATATGGACAATATGCAATGTCATAAAATCACCTATAAGAATTTTATAACTAGATCAAAGGTAGAATGAGTGAGCTTCAAACACTCATTATCATATTATAGAAACCAAATGTGAGTGTGGAGGACATTGAAGTAGAAATTGAGAAAATTAAAAATTCTATTAGAGGAATTTAATTTAAAAAGGAAAAGGTATTAAAGAGATTCTCTATTATCAAAGAATACTTATCTCCTCAACTTAGTATTTTGCAGAGGCAATTAGAGGAGTGTCTAGTAGCTAAGGCATCCTATGACAAATTTACCTATTCAAACTTGAGCATAGTTAAAATTGCATCATATGCATTATGTTCACTTATTAGTATATCAGATATGATCAAAGAATATTGGAGGAAGGAACTTGAAAAACCAAGACTTAGTTTTGTAGATTGTATGTCCAGAATTTCAAGTTGAATAGAGAATGGTAACATAATTTTGTTTTGTACATATTTTGACACCTTTGTCATTGATGTCAAAGGGGGAGAAGATATATATAGCAACACTTCCTCATCTATCTAGCCATATTGCCAACAATGTCCCCCTTTTGCATTGATGGCAACATTTGGGAAAATTGGATAAGTCCCAAAATGATGTCATACAAAACAATAATAAATACCAAAAGAAATTACTCAAAAATAGCCTTCAAAACTTGAAATTTTTTCATATCTTGATGGATCATTACATTCTTTATCACTCATTTTACAATGATTTCACATATACATAGCTTAGCTCCCCCTTATATTATTAAAGAATTATTTTGGTAATAAAATAATTAATTAGTCTTGATGGGTTGACATCCTAGATGTTAACCCTGAGTAATTTTTATTAATTAGCTAAGTGTGTGAAAGCTTTAAGGATGACTGATCAAGATTTTTGATAATTTGCAAGGTATAAGTAAATATCATATCTTATGTAACTAAGATGAAGAATATGTGGTGTGAATTATTGTGAAGGAAGTTTATATAAAATGTGAGCTTTATATGATGTGAGATCTAGTGTATGATTAGAGGATTCACAAAGTGAAACAATGACACATATTGTATATACATGTATACTTGTGAAGAAACTTATTTGTATATTGCATGTTAGGGAAGTAGGCTCTTCTTGATATTGAAAATAGATCAATATGAGAATGTGTTTCAATCATTGTTTTGTCACTGATGTCAAACTTGCTACTTTCTGGTAAAAGACAACTACCTAGTTGATTTGAGAATTATCATTTATTTGATTGATGAGGAGGATTTGATTAAATGAGATAACAAAAGTACCTAGAGAAAAGGTTGAGTTATGGTATGAAAAAGGAGTATAAAGATCATTTAAGACAATGATAATATAGTGCATTGATTATCTATTTAAGGTTGCAAAGGTTGGATACACTAACAAAGTCTAGAAGAACAAGTAAGAAGAATTAAGCCTACCAAGCTTGACCAAGTGGACAGTAGGTGCCAAGAAAAGTTAGTACAAGTTAAGTAGAAAATTAGTTGGAGCTAAACAAAGTCAAATTTCAATGTATGCTGAGTGATACAGTATAAACTAAGTAAATTTTAGTTGATACCAATCACCAATAAACTTTAGTGTTTGCTGAGTGATCTAGTTGATGAGGAGTGGAAGAAAAATATTGAAGCTGAGTGGCAACATATTGATGTGAGTGCCAGTATTCATGTTAAATCATGGATTTGATGAGACTAAGCCAACTATTTTATTTTCTTAAATTTTTTGAAGTGTGTGGAAGATAACTATGATGAGTTTGTGGCACAGAATTTATTGTAAATCATTTTGAGGTGAATTCAAAGAGGATTGAATGAGAAGTTTCTAGAAGGGACTAAAATGAAAAGATGAGTAACTTTATTAAATACTACCTAATCCTACCTAACCCTAAAATAGATAATAGAGGATGAATGAAAAAAGATCTTAATTTTCTATTTATAGAGATGGCTGGTCAAAAGCAAGGTTGATCAATTTTTGGAGAACCTAAATTAGATAAGAGGTCTAAGGAATTGCTTCATCATAGACCAAATAGAAGAGACTACTTTTGGTAAGAAAAGAAAGAAGGCTTAAGGGCATGAATTCTTGAAGAGTGAACAAATAATTAGAGTTAAAGTGTGTGAAATCCAAGAAAAATCAAGGATTAAAACAAAGATCTTTAGTTTTCAAGTCAATTGTAAGTTGTTATCAGATCAAGCCTTACTATTACTTTCTAATCATTGTACCAATCTAGAGTAAATCCTTGGATTAAGGTTGACCTAACCATCATTTATAAATCCTTCAACTAGGTGACATTCCAAGTGAATGATCTAAATTCTTCTAACAAGGATCACTCCTAATAAGGTGATTGATATACTCTAATCACGTCATATTTACTAGTGTGTATTATAACCTTTAAAATGTTGGCCTTTCATAGGACATCACTTCAGAAGAGTGAGAATGAGTAGCATGTTATTGGTGTTATTTCCCAAATTGGATTTCCATGTTAAATCATTGTATCAAATGTTTTATTGAATCTATTATGTGTTGGAATATTCAAATATGGAAAGAGTACTTATGAGAGGGGGGGGGGGGGGGGGGGGGTGAATCATAAGTATCACACTTTAGCCAATAAAACCTTTTAACTGCAAATAAATTGCATGCATCAAACAATTATGAAACTAAACACATGCATCAACAACTCATAACACTGGAATTTGGTAACCCAGAAACCCTCCAAGAATAAGAAGGTAAAACTAGGGTGGGGATGATACCCACAAAAAATTACTATAGCAATATTGTTCAACCACTTCTGATGGTCTGCCCTGTTAAAGGCCTGCCCTATTAAAGGCTTTACACTGTATCAATAGTGACCTGGTTAAAGGCTTTACAAACACTTAACATGAAGTGTCACCCTATTAAAATATTTTAATCACCTAATTAAAGGATCTACAAAATAGCTGTTAAGCTAACCTATCACCATAGGATTTTCATTCTAATACAATTGCTAGAAAGTATTAGGTATAATGAACCTGATAGATTACAATCCTTGATTGCTGAATGTAGGCACCTTTTCCTCTTTCTCTAATCTTGATCCTTTTGTGATCTGATAACCCTCGCTTCTGAAAATAGATTTCCTTGTGCACCCTTGTATGTCCACTCATATATATTTACAATGAAATTTTGTCTTCCTTATAAAGACTTCAAAGCTTAGGGTTAGATATGGATCTACGATCCAAATTGAATCTCAATTTCCCGCTCAATACTTATCTTTTACTGATTGGTTGCATGCCTTTATCATTTTTCTTATTGGTTGCATATAGATTGCATAGGAAAAATAAAAGATTCGATCTCATCATTAAATCCTACAATATTTTCCTTATGTCGGCTACAAAAACTGTTTGCATCATAGTTTGTGCAATTACAAACTCTTATGCTGATATTCTGAGTTACTCAGCTCCTGAAGCATTGCTGATGCTCAACACATGTTGTTTCTTGGATAGCTCAGCACCTAAACAAAACTGTATCACTCAGCACCTATTATTACTCGGCACTTGTTAACACTTGAAACTTGTTAACACTTGGCACTTTTTAACACTCGACACTTGTTAACATTCGGCATCTATTAACACTCGGCATCTGTTAACACTAGGCACTTGTTGACACTCGGCACTTGTTACACTCGGCACCTACTATTACTCGACACTTGATATAGCTCGACACTTCATATTACTCAGCACCTACTCTTTGTTCGGCATTGTTTAATGGAAAAATGGTTAAGTGTATTGAAACTCAGTTGTCAAATTTATTCTTTAAGCTAACAATCTCCCCCTTTGACATGAGTGGCAAAAACACTTAACTAAGATCCTTATGACTCCTTATTAGTTGATCCTGTATATACACTCAGTGAGTTTTGTCCTATTTCTGCATTTTAACTGATCAAAATTTGATATCTCAAAATTTTCTCCCAAAATTTTCTATCTCCCCCTTTTATCATACTTATCATTTCATTCCTGTACTTAACTCCCCCATACTTAATCTCTTCTTATCACTCCCCCATACTTATTCTCCCCCTTTTTGACACTTATGTCAAGGGTCTTACAAGGAAATTCCATACTTGACCAAAAATGTACTATTTACTTCAAGGAGTACCTTCAGAGCTGCATCCCAATTTGCTAGTGCGACATCCAATGTCTTATGCTAGATAGCAATCTCTGTTGCTAGGTGTACAAGTCCATTAGATGAAGAAAGATTGGAGTCTTTCTTGAGGACTGTCTCTGCATTTATCTGTTCCTTGTGAAGTAGTTCCAAATGAGGAGTTATTGATGATTGAATTTGCATCAATTTAGCTTTTGTAGTTGCCTCCTCTGCTGCTAAGACAGCTAACTCTCTTTGTGTGTGAAGTGATTGGGCAAAATGCTTCTCACTCTGGGCTAGATTTGTGGGGAGTTGCATGCTAGAAATCTTCAGATTATTTTCCAAGCTCAGTATTTTTTGGCTAGTGTCTTGTGTGAATGTGGAAAAATCACACAACTTGTTGTACAAGGAAAAGATGTTTCCTAGTATAGTTTTAACTGTTTTAATTTTCTTTGCCAGTTCTTCTTGTGACAGTGCTATATCACCAGATATTTTACTATTTACCTTGCCTTGGAACTTCCTTTCTGACCATTCGAGCAATATGGCATTTGTTTCCTGTTCTTCACTAGTCACCTGGTCAACTATATCAGATAGTTTCTCTATAATTGGTCTTGACTCATCTGGAGACTGTAAGTAGAAAGCTTCTGTGAATATGTCTTTGATTTCATTCAAGGTAAGCTTATGCTTGTGTTCTTTTCTTAGTGCTTCTTGTCTCCTTCTTTTGTCCAATGCACTCTAAATTTCATTGATCTTTTCTTCAGTAAGAGTACTAGATTCATAGTATGGGATCTTTATTTCTCCATCAAGCTCAGGAAATCCATAGTGAAGTTTCTTGACTGCCTTTGATGAGCTCGAGCCTAGTGTCCTGATTTGTAGCTATAACCCATATGTGCTTGGTTGCTAAAGAGTCTATGTTGGAGTACCAGATTTTGGTAATGCAACTAGTGTTTGTATTGTAGTCTCCTCCTTCTTCTTTGTCTCATATTTTTCTTTAGCTTGAGTATCCCTTTTATGATCACTAGGTGGGGTTGAACTTGTTGGTTGTTCAGGTGTTTCTTTTATTTCCCCTGCTGTTGTACTCGACATTTGAAGTGTATAAGTGACTACACTTGGTGGAGGTGGTGGTGGAAGAAATAGAATACCAGTAGTTTGTATGGTCGAAGGTGGCACTTGTGCTTTTACCTTGACTATCTTTGTTTTAACTTCTGGATTCTGTAATTCATCAACACTAACCAATACTGGATTTGAACTTAATTTTGCTACTAATGATGATTGGTCAAGGATTTTTAAATCCTCTGCAGTTAATGGATTGATGTTTGGATTTGAAGTTTCTGTAACATCTTTTATTTTTATAATATCTGTAGGTGTGATGGTGGCATGAGGAGGACTAGGAGGAGATACCTATGTGTCTTGCATACTTTGATTTTGTGGCTCAGCTGTATCTTTCTCTTCCTCTTTCTCCTCTGTATGTGCCTTTTCTTCCTTTTCTTCTTTACTCTTCTTCTCCACTTGTTCCTTCTCTTTTTCTTTGGTTCCTGAAACCTTCTTTTCCCTTGTCTTGGCACTTGCCTCTGCCTTATATTCTTCATTATACACATCTTCTATTTTCTTGTAAACTATTTTCCACAATCTTGTGGATTTTGTAACTACCTCTTCATTTTTATTCTGTAATATGCTGAATGCTCTATGCTTGGGAGTGAATCTATTATTATGCATTTTTACTACATTTCTTACTTGATCTTTAGTCAAACCAGGCAATAATCTAGCTAACGTTGACTCCCTTATCTCCTTTTCCATTTGTAAACAAAAATGCCATTTATCCTCTACAATTTTATACAACTCTTTTGGCATAGATTCATCTAATTATAGAGGTGTGTGCTTATATTCAGCCATCATAGCATACTCAGATTCCTCTAATTTATTTTTCTCTCTTTGGTGAGCTTAGAAAAATTCAGGTTGTTTAATCCTTTCAAATCATCATTCCTAATTTTTGAACATAATTTATCAACAGCAGTCTGGGGTTTGTGTCTTACCACTTGAAATTGACTATTGTCCTCTGACTCTATCTTCTCCTCATTTGTTTAAGGCTGGGGAATAAATTTTCTTTTCTTAGACTCGGCAGCAGTCTTCTTTGAGTCTTTCTTCTTTCCTTTTGCCCCCTCTTGGGCTTTTTGTGCTGCAACCCTTATGGTAGGTCTCTTTGGTGTAGGAGTAGCTACTTTCTTCCCCTTGGATTGAGGAGCGAGAGGAGTTGTAGATTTTCTTTTAACTGGTGCTTCCTTAGCTTCTTCTTCCTCAGCACTTTCCTCTTTATCTTCTCCTAACCCTTGAGTCAAACCTTGAGGTTTATCTCCCTCTTCTTCAATGTCTTCTCCTTCCTCTTCTGTTGTTCCTTCTTCTTCAATGCCAAATTTTCTCTTGATTTGTCTCACCATTTTTTCTTTCTTCTTTACTACAGAAGTAGTCTTCAAATCTATTATCACCCTTGATTTAACAACATCATAGGTTCCAAAAGTTTTTGCATTTTTTTCAGCTTCTTCTGCAAGTAGGGCTGTTATTGCTGCAGAAGCTTGATCAATATCAAGTTCATAACCTAGTGGCCTAAGCCATCTTACTCTAGGTATACCTGCTTGTATATAGGTATAATCTATATCTACAAGAAAACAAATGTCCTTTTCATATTTCTCAGACAATGAGACAGGAATCCTCATTCTTTGTTTCATGGACTTTTTGAAGTCCTCAAAGTAACTAGTCATTTGGGCATCAAAATTTTCACTCATCTGGTTCAATGTATCCATTAATTTGTTCAACAATTGTTTTGTCTAGACTCCATCTTACCTTACCCATAGAAGGGAATTCTTTCATCAGATAGAAAAATATGCACATCAAAACTGATCCAAATTTGTACCGAGCTCCCTTGCTCTTCCTTATAGCTCCCAGATTTTTATTAATCTATTGAAACATGAGCTCCGCTAGATCATAAGTGTGATCCTTTTTTATTATCTTGTATGCAGCATCAACTATTATACAAGGTACACTGTTTAACCTGCTTGATTGATAGAATTTGTGTGAAATGATTCTCACAGCAAAATCTAGTAGGGGATCTGTGACTGTGCCGATAGTCATTCCTCTATTGTTCCATTTAGCACCTGTGTTTTTCTCTATTACTTTCCTTTTGTCACTTCGCAAGATCTTTGGCCGATCTAGGGTTGGAATACCAGTAACCCTATGAACAATTTTCTTGGTGAATTTTACTGGCCTTGACTCTAACCAAAAAGCTCCATCGTGTATTCTACTCAAAACTATCCATACCCATTCAATTTTGAAAACAATAAAAAATTCTAGGGTTTTGGTTAATCCTTTTCTTTCTATTATTGAGAACTCATCTTTCAGTCTTTTGTTCTCACATAGTTTTTCATATGCATTATATATTTTTAAATCTCCTATGGTTCCAATTTTGTAGTTATAACATCTTGGACCATAACAACTTTATCCAGAATAACTGATAATGCACCTGCAGGATCATTCTTGTATGCTACTTCTGGAATGGGCTTAAATTCAGGTTGTTTAACTTCATTGCTGACCAGCTATATCTCATGACTCTCTCTACCCTTAGTAGTTCCTGACCTAGATGCCATTATTTTCCAAACTAGGGTTTATGATTTAAACAAGTTTATAAATTCTATGTAGCTCGGCACTTAAGTAAAATACCTCTAATCGATGAAACTTGTCTTGAATCATTGTTGAAATCTTCACAAATGGCTTCTGTGTTGATCTTGATCTTCTCTGCTCTTTTTAACTTTGCTTCTCATTTGAATGGTGGGAAAATGATCCAAAATCAAATTTATGTACCCTTCAAAATAGAGTAATTAATGCTTAGTGCACTGTCAACTGTCTACTCGGCACCTGAAGGGTTTCAACATGACTCGACACCCATTGTGTTTCACTTTGCTCGGCTCTTATTGATATTTCATAGCTCAGCATCATCTATCAACTCAGTCGTTGTTAGCAACTTGGCACCTGAAGACAACTTTGACAGATCTTGCAAAGTTCTCAATTTTGACTTAGTATCTTTGCTTATGTTGATTTCTTCTTTGCAGTTCTTCTATGTCTTGGGACTGATTTATGCTGTAACTTGGTTTATCAATCCCACACACTTATTCTTGCTTAATTTGATGAAGTGTGATCACTTGACCTATTAGGTGAAGTGATCTTTGCACTTGATGTGCTATACTCATCTTTCTTCTTCCATGTCTTATTCATTTCACTTCTAATATGTCCAACATCTATCTTTGCCTTTCCATTGTTGAACTCAGAACTTGATGCCTTTGACCTTGTTGGGAAATTCCTGCTGACATGACCAGTTTTTAAGCAATTGAAGCATGTAGTTTGACTCAACCATCTTTTTTAGTTCCCTCTAAAATGTGTTGTTATGCAGTTCTGTGGTATATGTCCATATTCTTGACAATAGTGACAACTGTACCTAGTGTTGTAATCCCAAAATTTATGGTTTGATGTCTTTGCTAGTTGATTTAATGTCCACATAAGCTTTGATCTACATTCAAAAGCTCTATGTCCATACTTTTTGCAATTATAACAATGTCCATCAAATCTTGATGTCTTATTAGTTTTAGTTCTACATTCATATGCTTGATGACCTTGCTTCTTGCATCTATGACAATGATTTATACTTTTAGGTTTATCATGATGATGAGCATTCTTGCTTCTACATAAATTAGATGTATGTCCTTTCTTTCCATAGAAATGACATGTAGGTTTAATCTTCATCTTTATCACTTCTTTGTTCTACACTCTTTGATGATTCTCCAACTTCAGTGTTGTTGTATCCAAGTCCTGATGTATCATGGGTTGATCTTGGGGATTTTAGTAATTGCTCAAAATATTTGATGGCTTCACTTGACTTGTTGAGATTCTCTGCCACCTCTCTTTCTCTATTCAATTCATTCTACATTTGTTCATTTTGCATCTTCAAAGTAGAGATCTCAATATCTTTCATATTGAGTTCATGATGAAGGTTCATTATTTGAGCAAGTGTATCCATCTGCATGTTTGAGATCCTTGTCAATTTAGTACATTTTTCTTCAAGTTTGTTTGCAAGATTTCTTTTGTCATTTTCCATCAAGACCTTATCATCAACTGCTCTTTTCTTTTGTTCAGTAATTTTTCATATCATTATGGCCTATGATTCATGTTCCATCTTGAGAGATCTTATCTCCTCTGTTTGAGCTTTGTTTTTCTCCATCAATTCTGCTATTGCTGCATCAAACTCTTTAGTGTCTCCATTGGAAAATATGTTGGTGGTATCAATCTCCTTGTAGTTTATCTCATTTTTGGCTATGGCTAGATCCTTCCTTTTTTTTAATGAATTTCTCAACTTTTTTCTAAATTCCTCCAAGCTATGCAGAGCAAGTTGCACATCTATCACCTGATTTTCAATGATCTTTCCAAGTTTGAAAGCTTCCACCTTTAGATCTTTTCCTCCAAGCTGTTAGGCTTATCCTTGTGAGAACCTAGATTAGCTTTGATACCAATTATTGGAATATTCAAATATGGAAAGAGTACTTATGAGAGGGGGGGGGGGGGGTTGAATCATAAGTATCACACTTTAGCCAATAAAACTTTTAACGACAAATAAATTGCATGCATCAAACAATTATGAAACTAAACACATGAATCAACAACTCATAACACTGGAATTTGGTAACCCAAAAACCCTCTAGGAATAAGAAGGTAAAACTAGGGTGGGGATGATACCCACAAAAAATTATTGCAGCAATATTGTTCAACCACTTCTGATGGTCTGGCCTGTTAAAGGCTTTACACTGTATCAATAATGACCTAGTTAAAGGCTTTACAAACACTTAACATGAAGTGTCACCTTGTTAAAGAATTTTAATCACCTAATTAAAGGATATACAAAATAGCTATTAAGCTAACCTATCACCATAGGATTTTTATTCTAATACAATTACGAGAAAGTATTAGGTATAATAAACCTGATAGATTACAATCCTTGATTGCTAAATGTAGGCACCTTTTTCGCTTTCTCTAATCTTGATCTTTTTGTGATCTGATAACCCTCGCTTCTGAAAATAGATTTCCTTGTGCACCCTTGTATGTCCACTCATATATATTTACAATGAAATTTCATCTTTCTTATAAAGACTTCGAAGACTTAGGGTTAGATATGGATCTATGATCCACATTGAATCTCAATTTCCCACTCAATACTTGTCTCTTATTGATTGGTTGCATGCCTTTATCATTTTTATTATTGACTGCATGTAGATTGCATAGGAAAAATAAAAGATTCGATCTCATCATTAAATCCTTCAAGATTTTCCTTATGTCAGCTGCAAAAACTATTTGCATCAGAGTTTGTGCAATTACAAACTCTTATGCTGATATTCTAAGTTACTCGGCTCCTGAAGCATTGTTGATGCTCAACACATGTTGTTTCCTGGATAGCTCGGCACCTAAACAAAACTATATCACTCGGCACCTATTGTTACTCAGCACTTGTTAACACTCGGCACTTGTTAACACTCAGCACTTGTTAACACTCGGCACTTGTTAACACTCGACATCTATTAACACTCAACATCTATTAACACTCGACACTTGTTGACACTCAGCACTTGTTACACTCGGCACCTACTATTACTCGGCACCTACTCTTTGTTCGACATTGTTTAATGGAAAAATGGTTAAGTGTATTGACACTCAGTTGTCAAATTTATTCTTTAAGCTAACATTATGTTCCATTCTTACATTTCTACAAAGTTATTTTGATAGTGACCTACAAGTTTAAGTAATTGTATGATCTAATGGATGCATGCATAATGAATATGTTTTATGGATATGGGTTCACTAAGATGTGAAAAGTTTTATTTTTGCATCTATACCTTGGATAAATGATTCACCCCCTTCTCAGTTATTCTAAAGAATTCCAACAATTGGTATCAGAGCCATCTTCTTAAGAAGACTAGTTTGAAGGTACTAGAAGCAAAAGATCAAGATGTCAAAAATAGAGGTACCCAAGATTAATAGAGATAAATTTCTTGCATAGAAAAGTATGATGAAGCTACACCTAGGAGGTCTTGGAGACTAGCATAATCTACCATCTCTACTAAGCATTCTGATCCTACTGAAGCCCTAATTGTTGAAGATCTAAAAAAGAAGAAAGAACAAAACTAGGCAATGTTAGAGATTTCCTCTACCCTAAGCTATCCTAAGTTTGATGACATTGAGGGTTGTGATAGTACAAAGAAGATGTGGGATGCTCTTCACACCATGTATGGAGGTGATGCAAATGTATTAAGAGAAAAATTTGAAATTCTTAGAGGTAAGTTTGATGATATGAGAATGCAAGAAGGTGAGGATGTTGCTCAATATTCTTCTCGGATAAAAGATGGTGTTAATGTTATAAGAGGATCTATAGGTAAGATAGATGATGAGACTATATTAAGTAAATTTTTGAGAACACTACTACCCATCTATACTATTATAAATTTTTCAATAGAAGAAATAAGATGTATACCAAGTTCTAATCTAACTCTTGAAGGTCTGGTAGGTAGGCTCACTATTTTTGAGCTATCTAATTTTGACAACTTTAAATCTGACAATGTTGAATCTGCTTTCAAATATAAGCTGTCATTGAAGGAAACTAATGAGAAGGAGAAGAAGAAGGTAAAATATGTTTCTAGTTATAGTGATAGATGAGGAGCATGTAGAACAACTTGAAGCACTTCTAGCAAGGAGATTTCATAGAGGTAAAGGAAAATTTAAAGGTAAGTTACCTATCATGTTTTTAAATTGCAATGGAGTTGGTCACATTACTGCTAGATGTCCAAAGAAAAAGAGTAGAAGAGATGAAGACACCAAAGATTAAAAAGACAAAGGAAAGAAGTCTTGCCACATTGTAGAAGAGGAAACCAAAGATGGATCTAACAACCATGATGATGAAGTGGTGAATATTAAAATGAAGGATGATTTTGATGAGGATGAGGCAAATACACTAATGTCTTATGTGAACAAGATTGATAGATGGATCATTGATGGTGTATTTTTACATCACATGATTGGAGATAAAATTAATTTTATTACCTTGAATTATTATGATGGAAATAGTGTAAGTTTTGGTAATGATGCACCATGTTTGATAAAAGGAAAATATTCTATAAAACTCACATAAAAGATTTTATGTGACAATAATTTTAATGTTGAAGGACTCAACTATAATTTTTTGAGTGTGTCACAACTAAATACTTCAAGTTGTAAGGTTGATTTTGAGAACAAGATTGCTAAGATATATGATATTGATAGAAAACTAATTGGGAAAGATGATCAGACTACAAATAATCTATTCTATCTTGATATGGATGATGCTAATTGTCTAGTTGTAGAATTTGATAATGTATGGTTATGGAACAAGAGGTTATGCCATGTTAATTTTGATAACTTGATTAGTATCAATAACATGAGAAGAGTCAGAGGTTTTCTTAAGTTGAAGAAACCTAACAATCTAATTTGTAAACAATGTTAGTTAGACAAAATGAAAAAGTCTAATTTTAAGAATAAGACTCACACCTCTAAAGGAAATGTGGAGATTTCTCATACTAACTTGTGTGGACCAATTGATGTGAAAAGCTACAAAAGTGATAAATACATTATGCTATTTGTTGATGATTATTTTAGAATAATGATAGTTATGTTTCTAAAATAGAAAATTGATGCTTTCCTAATGTTTAAGTGGTACTTAGCAAGAGTTGAGAAGGAAATAGGTAAAAGTTTGAAATGTTTGAGATCTTACAAAGGAGGATAATTTACATCAAATGAGTTAGAGATGTTTTGTAATGATAGAGATATTAAAAGACATACATCTACTCTTAGAACCCCTCCACATAATAGAATTATTGAAAGGAGGAACAAATCTATAATGGACTATGCTAGGGAACTCATGATGGAGAAAAATGTTTCTTTGAAATATTGGAAAGAGGTTGTAAGTACAACTATCTATACCTTGCACTATGTGCAAGTCAAGAAAGGTACACAATCAACACCTTTTGAACTATGGTATGGATATTCACCCAATGTAAAATATTTTAAGATATTTGGAAGCAAGTGTTATATTCTCAAAGATTTTTTAAAAAGGTAAACTAGATGCAAAAATTGAAGAAGGTATATTCCTTGGCTATTCCACAAGAAGTAAATCTTACAAGTGTTTAAATACTAACACTAACAAAGTTGTTGAAAGTACAAATGTGAAATTTGATGAATATATAGAAGTACATCAAGCTAAAGCTATGAAGGAACCAGAGGAATACAAATAATTTTTATAATTTTATGAAGGTATTCTTATTTATGAAGATGTTGTAAATCAAGTTGCAAATCAACATCAAGTTCTAGTAGTTGTTGAGTCACACACTATGAATATTGAGTTGTATTCAAGAACTAAGCTACAATCAAGTGCCAAATTATAGAATGAAGTTGAGGTACATTCTAATTTTGAGATCAGTATATGTGAAAGAGATATTGAATTACCTAATAGAGAAGTACATAGTGATTTAGAAGTTGATAGACCAAATGAGGAAAATAGAGTAGAACCAAGATTGTAAAAGTATGTCAAGAGACATCACAAATTATTGGAGATAAAAATGCAAGACTAGTGACAAGAAATAAGTTGAGAAATGATACATGTTTATGTATCATGCATGAATCTAAAACAATGAAAGATGCCTTAGAAGATGTGGACTGGAGTAATGCCATGAAACAAGAGATTGAATAGATTGAAAAGAATAAGATATGGACTTTAGTTCCTAGACTAGAAGATAAAAATGTGATTAACACAAAGTGGGTATATAGAAACAAGTTAGATGAAAATGGTGAAGTCATAATGAATAAGGTAAGATTAGTGTGCAAAGGGTATGCACAAGAAGAATTGATAGACTATGGCAAAACATTCACTCCTATTGCAAGATTGGAAAGAGTAAGAACTCTACTTTCTTACTCTACATACAAAGGTTTCAATGTTTATCAAATGGATGTTAAATTTACATTTTTGAATGAAATATTGGAAAAAGAGGTTTATATAGAATGGCCAGAAGGATTTTTTGATGCTAACAACAAAAACATGGTATGCAGACTACACAAAGATTTATATGGTTTGAAGTAAGCACCAAGAGCATGGTATGAAAGGCTTCACAATTATCTTATGAAGATTGAATTTAAGAGGACTGATGATAATAGAAATTTGTACTTGAACATAGGGAAAGGAAAAGGTATTTTACTATCTAAATTTTTTGTTGATGTCTAATCATTAATAAACCTATAATGAGTTAAACTCATTTTTGAAATTCTTAATGAATATAATACTTATTAAAATTATAGTTATTAGAAAGCTTGCTCTGAGAGGTGCAATTTGACATTTATTAATTTATAGTAGGAGATCATTTGGTCCCAATTTTGAGGGTCAAAACACTATTATTTTCTCTTTTTTTATAAAGAAAATAGAAATTTTTTTTTAAAAATATATGTTCGTGTGAACATATGTTTTCAAAAAATGGCAATTTTCGAATGACAATAGTAAGTTTTGTATGTTCAGGTGAATATTTATAGCACTTATGTTCATGTGAACTTTCCTATTTGTATTTATTTATGTCCACACAAACATAAATGCAAGGAATGTTCGCACAAATGTTTCCTTAATGTTCGTGCGAACAATTGAAAATTAGAAATTAGAAATTTCCATCCATTTCCATTTTTTTGTGCCACAAAAGTGGAACTTAGTATTGTGGGATCACCCCCTAGTGGAGGAGCATTTTGTTGGAAATAGATAATACAGAAGGGGTGGTGAATCAGTATTCTACAAAAATTTTCCCACAGCAAAATATTGTTAATTACTTAATAACTTGCATATGAAAGTAAAATAACAATTTTGAATAGTAAATATAACCATACACATAGAGAACTCATAACACCATTATTTGTTAACTAGGGAAACCTTGGCCAAGGGAAAATCCCTGTGGGGATAATACCCACTAGATGATTCACTAAACAATAGGATCTTGTTAAGGATATTGACCCTATTAGGAGTCTATGAAGTACATATAGTGTCTTGAGCCCTTGTTAGAAACCTCAACCCTATTAGGAGTTGCTACAACCCTATTAGGAGTTGGTAGATCAATTACAATATATGCAATAAGAGCCCACTTCCCTAACATGCAATTATACAATTTAGTTCCTTCACAAGATAGATATACATACAATACTTGCTTGCTACTATATCTCATACTTCCTCCAATCTTACATTAGATTTTGCATCATATAAAGCTTGCTAATCTTTACTTATATATTGCACATTCACAAATTATTAACATGCTTGAAATAAGATCCACACAGTTGGCTTAACATGGATTATTAATTATTTTGAAATTAAAAAAATTCTTAAATTCATATAGCTCTATTTTCTACTATACTCTATTTTGTACTGTTAAATCTGTAACTTGCATCGTACTGACTATACACATACACACACTAGTACACATCATCATGATAATTTTATAAACCTTTCCTATAAGCTAACTCTCTATGCATCATCTATACTATTAAGCTCTGTTCACTGTATTCCTACAAATTGTCCCATACTTAGATAATTTTCTATCTTTGAACGCATAAATAAAATGTTGAGTATATGTTTCCATAAATGACAACCATCAAGATATCTAATTGACCATATTGCCAACAATTTTTTCTTAGAAAAAAGGCTAGTTACATGGACTAGCAAGAAAAAAACTACATATCTCAATCTATTGTCAAAGATGAATGTGTTGCTACTATAGTAAATTGTACAAACATTGTATGGATCAAACATCTACTCAAAGGTATGAAGGAGGAAATCACTAAATTTGTGATACTTTATTGTGATAATACAAGTTCGATAAAAATATCAAAGAATCTTGTGATGTATACAAAGACTTAGCACATTGCAATCAAGTATTATCACTTGAGAGAGTTAGTTCAAGATAAAGAGGTGAAGATGGAATATGTGAATACAAAAGAGAAAATAGTTGATATCTTCACAAAAAAATTACCTAAGGATGCTTATGAGTATCTAAGAGGTAAACTAGGGTGATACCCCTATCCAAGGCTATTTAAGAAGCATGAGAAGTGCCCCATATCAATTGAGATGATTAACATATGTTACACATTGATGCAGTGGATCTTACTTTAGGAGCTGCCTAAAGTAATCAAAGATCTGGAGTTACAAATCAATCACAAGCTAGGTAACAGAGGGAGAAATTGAAAATGTTTATATCTACATATTTAGATTATAAGTCTTTGACATTGTTTTCAAAGATGGAGAGATATTATACAAAAAGGGAGAAATACAAAAAAGAAGAAACATAAAATATCTACTCAAAGGGAGATAATGCACTAGATAATAGTATGCTTGATGGTTAAAAGACATACATATACCTAGTAAATATGGAGATAGTGTTGAGGGAGATACAAGGACAAAGATAGATACCTGAATAAAAATAAAGTAATCAAGAGGGATTCATAAGGATGACTTGACTGTCTGTTGATCAGAACAAAATTTTGTAACCAATATAGAAGTTGAAAGCTAGTAATTTAGAGGGAGAGATTTCAATATAAGCAATTATTTTATTTTTGGTACTATTATTGGTTGTATTGGTTGTAATAGTTTTCCATCAATGCCAAAGAGGGAGATTGTTGAAAATAGATTGATACAAGTATAAGAATGTGTTTCAATCATTGTTTTGACACTAATGTCAAACCTACTACTTGTTGGTAAGACAACTTTTTAGTTGATTTGAATACTATCATTTATTTGATTGATGAAGAGGATTTGATCAAATGAGATAACTAAAGTACCTAGAGAAAAGGTTTAGTTATGGTATGAAAAAGGAGTACAAAGATTAGTTAAGACAATGATAATATATTAAATTAATTATCTACTTAAGGTTGCAAAGGTTGGATACACTGACAAAGTTTAGAAGAATAAGTAAGAAGAATTAAGTCTACCAAGCTTGATCGAGTAGATAGTAGGTGCCAAGAAAATTTAGTAGTACAAGTCAAGCAAAAAATTAGTTAAAGCTAAACAAAGTCAAATTTTAGTGTATGTCGAGTGATACAGTGTAAGCTGAGTAAAGTTTAGTTGATGCCGAGCACCAATAAACTTTAGTGTTTATTGAGTGATCTAGTTGATGATAAGTGGAAGAAAAATATGGAAGCCAAGTAACAACATATTGATGTTGGGTGCTAATATTCATGTTAAATCATGGATATGACAAATTTGAGTTGACTATTTTGTTTTCTTGAATTTTGTGAAGTGTGTGGAAGATACCCATGATGATTTTGTGGCACAAAATTCATGGTAAACCATTTTGAGGTGAATTCAAAGAGGATTGAAGGAGAAGTATCTAGAAGCGACTAATATGAAAAGATGGGTAGATTCACTATATCCTATCTAATCCTACCTAAACCTAAAATGGATGATAAAAGATGAATGACAAAAGATCTTAATTTTCTATTTATAGAGATGGATAGTAAGAAGAGAGGTTGATCATTGTTGGAGAACCTAAGTTAGACAAGAGGTCTAAGGAATTGCTTCATCAAAGACCAAATAGAAGAGACCACTTTTGAAAATCAAAGCAAGAAGGTTTAATTGTATGGATTCTTAAAGGGTGAACAAGAAATTAGAGATGAAGTGTATGAAAACCAAACAGAATGGAGGATTGAAATAGAGATCTATATTTTGTGAGTTTTAAGTTGTTATCAGATCAAGCCTTACAATTACTTTCTAATCATTGCACTAGTCTAGGGTAAATCTTTTGGGTTAAGGTTGACCTAATAGTCATTTATAAATCCTTTAACTGGGTGACATTCCAAGTGAATGATCTAAAGTCCTATAAAAAGGCTCACTCCTAATAGGGTGATTAAAATCCTCTAACCAAGTCACATTTAATAGTTTGCATTGTAAGCTTTAATAGGGTTGGCCTTTTGTAGAGCATCAATTCGATAGAGTGAAATGGGTAGCATGTTTTTAGTGGTTTTTGCCTAATTGGATTTTCATGTTAAATCATTTTGTGAAATGTGTTATGTTTCATGTTTACCCTTTTGCAAAGTTGTTTTGACAACAACCTAAAAATTTAAGTAATTGTATGATCTAATGGATGCATGCATAATGAATATATTTTATGGATATGGGTTCACTAAGATGTGAAAAGTTTTATTTGTACATCTAGACCTTGGATAACTAATTCACCCTCCATTCTTAGTTATTCTAAATAATTCCAACACTTTCATATATTGTAATTGTTCTACCAACTCTTAACAGGGTTAAAGCAACTCCTAATAGGGTTGAGGTTTTTAACAGGGCCTAGTCCTCTAATAAGGACTCAGGACACTATATGTATTTGATGGACCCCTAATAGAGTCAATATCCTTAACATGATTCTATTTTTTAGTCAATCATCTTGTGGGTATCATCCCATTGAGGTTTTCCTTTGGCCAAGGTTTTAATAGTTAACAAATAATGGTGTTATGATTTCTCTGTGTATCATTATATTTACTATTCAACATTGTTGGTTTACTTTCATATGCAATTTATAAAGTAATTAAAAATATTTAGTTGTGGGAAAAAATTTATAGAATACTAATTCACCCCCCCTCTCAGTATTACCTATTTCTAAAATATCAACCTTGCCTACTCTTCGGCCTAGAGGTGTCGTGCCAATCAAGAATGATGTTTACACTAGTTCTTTTGCCTCTTTCTCATTCTCTCTTTACCACCTTGTTGATCCATCATATAATAGTTGGAGGCATTGGTCTTCCCTCTAGAAGTGGAATACTTTTTCAATGTTGCAAGGTTAGAGGTCTAGGACTATCTCTCATGTAACACTATCCATTACCTTCTCCTTTATCACATAGTACTCTGCGAATGTCATTATTAATTTAGAAGATTGAATTGATGTAGGATGTGATACTGCATTCACCAAAACACTTCAAGTCAATGAAGATATCACTTCTAACCTCATTTGGTTTATTGTAGATGGTCAAATAAGCATTCCAATCAATGTGACCTATTTATCAAGAATGATGTTTACACTAGTTCTTTTGCCTCTTTCTCATTCTCTCTTTACCACCTTTCTGATCCATCATATAATAGTTGGAGGTATTGGTCTTCCCTCTGGAGGTGGAATACTTTTTCAATTTTGCAAGGTTAGAGGTCTAGGAATATCTCTCATGTGACACTATTTATGACCTTCTCCTCTATCACATAGTACTCTGCCAATGTCATTATTAATTTAGAAGATTGAACTGATGTAGGATGTGATGCTGCATTCACCAAACCACTTCAAATCAATGAAGATATCATTTCTAACCTCGTTCAATTTATTGTAGATGGTTAAAAATAATTCCAATCAATGTGACCTATTTCAACATCTCAGATTTCTACATATGCATCCTAGAATCTTGATTTCTTAGGTGTTCCTTAGTACTTGAATGCAATAGGTTTTGGTTCAATTTTCTTAGCCATGGAAGATGATGATGATGCCAATTTATCTACATAAAAAAAAAGAAAATTTAGTGCCCAATGAGACTCAGATTGATGACAAAATAGGTAGAAACTAATCTGACAAGCAAAATAGTGAAATCCCACCCTAGTTAGCCAAATTTTCACACTAACACACCTAGCACACCCTAGAAGGTGTTTTAGTGTGCAATTGCACACTAGCACACCTATGTACCTTGTAAAGGTGCATAGGGTACATATGTGCACAACTACACAAATGCACATCAGTGCAAGTGCTTAAAAAATGGGAAACTTTATTATTGAATTTAAGGTTGGGAGGTGTGCATGTGCACACCTCATTGGGGTGCCTTAATTTTTTTTTGGCTTTTTTTGTTCTTTTTAGTTTTTAATGTTTTTGGGTTTTGTGGAGGTGAACACATGCACACCTCTAACAAGCGCCCATGTGCACACCCCATTAGAGGTGTTCACCTAAGTGTTTGTGTGTGTAGGGGAGATAGTGTAGGAGCAGAGAGTTGTTGGGTGCAGAGGTATGATTTCAAATTGGAGGTGAGAGTTAATGAAAAGAATGAAAGGAGGGTTAGGCAGTTTATATAGGCCTAGGAGGAAATATTTGTGCACACCTTTGGAGGTGCACATGTGTGCATCCCTTGAGTGGGGTGAAGTTTGCACGTGTACACTTAAAGCATATATAAGGTCCAAAAATTTATTTTTGCGTATGTTTAACTACCCAGCCCTTCCTAGTCAGAGACTGGGGTTTAACCTAGAGCCAGAGGAGGTTCCAAAATGACTGAGACTTTGCACTAGATGCCTTTTAGGGAAATCTAAAACTAGGGGGTCCCCATTTTGTGAATCAAAATGGGGTGTGCATTGTGAGACCACAACAAATAGTCCCAACAAAAGGGAAGAAATGACAAAGGCATTTTTTCATCAGCGAGAATTCTTCTAACATGTGTTAAGTGACAACTAAATTTCCAATATTTCAAGCAACTTTCAAGTCCTTTGGAAGTGAAAACTTTAGAATCTTGAATCTTAAGGCTTAGTGTGTGTTTAGTGTTTAAATTTCCTTTGACTTCTCAAGGTGTAGTCTATCTTGAGTATCTAGCAACTTTGAGAGAATTTTTTTAGAAATCCTATTAAACTTGTTTATAAATCAATATCTAACTAGATAAGAAATCTATTATGAGGGCTCTTGATGAATTATCAAATATTTTGTGTTGAGTATTTGGTAATATTTTTTAGCTTGCTTTGCACAGCTTGCATGTTTCCACTTGATTCTTCCTTGAAGTAATTTCATTTTTGTATAGAATAGGATAGCCATTTTGGAGTATTATTTAGAATTTTTTTAGATGTAACAACTTTATAATTCTTTTCTTTCTTTTCTACCCTGACCACACTTAGACTATGTGGCTACAAAGTTGGTGCTATTTTATAGATTTGTGCTTCAATTAATAACTCTTGCATTCCTCTTTTAATGGACTTTCAAGAAACTCTCATGCCAAATAATGATCTTGGTAGTTCCTTGAAGAGACCTTTTTCTTGAACCAATAATTTTTTTATTTTCCCTTACTGCCTTCAACCTAGATTCAAAAAACACCTAGATAATCAATTTTTAAAATTTTAATGTGTTGAGAGCTACTGATCTGTACTTTTGATTTTAAGACTAGAAGTTCTCTACAATTGCAAGAAAAACCTAATTTTTAGTTGGTTTAAGAAATAAAATCATCTGAATGCTTTGACAAATATATACCTTTTTCCTAAATTTGAAACCAAATGGGGTTGATAGGCTAACATTAGGACAAATAAGTAAGAAATAATTAATACTTTAAAATGAGTTTTAGCTTGGTCTAATCATGTCAATCTGAGATGTAATCTTGTGAAAGGTGTCTAGTAAATATACCATCAAGGGAAATGGTTGTGAGATGAGTGATTATAAATCAAACTACAATATGAAAAATTGAACCTGTAGAAAACTAAATAAATCCCAATGATAGGAATTGTCACTTCTTGGTGACAAGAACATTAGAAAAAAAAATAAACATCAATCTGTAAAAATAATAAAATCAACAATTTATAGAAGCTATCAATAACACATCCTAATGAGAAATATTATATTCTACTCTAAAGTATCTAAAGAGATTAATATAAAACTTACTAACTAATATAAATATAAACATCTAATGTGACAAAAGCAAGAAGTAGAAAATTACATAAATAAAATAAACACACTAATAAACATGCATCACCATGTTTTAGCAAAGAGCAAGCCCTTACTCCCTGGCTTACATAGTGGATAAAGAATAGATGAATTCTACACTATTGCGACAATGAGAGAATGCTTCTTTTATTTCTTGTAGAGCAATATAGTTTGGATCTACGTATTGCAGTCTCTTCTTTAGAAACTCGTATATCTCATACCATGTTTAATGCTTCTCATATAGATGCAATTCTCATAAATATAAACCAAAATAGATTTGGCTTATAATAGAAAAAATAATGGCTTCTGCACAAAAATATTTATAGGCTATGTGTAGTTACAACAAAAGATAGAAAATGACAGTGTTGATCTTGGGTACATTTAAAATCCTTCAATATAGGTCTAAGGTGGAATAGATCATAATTTTTTCAATTTAATGGGGCATAAAATAGCATGATTTGGTTTTGACCGGTGGCTAACAAACAAGAACAAAATAACCCATGTAAATATTGACCATAAATCGTAGGCTAGAATGTTTATTGTTATAAAAATATATAAATATAAGGAAAATCTTGGTCAATGAATTTCTACTTTGATAGATAGAAATTAGGTTGCTATGAAGGTGATAATAATTCATGCCCTACCATAATATTCATTTTCTAATAAAAATGAAGAGATGTAGGTTGTAAGTTAAATGATTATGCAATACATATCAAAAGGAGAAATTGATGATGCCCATGCTATTTTCTCCTCCATGTGGCACATATGTACACTCATGGTTTGAAAGAAGTCATGATATTAATTGAATATTTGGTTGCTCAAGTGCAACAAGACATTCTAGTAGATTATATGACAGGAAGATCTGCACCCAAAATTGAACATGCTACAATAATAAAGATTCTTAAAAGCAATCAATAATGAATTTTTGATATTTTAATCCCAAAACTATAATAAATAATACTTTATATATATATATATATATATATATATATATATATATATATATATATATATATATATATATATATATAATCATATTCAACATAAAATGACAAAATGAGATTAAATATAGTGGAAATGTAATAGGGAAGTGAGTATGAAACTAAATGGATTGTATTAAAATATGACATGGAATGGGTCATAAATGGCTTTCATTAGGGGTGATCTATTTGTAACCCTTGAATTGACAAGAAAAGATGGACACAACTTTAAAGAAAATACATGACTGAAAGCAAACACACTTGCAGAAAATAAGCACTCTTGCATAAAGTAAATAGACATGTAGAAAGTTATATATATATATGATTTTTTTCCATTTTAGGCTTTGAAATAATGTTTTAGAAACTAGCTATTGATTGGAAATGGAACCAATTCCCATTGTAAAGAACTTAGCCTAAAAGTATTTTCTCCCAAAATCTTTGCAATCTGAATAAGGGCCAATCCACAAGTGTTGACGCTTTGTGTGACTGCCTGGTTTTTCTTTCACCTTGTCTTACAAAAGAACAAGGTTTGAGATCCTAAAAGATTTGATTATGACTCACTTGTTGAACCAAAATTTTATGATAGCCTGATGTTTTGACATGCACTCTAAATCTTCTTTCATTTTCTCATCCAATTCCAAAAGATTCATCAATAAGATTTAAACTCTGTCAACATCCTCAACATATCCTCTCATGAATTTAAACACTAAAATCTTTAGATTGAGTGGAAATACTTGTTCATGCCAATAGATGAGTAGATATGGGGATGTTCCTAAAGAGTTCTTAATCCTAACTTTGTCTGTCCATAATGCATATTTCAATTGAGTGTGCCAATATTTTGGGTTTTTGGTAAGCAAGAGCTTTATCACTATGATCAAGTTCTTATTGGTGGACTTGGCCACACCATTCCCTTAGGGATAGTAATTGGATGAAAAATTGATTTTCTAATGCCTGTTGAGTAAGGAAAATCAACACAAAATATAACCCATTACTGCATACCTGGAAGAATAGAATTCCAAATCTAGTGACAATGTACTCCTCCAAGAAATCAATAACCACTTTTGTTGTATAGTTTCATAAAGTTTCAGCTTCAAAAAAACATGTACAATAATCTATAGTTGTAAGGATGAAAATATGTCCTATTGATGATGGTGGATTTACTAGTCCAATAAAGTCTAGCCCCCACTTGGCAAAAGGGTGTACCTCAAATACTAGTTGTAGTGACATAGTTGGGTGTCTCTCCCTGTTGGCACTTGTTTGACAAGTGTGACAAGAGTGTACATGTTCAAATGTGTCCTTCAAAATTTTAGGCCAAAAGTAAACTGATCTTAAAATTTGATGGGTCGTAACCTCTACTGATCCATGCTTAGTGTCATATTTATCATTAAACTATTCCAATACCTCTTTTTCTTCTTCATGTACCAAAAATTTTAAATAAACTCCCTTATAGTTCCTTTTATAAAGTTTCCTATCTTGAAGCATGTAGGATTCACATTTCATCTTGAGTTCTTTGTGTTGGGAACTATTCATCCAATAAGAGTATTAATTACATAAGAGGTACTATAATATATCTTGATACCACACATCTATGATTATTCCTTCATCACTATCCACTTGAGACACTATGATATGTTGTTCATTATTAGTTTTGTTCTCATTATTAGCTATCATCTTGGTCAACCCTTGTCCTCTCGCTAGCTTCATTGGTTGAACCAAATTGAACTCTTGTAATATAGTCCTCTATTTTCCTCTTCTTTTGCCTAATTCATTTTACATTAGTAATGATTGGACTGCAGGATCTAGTACAATAGCATATACCTTACTTTTGTGTATGTAATGGAAAATATTTGTGTCTTCCTTTATTAAGAAAATGATTGTTTTTCAAGATTGGAATAGTTTGATTTAGAATTATTTAAAGGGAAACTAATGAATGTGATACGTCTCTCATCTTCTTTATCTTTCTTTTGTGTTATAATCCTTGCACATGAATGTTCTGAAGTAAAAGAATACATTTTGAAAGGCAACTCATAATCTTTACTTTAAAGTACTAGAGTCA
Organism: Cupressus sempervirens; assembly: GCA_028749045.1. Classification (NCBI taxonomy): domain Eukaryota; kingdom Viridiplantae; phylum Streptophyta; class Pinopsida; order Cupressales; family Cupressaceae; genus Cupressus; species Cupressus sempervirens. The sequence continues at coordinate 528,085,091 of CM053787.1, forward strand.
TGGAGATAGCTACTTTGATATCTTTGAGATATTTCTTGATTTTAGAAACCTATTCAGTTTTGCTCCCTTATTTAGCAAGTCATTGGGGGGCGAGCTATCTCAATGAACCCACTAACGAACTTTCTCACAAAATTAATCTTTCCAAAGAAATATTTACGCTCTTTACAACAATGGGGAGGTGAGAAATTCATAATAGCTTCTATCTTATCAATATCAATGGAAATCCCAACTTAATAAATAATGTGAACCAAAATATTTCCTTTGGTAACCCCAAATGAACATTTCTTAGGGTGAAGAGATAGCTCGTATCTCTGACATTGATTGAAAACTTGTATTAAATCACTAATATGATTACTCTAATTTTTTTTAAAGATAGTTAGGTCATCCATATAGATAAATATATATTTATTAATTAGCCCCTTGAATACTTTGTCCATCACTCTTTGAAACATAGCTCCTACATTGATTAATTGAAAGGGCATTCTCTTGTATTGAAAGTGTAGTCTTTAACCTATCTTCCTCATCAACTATTACCTAGTTGTATCATGAGTATCTATCTAGAAAATATATCATTTTAGACCCATTCACAATTTTTAGTACTTTATCTAGTGAAGGCAAAGAGTAGTTGTTCTTTTGGGATGCTTGGTTCAAATTGTGAAAGTCTAGGAAATGTCAAATTTCTCCAGTCTTTTTCCTTACTGAAACCAAGTTAGTAACCCATCTAGAATGTCAGATTGGAAAGAAAATCTTAGCATTGAGTAGCTCCTAGACTTCTTTCATTTTTAATGTTTGGATAATGGGGTATCATGAGTGATAATGTCAAAATCATGTGTCTTGAAATCTTTATAACTCTATGCAATGACATATTTGTATTAAGTAACTAAAGCATACTTTCTCTCTCTTAAGGATTACATGCCTTTCCAATTCTCACCAACTTAGGGTCATCCTTTGTACCTAGATTATATGAATCACATTCTTCAGTCCACTTTTCTTCAACCATTCTCTTACTACATGCTAATTCACCTTGATCAAAAATATGTTCCAATTCTACCATCCCCTTGGGAATAGTATTAGTCTTCAAATTTATAATCTTTTATTCATCTTCTAGTGCATCATCCTCAAGTTTATCATCAAGATTATCATTAATCTCTTTTCCTTTGAACAAACCATTACCCATGATGAACTCAAGAAAATGTTGATCATCTTAGAAAACTTGAAAGTAATATTGTTTGGAATAGATGGGGAAACCACTAATTTAAATAAAAACCTTTTGAGTTTTCTTCTTTCAATCGGTTGTAATACACTAGCTGAAATGCAAGGGCATCGACTACCATGTTTCTCCTTCTTGGAATGGACCTTATGTTTAGGGCCTCAAAATCCTCCATCAAGTCCCAAAATCTATTTTAGTAAGAAAGTAGTCTTCTATTATTTCAAGAGTATATTGATTTCACTTATCTAATCACCAATTGAGGGTCCCCTTCAATTATAAGAGCTTTGATGTCCTTCTCTAATGCAAAGAGAAGTCTGCAAATTAAGGCTTCATATTCTACAACATTTTTAGTACATCTAAATTATAAATGGGGAACATAAAATTACACACCTTTTGGATTAATAAGTTTAATGCCTGCACCATTTCCTAATTTTCATTTAGAGTCATCAAACTTGCATTTCCAAATCAATTTTTCTTTCAGTTTCCTTAACTTGTGTTTGTTTGTCCAAAAAATTTCTTTCACTTGAACTTTGAAGGATTTCTACTGTAGGATCCATTGCAATATTTCATGTGGTGGAATGGGTGAATTACCATTATTTACCTTTCATATGTGGATTGCCCCTTTTTTAATTCATCTTGGATTTCCCCAATCAATTATGTGATTTTATCAATTTTTGGTTTAGGATGAACAACTACCAAGGTCTAGCCTTGACCTTTTTCAAAGTGTCTTCTCCTTATAATTTTAATCATCCCTAGTGGATGATAAGAAAAAGCTCCAACCTTTGAAGAGGTATCATTGTATGACACATTTAGATCTTCTTTTTCCTCTTCTTTATTGTCTATGACTTTAGATACACACATGGGACTTGAATTTTTCTTTTGTATCTCACTTAGATTTTGACAATTTTTTAAGTGTATTATCTAAGTTAATGCCTAAGAAATTGCTTCTTCAAAATGTGATCACTCAAATCTTGAATTAATTACTTTGTGCAACCTACAAAATCATGAAAGGAGAAAAACATGTGGGTCTGATTCTTCTGCTAAGAATTGCAAATTCACAACTTATTGTCTATGAGCTAAGTCACAATCTCTTTTCTTGGGGTAGGGTACATAGATTCTCTATTTAGACTGTCTTCTCTTTTAACTAAAGCTATGTGAAGATCCATCACCTTGTAAGATCCTAAGTTTGGTTGAGGAAATGCTACTTCATTTAGGGCATTATATTCTATGATGATTATATTTAGCTTTGCCTCAGTGTCTATCTTGATTTTATTATTCAACCATTTCAAAGGTAACCATAGTTGAGTAAAATTAGTCAAGAACCATCCTCTTAGACATTGGGTCCATTCTCTATAAACTAACAAACCATATGTTTCTATAATTTCCACCACATGTATATCTATGATGTCTTGAATTCTAGAGTCCATAGTTAACTATATTCAAACATCTTTCAATACCCCAATAACTTTTACTTCTATTTTATCGAGTTGAATCACCATCTGATTTGTAGTTTGAGGAGTGACTCCCAACCCTTGAGCTATCAAAAGTGGCATGAAATTACAAGAAGATCCTAATTTTATGAGACAATTATGGAGGTTTCTCCAAAAAATTCTAAGACCAAGCAAGAAAGGAGGCACTTTGGCCTTGTCTTTATACATGGTAGGAATAGCATTAGAAGTTTTAACTTGTTGTGATATTGTCTTCTAATGACCAATGGTAGGCATTGCCTTAGTATGATCAAGAGTCTTTAGTAGTGCTTCCCTCTAATTAGGGAAATTCTATAGCATATCGAACAAGGATATATTTTCCTTTGTTCTTTTTAAATCTTCCATTGCACTATATTTCTTAGTTGAACAAGCATGATTTTTTTGTATCATAGGTATATTTCTTTGGTTTTGATTTTTTTTTTCAACATAGAATTCTCTAGTAGGCACTAGATTTTTATTCACCCTCGAATTTAGAGGTGTTGGTTGCAATGCAAGAGGAATCTCATTAGTCATGGGTTCTCTCCAATTTTGTAAGTTGTAAGTATTTTGATTGTCATTCCAAATAGAAAACATCTCTTCTGGTTTAGGATCTAATTCTTGATTGAATGGAAAGGTAAATTATTTGTTGAATTTTTCTTCTATTCCCAAATTCTATGGTGAATCATAAGATTCCAATAGCATAATATTGAACTGCATAGGGGGCTCATTGTTGGTGTTTTGTGAATTCTAGTTCACTTCTTGATTTCTATTGAAATATGACCTACCATCATCAGGCATGGTGTAACTAGTGTTAGATTGGTTGATATCCACAAATTGAGCATTATTGTTGTTATCTACAGGGATACTTCCTCTATTTGGATGGGTATTCCATTGTTGATTCTATATTTGGAAACCATTGTTACAATCTAGAGGGTTGAAGTTATTCCTTGCATTATTATTTCCACTGAAATTCTTGTTGTAATTTTTACCATAGTTGTTATTATTGTAAGGGTCTACATTAGTTCTCTAAAATTTATTATTCATCCCTTGCGATAATCTCTGATGGGTTAGCACATTGGTGATCTAAGGCATGGTCTTCTTCATTTGGCCTAACTTAGTTGTAACATTATTTTCTCTATCAATGGGTGTTTTTGCCTTTTTCTCAAAGAAAGAAACTTTTGGAGGTTCATATCCTAGTCAATTTATAGTAGGAGCTAGCACAACTAGTGTCTATTATAGTTGAATTGGAGTCAGTGGAATGAATTAACTAGGCATCACTTGTGTTATAGTAGGATATGTTGGTATTGTTATACTAGCTTGAGTCTGAACCATCAATCCTCCTCCATTAGGATTGGCCTGCTTAGTAAAGGTAATTGCTTCTTTGAAGAATTTGTCCAATGTATCAATATCTCTAGTAGGAAATCTTCTTATGAAGATAGCAGTTAGGTGGTCCATAGTATTAAGATAAATCTAGATTTGGCCTTCAACTAGTATGGTGTAGGGTGTTTCCAATTTGTGGAATGCCATATGAAAGTGATGATTAAAATGTGAAGTGGTCTCCATTGGATCCATTTTGATTGATATAAACTAATTATGTATCACACCTAGGTTGATGCTAGGAGCTATAGAGAGATGGTGCATAATTAGATTTGTATCAAGTTTGAGAATGTTAGCATAAGTCCATGAAAATTTGATTTTCTTCTCCTAGAAAAATTGAGTGAACTTTTCTTTTTCCTCTACTAATAAGGATTGAGCCACATGTATGATTTTAGGAAATTTTATGGTACCAAGATTGATTGGTTGCATTGGTTCTATCAAAAACAATGATCTATCCTAGAAGTAGCTTAGGAGACTACCCCAATACCTCATCCTATGGTGCCTTGAAGAGGTTTTCACTCTTGGATACATCTTTGTTTTTACTTTTGGTTTAGACACCACCACATGGTGGTTTTTCCCATTTGAACTCTTCTTTTTCATTTTTCTCTTTTATTTATGACTAAGGTATTGGATGTGTATTTTGGTCATTTTGACTACTAGTTTTCTAGTGGAAGATACCATAGATTCAATGGAATTTAAGTAACATGCCATATCATAATCATTTTGGTATGAGGGTAGCTTTGGTCTTTGATTTTGACTAGACCAATCTATGAGATCCGGGTGCATTAGTGAAAGTGAGGTAGAAGCTTTGAGATTATTGATATGGGGGATTCATATCTAGTGATGAGGGAGGTTGAACTTATAGAGAAAGATCTAAAGGATTCCAAATTAGGATAAGACTTAGAAACATTAGCATGGTCTACTAAGGCAAGCTGCAAATCCAACTCATCTAACCCTACATGAGACTCGCCAACTATGTTCGATTGGGTAACATAGGCATGTATTACATCTGCACGCAATTCACAAGAAGCATCATAAATAAACTCCAACCCATTTTCTTGAGAGTTAGTACTTTGATCACGAGCTATGTTTCTTTTTATTTTTTCTATATTAGGATCCTCAACATTAATTCATCAAAGTTTGGTTTCCTAGATGTAGATGCTTCAATAGTTTAATGATGAAACAAAAATTCCTCTCCCCAAAGGAGGGAAGTAGAAGAGGTGAAATCCACTTCATGTGCCAGAGAAACAATAGCAGGTTGGACATCATGTTCATAGTCTCTAGTGGTAGGGACTTCTCTATCAAACCATGGTAAATAATCTTTGACACTAGACCCTAGACATGTAGTATCCTTATTCTTTCATCCCTTGGTGTGACTTATAGGTTTAGCGAGAGCATTATTGTTGTCATTCAAAGGTCCTTGACCTTGATAACCCATTTTTGTGAAAAAAATGTATCCTTTTCCATATCTCTTAGGAGAAATGGGGGTAGTTAAAATGACCTCATTATTATCCTCTTCTTCTTGATAAATCTAGTCTCTAACAACTTGTTCTTCTTTATCATTTTATAAAGGAATCAAGAATTGCACAAAAGTACCAAATATGGTCATAGAAAAAGTGAAAGACTTCATTTTTTTAGAGGGTTTTGTTGAGCTATCATTTTTTAGGATGCTTAATGGAAAGAATCCTTTCAAACTCTTCTCTTGAAAATCTAATCCAGGATCAACTCTAAGGTTATGGGTAATCTTGCAACCTACTAGAATTTTCTTAGTAGACGATAATTGTGAGTGTTCATGAGGAGGCCTTTTATGGTTTGACCAATTTTAGAAAATATTTTGAATCTACTTACTCTCCCAAAAGAGTAACCACACAAAAATAAATATATTTTTCTATTTTTATATTTATAATGAATGCAATTTTAACTATGTAACTATATGAATTCCTAAATTAACCAAGTGTTTGTAAAAGAAAATAATGAAGATAGGGTAACAAGAAGTTAAAGAAAATGACTTGAAAAATAAATCCCTAATGGACATAAGCCACAAAACAACACATCTATGAGTTAAGCTTTTGAAAATATTGATAGGTAATCAATGAAAATATGAGCAACACTTCCTTAATTCCACTGATGCAATCTTCAATGAAAATTCACTAACCATAAGATGTTTCACTTCTAATCAAATTGCAAGGCCATAGAAAGTGCACTCATGTGAGACAAAAAAAACTATGTAGGAAAAATAGGTTATCTCTTCTCCAACTAAGTATGTCAATAGAATTTGTAAACATGCAACGAACACTAGAATTAAAAGATTTCTCAATTAAAATAACATAACAAAACCATTGTCTTCATTACACTCCATGAGAATACATTCACAAAATATAACACACTCTAGAAAGAATCACTACACTTAGAATGAGAACACCAATAGCATATATTATTGCATCAAAATAACAATCTAGATTACATATTTAATTCCTCAATTTATAGGCAATCGTCTCCTCAATTTGTGTTGAGAGTGAGATATTCCTTCATGCAAATATATGCTTAAAACTAATAAAACAAAACTAAATATAAACAAACTAACTCTATAGAAAGTATTAAGTAGGACTATACCCTTGTTTATGTCAATTAATGAGTTCATGAGCATTTACATATCTTAAAATAAATAAAGCGAGTGTACACTCAAATTGTGTCACACTCTAAACAATTCTATCCAAATGATTCCATGAGTTTGGAATGCTTGGATGCTGGCTTAGAGCTCCCTATCCATGGAGTCCAAGAGAGTATATTTCAAGAATAAGAAGGCTCTCAGCTGAGCCTTAGGAATACTCTTCTTGCTAGTAAACCATGCAATGGGAGGTTCCAAAGACAAGATGAAAGAATGCAAATGTCCCAAGGAGTTCCTCAAGGATGTAATGCAAATGAAGATTAAGCTAAGATGAGAATGCAAAATGTAGCTATGCTAAAACATGTATGAGAGTGTCACAATCCAAATATTAAGCTATGTGAGATAGATTATTGTGAAATAGAAGCTAAACTAACATGAAACATGAATCTAAGCTAAAATGCTATGGTATGAGAGAATGTAGACAAGAAATACTCTATTGTTGCAGGTTTTCTAATAGGTTTCTTGAATACTAGCTTCTTGCACTTTGTAAATAGGGAGCTCTAAGCCGGCATCCAAGCATTCCAACTCATGGAATCATTTGGATAGAATGGTTTAGAGTGTGACACAATTTGAGTGTACATTTTTGGTTGTGCAAGTGATAAGGTCAAACAAATGCTCCTAAGAAATAGATAGCTATAACAATTAGCAATAGAGTATTTCTGCCCCCTCAGGATCAAAATCAAAATGAGGTAAGAGAAAGCAGAAACTAGCTACATCTTTAGAATTAGATATCTATATCTATCACTACCTACTTGGCTTTCTATTTTCTTTGACATAATGTGTTCCCATATTTTCTTGGGCTCTAATCATTTATTTGTCATATCGGACATTGCTATATCTCGATTTTCTCATGTCTAGCTAGTTTTTGCTTTCTCTTACCTCATTTTGATTTCAATCCCAAGGGGGTAGAAATACTCTATTGGTGATTGTTACAGCTATCTATTTCTTAGGAGCATTTGTTTGACCTTATCACTTGCACAGCCAAAAATGTACACTCAAATTGTGTCACACTCTAAACCATTCTATCCAAATGATTCCATGAGTTGGAATGCTTGGATGTTGACTTAGAGGTCCCTATCCACAGAGTCCAAGCCTTAGAAATGTGCTTCTTGTTAGTAAACCATGCAATAGGAGGTTCTTTGAGACAAGAGCAAGAGTGCAAATATCTTCAAGGAATCCCTCAAGTATGCAATGCAAGATGGAAGACTAAACTAGAATGGAAATGCAAGATGCAGCTATGCTAGAATATGAATGAGAGTGTTACAATCCAAATATTAAGCTATGTGAGATAGATTATTGTGAAATAGAAGCTAAACTAACATGCAAAATGAATCTAAGCTAAAATGCTATGGTATGAGAGAATGTAGACAAGAAATATAAGTTCTCCACAAAGCTCCAAAGAAACCTGTTAGAAAACCTATAGCATAATAATACTCAAAAGATGGATGGATTGAGGGGGAAAGCTCTCTCCCTTTTAAAGTTGTATGGATGGTAGAGATCAAGATGAAGATGGTGGATGATCAATGGTGGAATTTGAAAAGAGGAGTGATCCATGTGCACACACAAGTCAACCAATAGAATATAAGTTGACTTGTCATATAAGACAAAAGTCACAAAGCCTTTTCTTTTAATTGCAAAACAGAAAAAGGACTTTATGTGTGCACCTTAATTGGGTTAGAAGAATGGGGTCTTTTATTTAATTAAAAGGGGACATGTTCTTTTAATCAAATAATGAACTTAGGATAGCATAGTCAAACTATAGGTTATAATCAAATAAATTGATTATTAGCAATTTGGTCTAGGTAAATGATTAAATTAATTTAGCCAAAATGTTGAAAAGGGGGCTAATAGTCTAGATGACCATTTTTAGGTGATTATATTTGACCATCTTTGAATAATGTGTGATTGATCTGGGAACACATTATGTCAAAAAAAATAGAAAGCCAAGTAGGCGGTGATAGATATAGATATCTGATTCTAAAGAATGAAATGCAGAAATAGATAGCAAGTCCTAAATGCACAGCCTGATAGCGGTAGTACTGAAAACTAGGAAGATGATGTTAGGATTTGAAAATAATTCTAACACCTAGCAAAGCGAATAGATCGAGACCAAGTGATAAGGCCAAGCAAATGCTCCTAAGAAATAGATAGCTATAACAATCAGCAATAGAGTATTTCTGCCCCCTCGAGATCGAAATCAAAATGAGGTAAGAGAAAGCATAAACTAGCTAGACATGAGAAAATTGATATATAGAAATGTCCAATATGAAAGATAAATGATTAGAGCCCAAGAATGACTATAAGAAAGTGATAAAATGCCTCAGTTTGACTAGAGTTGACCATGAAGGACATAGTGTAAAATTAGGACAAATCTAGTAGAAAGATGATTTTAGACATGAAAAGGTTGAATTTTAGTAGATATGAAGTATGAAAATGATGAAGACATGAAGAAATGAAGATGCCCCAGTGATGATTCAGAGATTAGACCTCAAAAGGTTAGCTAACTACTCAGAAGAAAGTAGAATTTTAAAAGACAATTTTGACCATCAAGATGAACTCGGATTTGGATTTCAATCCCAAAAATGAATCTAGGATGTTGAAATTATTTAAGAGGTCAAAAATTTATATAATGTGATGATAAGATAGAAAAGAGATGAAGTGAAAGATTAAGAAGGTGAAAAGACATGAACAAGAAGAAATTAAAGAAATATATGAAAGGAGTTAGCTGATATGTCTGTGAAAAGATGAAGAGAGAGCTCTCCCCATATGCAAGAATGAAAGACTAAGCTAGAAAATGAACCTAAAATGCAAGCTAATATGAAAAGTGGTTTACCAACAAGAAGTGCATAACATTTAGACTCTTAATTTCATCATTGAGCATTTATTAGGGACATCATGAGATCATACAACCATCACTAGTATAACTATGAGGATATGAATATAATCGATATCAGATAGGTATGTGGAAATCCAATCTAAGCATCAGAGACATGTAAGTCAAGATAATTATGCGATTAGATTCCCTAAGTTTAATTTAGCGAGATTACACCTGTATCAAGGCATAAGCGCCAAGATAAACCCCAAGTGCGGTCTTGTGAAACAGTCAAGGATGATACATTTGTAAGTCAAAATGTTGAATAGGTCAAGCATAAATGCTCACAACACTATAGAAAAACAAAGTATACCCACAAGAAAAAATCAAGAAAACATGCCCCATGCCCCCAGTCTTCTATTCAATGACATCCTTGAAAGACTATTAGGGATGGAAGATATAGTAAAGAAATCATCATAGACAACACACAAAGTAGATAAAGATTAGCATAGCTCAGTCGTTTAAGTGTTAAAGTGTGTGTGTGTAACTCACTTGGCCATTTCTTCAAGACTTGATTTTGATAGTGAGAAATATTGTGACATCAGGGACTGTAGGTAAACTTATCTAAAAGGTGTTGAAAAACATTTGATGTCAAGGTGGGGGAAGTGTTGAGAAACATTATTTTGTGAGTTGTCAAAGAAACCCTAATGCACAAGAATACCTCAATAGGCTAAGTAGCTATGCCTTCGAGACGAGGACAAGAAACAATTCCAAGCTAGGAAATGTGTAGTGAAATGGATGATTGAGACTGATAGACATAGGTGCAAGGGTTTCAAGTAGTGCCTGTTTCTAGGTTTTCACCACTTGACAGATTTTTTCAGGACTTTTTTCAATTTTTTTGTGTTTTTGTATTTTTGATTTTTTTGGTGATACATCAAAGCACCTATTGCTAGGTTTTCACTAAGATGAACATTTTTTCAAGACATTTTCTGATTTTTAGGATTTTTTCAGCATCATATATGATTTTTTGGATTTTTTAGAATAATTTAGATATCACTAGTTCTCTAGCTAGATCACATCATTTTCTCCCAATTTCTAGCAAGGTATAGGAAACGATGGAGAAACAAGCTGATGGATAAGCAAAGATGCATAAGAAAGGAATGTGAAGCAAGTGAAAGTGATCCTCAAGGACACACTCCTCAAGAGTACCCAAGCTAGGGAAAGATAGCCATATAAAGTAGGTTTTGGATAAGCAATGGAAGAAATGAACAAGATAGTGTGTAGGATAAGTGGTGAAGCCAACAAGTGTGATAGCATATAAGATAAGTGATGGAAGCCAATGAGCAAGATAGCATGTAGGATAAGCAGTGGAAGCCAATGAGAGAGATAGCATGAAAGTGTGCAATCCAAGAGAGTAGACATGTCAAGAGGCCTATGAGAACCATGTTTGATTTACTATGATCAAGATCAAGGGGTCAACTAGATAGGATAGCAATGGGATAGAGCAATAAAAATAAAGCTCAAGATGGAGGCTATGAGGGAATGAGAAAGCACAAATAGAGAATCTAATGGATAAGATAGCCAATATGCAAAGATAGCTCAACATTGTGAAGATCAAAGAGAGAAGAGGGGAAAGATGGATGGTGGAAGATTTACACATGATGCCTGTTTGCCAGGTTTTCATCATGGTACTTATCCAAGGTACCACAAGATGTAGTTTTAACCATAGGACGCATTTATTTCTCTTTACTTTTGCTATCAAGGTGCCACAAGAAGTAGTTTTCACCAAGGCACATTTTTTTTTATTTTTTTTTTCTTTTTCTATTTTTTTTTTAAATTTTTAAAAAGAGCTCAAGCTGTTTGAATGTAGATAGTGCTCCTATAGAAAAGATAAGTCATGATAAGCCTAGACCATAGAAAGGTATGCTCAAAGATGTTGATAGGGTGATGAAAGAGAAATGGTAGTAGGAAGAGTATATGGAGGATAATAGTTCATGTATAGAAAGTAAGTGTAAACTTTAGAGGATTTCACAAGAGTAGTTGCAATATTGGACAAGATCAGCATTGACACACACATTGAAGGGTATTGGAATGATGGAGGAATCATGGATGAAGTAGCTTGAGGTTTCGATCTATGCGGTGGTAGAAGAGATTTGGAAAAAAGTGGAGTGGAAGGCTTTGGAATATTTTTAGGAAGATTTTTGGAAGAAGATGGAATGGAAGCCTTTGGAAGCTTTAATGTCAACTTTGAAGTATTTTCAATATTCAAGTCTTTTAAAAGAGACTTGGGAATCCACATAGCTTTAGTAGCTTTAGATTTTCCTTGTTCTTTGGGTGCTTGAGAGTGCATTTCTTCAATGATGGATTTCGGAACCCACATTTTCTTTGATTTAGCTCTCTTAATAGTGGACCTTTGCAGTCTCTTTTGTGCATTTTCCTTCTTAGCATTCACATGTCGATTAGATGGGACATAGTGATCTTCATTTTTCAATGGATTTTTATGTTTATTCTCACTTCCAAAGGACTTGGGATTTGTGGATGAATAAGGATTATATGACTGGTTTAGATGTATAGATGGGTGAAAATTCATCAAGGATGAGTGTCTTTGTTGATCTTGAGGTATTATAGAAGAGCTAGGGAATGAGCTAGCAGTGAATGTAGGAGATGGAGGAACATAAGGCCCCAATATGGATGGAAGGTTTGAATGCTTTAGCTTAGATGGATATGGACCAAGGATAGATTTAGAAGATGCAAAGGGATAGTGGGAAGGAATATCATCATCTTTAGAGTAAGCAACATGGTCAAAGCCATCAATAGACTCATGAGTACCTTTGATAGGAACAACGTTTTTAATAGAAGCACTTGAAGCTTGAGCACAATTTTGAAATGGATGTGGAGACGTAGAACATGAGGGGATGCTTTGATCTTGACAAGTAGCTTTGGATAGCATAAGAAGAGAACTTTTCTCATAATTTTCAGTAAGCTCAAGGGAGATGATGGAAGTGGTATCTTCATAATACTTAGGAGGTGGACAAGATATAGGATATAGAGGAGAAAAATCTTGAAAGAGATGAAAGGGTGCTTGATCTTGATCTTTCTTGACATTTATAGCTTTTTCTTTTTGAGAGTCCTCTTGAAATGGAACCACTTCTAAGGACAAGGGAGAATGAAGAGTGAATGGAGTAGTGCTTGGCTTAGGCATAGTAGTGCATGAAGGTTGAGGATGTTTAGGATTAGTAGCATGGAAAAGGTTTGCAGACAAGTGAAGGTTAGCTTGAGTTTCTTTTAGAGGTAGCCCTTGAGGATACACATAGTCAATGTGGAAAGCATTAGGTTATTTATTTGATGGACAATTGTTGGAAAGCTTTGAAGTGTTGGGAGATGCATGAGTGTTGGAAGAAGAGGAGGTATCAAGGAAACCATCACTAGACATAGGTTCATTAATATGATCTTTCTCAAGAAAAGTATCCTCATCACATGAATCATTAGAGGTATCAATAATTCCCTTATCAATAAGATCTTGGATTTTATGTTTTAGCTCAATGAAATCCGAAGTACTATGCTCATTATATTGATGATAAGTGCAATAGATATCCAAGAATGGGTTTCCATATGAGCTAGACTTAGGTAACCTGATGATCTTATTGCCAAGAAGTTTTTGCAAAGTGTCATCATAAGAATCTTCCAAGGGAGAAAAAGTTATATTAGAAGTATGTCTAGAGTCCTTTTGTTGTTTCTCAAGTGAATGGTATGCATCCATGTCTTCATCATTATCTTGGTCAAAGATAGGTCCATCATGAAATTTTAGCATAGGCTCAAAGGAAGTATCACTTGCTTGTTCTCTAAAGTGGTCTTTAGATCTAGAAGATGAAGATATTTGATGTCTTGAAGTAGAGCATGTAGACCTAGAAGAAGAGGATGACCTTAAAGAAGGTGATTCACATGCATGTAAAGACCTTAAGGAAGATTCATGTAATGATGCAATCTTCTCCTCTAACCTTTTCTCAAGTTTAGACTTCATTTCTGTCATGCACTTAGAGAGATGAAGGTAAGAAAGATCATTTGTCTCTTCTAGTTCTTTGTATTTTGCATATAGATCTTGAAACTCTTTAGTGACATGGAGGATATCAGTATCATCTAGATTTGGTTGAGGTTTGGTAGCACAAGCTTTGAATTCCATAGTTTTAGATGCAAAGCCAAGCATAGAAGAGCCTAGAAGATAACTTGATGTTGAAACTATAGGAGGTAGAGTGTTCACTTGCCAAGATAGTAGAGAGAGATTAAAGTGACTTGTCAAACAATATGTCCAATAAACTTACGACATGAATGACTGAAGTCAATAGCTAGGAAAGATGCCCAAATAGCCAAATAGATAGAGCAAGTAGGGTGACAAGTGAACAGCTCTCCAACCTAAGAGTGTAGTCAAGAAATCAAGGTAACCATTTCAGCAAAAGGATAACTAGCAAGCAGACATAGACCATGAAGACAAAAAGACTAAGAGCACTAAGACCAAAGAGCCACTTTAAGCATGTTTAAGCACTAGAGACATATAAAAAAAAAGTCAAATGATGAGACTCCTCTTAGCAAGCAACACAAGAAAATGTTTGCACTTGATATTTTGACTTGGTTGACAAAGTTTGACAATAGTTGATAGCATAGCAAGTTTGATGTTCAAAAGTAATTTCTTTCCAATCAAGATAGTGACACATGGAGTATTCTTCAAATAATCAAGCAAGGGACAAAGCAACCTTGCATGATACAAGAATATCTAAGGTCTCAAAAGAAATCTCTAGAATTATTGTCATGTGTATGTTCAAAATATTTTCACAGGTATACCACATTCGAGAACACATCAAGCAATATGTACCTAAAAGTCATGGTTCATTACTCAACAACTTGGCCCACACTTGATGCTCCTTCACCTCACACCAAGTGGTTGCCCACAAGAGATATTGGCTTTGTCATGGAAATGTCATAAGCATAACCAAGGGAACACATATGGTGAGTGTAAATCTTGGGGTGATCCGGGTAGTCCACTAGGATCAATCCTTGCACCAAGAAGTTGAGTGGCTAAAAAGGGTAGTTACTAACTTAGGGTGTTTAGATAGGGCTTCCATTCATAGTGTTCCTCTTGCTCCCAATTATGAGACACCTCACCTTGCGATGAGTAACTGATCTCATGACCACAAGAGTACCTTAAGCATTCTTGCCTAGTGATCTCCCTATGGTTGAAATCTCATAAGCGATCACACTAGGAAAAGACAAACACTACGTCTACCAAGGTTTTGTGTCCTTGATAGCCTTGATTTTATAGTGGGTTGGAAGAGCTAGGTAATCTTTTTGTCCCCACTTGGGTCATTCCTCTCAGGTTGTCCGAGAGCAGGCCCTCTAAAGGATTCTAAACTACACAAAGAGTGGATCAACTTTCGGAAGTCAAGATTTATGATTCACCACAAGGGTGAAGAGCATACTCTCTTATTCCAATTCTTTTCTCCCAAACATGCCAAGAAGATTCAATTGCATCTTACTCTTGAAACTAAATCGCAAGTCAAGATTTCTGATTCACCACAAGGGTGAAGAGCATACTCTCCTATCACAAAAAAATCTCAATTGTAAGTTTTAATGAGCCTAAAAATAAACAACTAGTATATGTTGCACATGTAAAAGTAAAGAACAGGAAAAATTGGTTTTTTATGCGTTGGGCAGCCCTATAAACAATCATTAGTAGTCCTTGTGCATTTGAAGCTTTGACATGCATTCTTTTTATGCAATGTTTCAATTTTTTTCACAAGGATGGCAACCTGCAATCACAACTTGTTAGCACCACAGGTTAGTGTGAAATAACATTAAAAACTACAATAAAAAGTTGTTAGTTGCCTCAAATATCCAAGTTATCTTCCAATCAAGTGTATGCAAAGAAAGTGCAAACTAATCACAAATGTTCTCATTTTAACTCTTTGTTTTTGACCTAGTCAACAAGATTAGACTTTTTTGCTATGATTTTGGATCCAAAAATAGAAATGAAAAGAAGAGATCCCTACTAAAAATCAAAGAGCTTTTCAAAAATGCAAGAAACTCAAAAAAATATCTTCATTTGTTCCTTAGAGACCCATTTTGTCAAAACAGACCAAATTTATCAAATCAGGTTCCCTAATATGACCTCAAAAGTCCAAACACAAAGAAATTACCCCCCTTAGAATTCAAAAAATAAAAATGAAAATGTAATAAAAATACGCTGATTTGCGATTAGAAATGACTTTTTATGAAAATAAAAAAAAAATTATAACTTTCGCAAATCATGTCAAAATGCTCTAAAAATTGGACTGAGACATGTTGGACACATACCCAACCTACAAAAAAAAATTCAAAACCAAACTCCAAGCGATTTAAAAGATATGATCAAATCTTTAAACCAACTAGATTGTTGGCCTTCAAACCAATCTACTTATGGGTTGGCCTTAAAACCAAAGTGATAATTCTACAAAAGCACTTCATTAGATCTAATATACTTTTGTAAAAAATTAGAGATAAGAAATGAAAGCAAATGGAGCTAAAAACTTGATTCAAGCCCCACGGTGGGCACCAAAAATGTACACTCAAATTGTGTCACACTCTAAACAATTCTATCCAAATGATTCATTGAGTTTGGAATTCTTGGATGTTGGCTTAGAGCTCCCTATCCACGGAGTCCAAGAGAGTATATTTCAAGAATAAGAAGGCTCTCAGCTGAGCCTTAGGAATACTCTTCTTGCTAGTAAACCATGCAATGGGAGGTTCCAAAGACAAGATGCAAGAATGCAAATGTCCCAAGGATTTCCTCAAGGATGTAATGCAAATGAAGATTAAGCTAAGATGAGAATGCAAAATGTAGCTATGCTAAAACATGTATGAGAGTGTTACAATCCAAATATTGAGCTATGTGAGATAGATTATTGTGAAATAGAAGCTAAACTAACATGCAACATGAATCTAAGCTAAAATGCTATGGTATGAGAGAATGTAGACAAGAAATAGAAGTTTTCCACAAAGCTCCAAAAAAACTTGTTAGAAAACCTATAGCATAATAATACTCAAAAGATGGATGGATTGAGGGGGAAAGCTCTCTCCCTTTTAAAGTCTTATGGACGGTAGAGATCAAGATGAAGATGGTGGATGATCAACGATGGAATTTGAAAAGAGGAGTGATCCATGTGCACACACAAGTCAACCAATAGAATATAAGTTGACTTGTCATATAAGACAAATGTCACAAAGCCTTTTCTTTTAATTGCAAAACAGAAAAAGGACTTTATGTGTGCACCTTAATTGGGTTAGAAGAATGGGGTCTTTTATTTAATTAAAACAGGACATGTTCTTTTAATCAAATAATGAACTTAGGATAGCATAGTCAAACTATAGGTTATAATCAAATAAATTGATTATTAGCAATTTGGTCTAGGTAAATGATTAAATTAATTTAGCCAAAATGTTGAAAAGGGGGCTAATAGTCTAGATGACCATTTTTAGGTGATTACAGAAAGAATAAGAAGAAGGAAGATGTTAGATGATGTAGGAGTCTTTGGAGATGCCAAAAATAGAAGATCAACCTTCTTTGGATGTTTGTAGGAGTTAAATTGCTGCCAAAATGTGTTTCTGGTGTATGGAAATCTTTAAATTTGGAATTGGCAATTAATTGTCAGTGCACCTCTAACTTCTTCAAAAACTTATGGGGAATTGTTGGAGAAGAACACCTTGGGAGAAGTGCACCTCATACACCATGCACACCTTTGGAGAGGTGCACCTTAGTGGTAGGACCAAAAAACCAAAATTTTCCCAAGTGTCAAAATCAAAATTCTAGCTTCTAGGCCCCCTTATACTAGAGCTATGTCTGGATGTTTTTTCTTGAATTTCTCTATTATCTCCATCACTTGGGTTGCATCTAGAAAATTGAAGGCATCATACTTATCTTTCAATATATGCTAGTAGTTACCTACTTCTATGTGAGTCTCTACAAAATCTTCTAGTTTTATATCTAATTCTAGTAATGCCTCCTTTGTCTTAAATGCTTGTCTAATGTCTTCACTAGTCGAAGCTTCATCAAAGATCTTTCAAAACTATTTGATGATTATTGGCACAAATAGGAGTTTATCTTTCAATTCATCTTCAAAAATGTCATGGCACACATCACTATAATACTTCTCTACTTCCAAAATTTTCTCTTGGCTTTGATCCTTGAGCTTATGAATATCCATATGTAATCTCTATTACTTTATTACCAGTCACAATCTTCTCAATACAATCATCTATCTTATCTAACTCATCCCCTATATATACATCCATCAACATATGATACCTCTGACCTTTTATTGATTGTAATTCTTGAAGGTCTTCTCCTCGGGTATGTACCTTGTCAATCAATCCAAAATCCTAGTTTAAAATAGCCACTATTTTCTTCGCATTATTCTGCATATGGTGCAATAGCTTTAGGTTCCCCTATATTATCTATACACCCTTTTCCTCAAAAAATTTTCACCATAACTGGCAAGCCTTAAAAAAAGGATCCACTTGTAGAACTATCTTCTCTTTATCTTTCTTCTCTAACGTAGCTTCAAGAGTGGCCTCTGGATTATTTGGGTCAATTGGACCAACTAAATCATGCAAAAATTCCCTCATGATTTCATTCTTATTTCTCAACTTGACCAATTCAGCCACATATTTGTCTAAGTGCTTAAACACTTCTTTGATTCCCTTGGTAACCATAACTTTGGCAGTGTCCACCATTGGCTTTCCTAGCAAGACCTCCTTAATCTAATAGTCTTTTGGTGTTATATATTAAATTTATGTATGTAAAGGAGGGATGAAAATATGAGCTAACAAATCCTAATTTTGGTTCTTCATAATGAAGGTTGATGTTTGTGCATTACTCGTAGGTAGCTTAGGTCTCTTGAGGGCTTCAACCAATTCTTTTTTTGTCTTATTCTTAGTACAATGTAATTTCCTCTTCTTTCTAATCATCACCGCCTTTTTCAAATAGCTTGGGGAAGTTCACATCGGAGACATATGCTAAGTTGAAGAGGTGGTTTGTATGGCAAGCCCCTTTCCCTTATCACTCCTTTCTAGAGTCTTCTCTTTCTATGAGAGATCTACATCAAGCATCATTGTATCAGTTGAGTCCATAGTCCTTACCTTTGTATCTTTGGAAGTTTTCTAAGGTTCTTCATATATCTACCCCTCTTCTGATACTTCATCAACGAGTCTTTATTTTGGCTCTTCTTCTTACACTAGTTGCACCTATTCTTCATTGACTAGAGGGAGAGGAGTGGCTAAACCCTTATCCAAGAAAGATAAACCTTCACTTGGTGATGGTGGGGCACCTTGAAGTCCTTGTGGTTGAGGTGGTGATTGACTCCAATCCTCTTCCAAAGGTTTATTTTTTGGTGTATCCCTTATCTTATCATGAACAAGTTCAGTGTCCATAAGGATGAAGTCAGAATTTGACATATCAAATTCATCATTTCCTTGATCCTCTCACTGTTGAATCCATTGTTGTGGCTCATCCTCCAAAGTAGTAACCTAAATAGGTTGTGTAGGAATGGATGGTGGCATCATAGTGGAGCTCCTTCTCCACTCTTCCTCTATATCCCTATCAAGATGAGTCCTTTGACACAAGGGAAGGTCATTCTTTGCATCTTCTTCATCCTTTTTGGGGATGGGTTCTAGAAATGAGGGAATAGGAATAACCCTTCTTATCACCTTTTGTCTCCCAGTTCTTCTTACTAGAGTCTTTTTCTTCATAGCTTTGTTAACTACTAATGGAGAAGCCTCTTAACTAGGTGGAGACACTTCTTATGCTTCTTCTTGGTCAACTAGAGGCACCTCTTGTTTTCTTTCTTCTAATCCTTACCTCTATTCCAATGGTGGCCCTTGCAAATTATCCTAAATTTGAGTAGCTTCTACATTTCATAGCTCTTGATTCTTTAGGGGCTTGAGTTTCCTCATAGGCTTGAGTCCCTTCAACCTCAGGCTCAACTCATTAAGGAGAAACTCTCTTCCTCGTATTCTTTCCTTTTTGTGCCTTAAGTATCCAACTTCCATATAATGTTGACACACCATTTCTAACCTAATTGGAGATTGGGATATGAATGTTGGTAGTGTAACTTTTTTCCCTCTTCCCTTTACTAGGTGGGCTATGGCCTATAAGATAATTGTTTCAAGAATAGGGTCCAACTTGAAGGGCCTCTTGATCTAATCTTTGGTTAATTGGATAATATGTCTTGACTTGTAGTTGATATATGTGTTCTCTTCCTTGTCAATCTCTATATTTATGATCAGTTAATCAAATATATTATCTTGATTATACAAAGGATCTAAAACCTCTTTTGTGTCTTATTGAACTAATTTCAATGGGACCTTAACCTTCAAGACCTTTTCTTCTAGATAAAGAGTCATCCTACAATAATCCCTAATTTAGATATCATAGACATCTACCACATTCATCCAGTGATCCTCTAGGGCATCCTTATGCTCAAATTGTTTTCTTTCCAAATATCAAACTACCAATATTGTCAAAACATACACAAGGGGAGTTATTATCCTCCAAGGGATACTAATCCCATTTTGAATCAAAAGTCATTATGTCCTACTTTTTCTTAACTATGAAAGGACCTATAGTAATGGGCCATACCTAGGTCTTCTTATGTTGTTTCCTCACTCTTCCATAGATAGATGTGAGTTTCCTTGCTATCTCTAGCAAAATGAGTCTATCAGATAGATACCTAGGGAGCTTCTTAAGATTTATCATTGTACCTGCTATCCTTAGGTAAGTGAATGTCTTAAATTGGATGTAGGAGGTGCCTATTTCCAAAATTATTGCTATTTCCTCTACTGACATCCTTTTTGCATAATCATTTTCAATGAATCTAATTATTGTAAAAATGAAAGCATCATTCACAACCTAATACTCTTTACTTTGATTTAAAAATTTCTTCTTCACCAACTGGGGGTATACCACATACAACCAAGTATTAGCATCTTGCATGCTTCCTCTCTTAAATAACCTTGGGTAATTAGTAGTCCTTGCTCCTGATAGATATACCAATTATGAGGTCATATAAAATCTTGGATCAGTTTTGATGATCACCAACTATTTATCCAAATTCTTAGTAAGCATTGTAGCTAAGTCAATTGGTATCTTTACCATTCTGATGGTTTGGATGAAGTGTACCATCCATATGTTTAAGTGTCTTGCTACTAGTAATCCCATGATTCTTCTTAGGAGCACTATGGAATGTCTAATATCATCCTTCATGTAACCTCTTGTCATGTCTACTTTCCCTTCTTTTCATCCCACAAGTGTCCTATCAATCAAATGTGATGACTAAATAATTTCTATAGCTAATTGTTCATGATCCCTTTACCACCTTTTTGCTTGATGATAAGTCAATCTTATGTACTAATCTGCCTATGAAAGATGGAATACTTCTCAATGTTCTTGGGTCTTAGATCAAGAATGATCTCTCTTGTTATGGTTTTGACCACCCTCTCTTCTAAAACATAATTCTCAGCCAAAGCCATGATCAACTCTAAAGATTGTACTGAAACAGGGTATGAAGTTGTGTCTACTAATCTCAATCTTATGAGTGCAGAAACCATTGGGGATCTCTTGTTTAGTTTGTTATAGATAACTAGGAATGCATTCCAATAAATATGACCCATTTCTATATCTAAGATCTCTAAATGCACATCCTAGAAATGTGATTTGGATGGTACACCCTGAAACTTGAAAACTACTAGCTTAGGAACAATTTTTACTATGATGTATGATAAAGAAGAAGCTATTATATCTACACAAAATATAAGCACATTAGTCTGGAAGGTGGAATTAATTTTTTAAAAAGCCCTAGTTAGAGAGAAATCAAACTCATAACCCTAAAACTCACAAAGACACCTAAAAACCTTATTTTTAAATCTATTATGCAGCTTTTGGCACACCTTGTACACCTTGAAGGTGTGCTAGGTGTGCCTTTTACACTTAGCAGGCCTTAATATAAAAGGTGTGCACCTGCACACCTTATGGGGTGCACATGTGCACACTGTAACTCTGCATACTTAGTTTTTTTTTTGGTTTTTAGTTTTTCCTTTTAAATTTTTAAAACTAAATGGTGTGCATGTGTACACCTTAAGAAGGTGTGCACTTGTGCACCATTCTCTTTTCTTTAGAGTTTTGCATCTTGAAAGGTGTGCATAAGCACACTTTGGAAGGTGCACATATGCACACCTTTCAACCTTAGGTGAATGTTTTTATTTCTTAGGTTTTTTTCCCTTAGTGAATAAAGGCGTGCACCTTTATTATTTTTAACTCAGTGTGTTTTGTGTATGGTTTGGAGAAAAGGCATACCTCAACAAGTGCAAAGATGTGCTTAATGCTTGAGCATAGGAGATAATGAATAGGTAAAGTGGGTATCTCAAGATTTTATAGGCCTAGGATGGAGCGCACCTCTTGGAGTGCACACCTACACATGTGTGTAGGTGCACACGTCCAAGAGGAAGTGCTCTACACTAGCATGACTAGTGTACTAGTGCACCTTTAAGGGTGTGCTAGTGTGCCCCTTTCACTTAACAAAATCAAACTTCATCCAAATTCTCTAATTTCTAACCACTAGATTATTTAGGTAGAGGAATAGGCCAAACTTAGACACCAGATAAAGCCCTAAAAAGACTCAAACCCTAAACTAGGGGTTTAGAAAAGCACAAATTTACTAGGAGGTCCTCGTTTCTTGGGAGAAATGGGGCATGTGTTGTGAAACCACAACAAGTTTCCCATAGGACCATGGGGAAATAGGTAACGTCACAGTGAAGTTCAAAGTATACTCCCCTATCCCAATACTCATCATTTTTAGCTTCTTTCCACACTCTACAAGAGATGGTTTAATGTCAGTAAAGGGTCAATTATTGGGCACTAGTGACTCTGTAGCTATAAGCATGTTGATGGACATAGAATTTTCTCTAGGGATCACTATTTCTACATCATAGAATGGCAATTTGTTATATTGATGATGTTGATAGTACAACTTGTATTTCATGAATCCATGGTTGAACCAACAAAAGGTTATATGAAAGTGGGATATCTAGCACTTGAAAAACCACATCCTTCTTAATAGGACCCACACAAATAGGAAGGATGAATAGGCCTTTGGAAGAACTTTCAACCTCATCATATGCTTTAATAGCGATCTTTTATCTAAGGTCTATTGTGAATTTTGACATTCCCAGTTGTTGAATTATTTTGAAGGAAACAATGTTTAACCTAGCACTATTGTCTATAGGCCACTTTGGACTTGGCTGTATGTCATGCCCAAAAATTTACAAGGCAAAACACAACCAATTTTTTTTATTATTATTATTATTATTTTTATTTTTTATTTTTTTTATTTTTTTTTTTAATAAATTATTTTTATTATTATTATTCTTTTTTAAAACAATCAATTGTTTATTTTCCCTACTACTTCAATGTATTACCTCCTCCTAACCCTTTTGTCAATAATTAATATTTTAATTTTAATACTTTTAACACTAAGCTAACATGCTTCTAATAACCGTTGCTTATGGACTAGAGATCACCACTAGCCTCATACAAGTCTCATTTTTAATCAACTTTTCCTACCCAACTGAAGGGTACCTTGTACTAATTAGAGGAAATATATATATATATATATATATACCATCAAAATGATATACATATAGAATAATATTCTTACATATCCTAACTAACATATTATCCTTCAATGCCATACCTTACTTGTACCTATAAAACATAATTACTCAATTTTATAGTATGCTACATTCATTGGTCATAGTTTTGGGGAAGATTAATTATAATGATTTAACGTCATATATAGGTATTGAAATAAAGAGATAATGTGTAGCACATTCCCAAGCCCAAGATTTGATTATATTACTTCTAACTATTATTCCTATCATCATGATAATATCTCCTAACCTAATGTGTCTTAAAAAAAATCTACTCAATATAACATAACTATAGATGTTATTAGCTAACTTCCTAATCCCATATCCCTAACCTCTTAACACACCATTCAATATAAGAGTCTAACCCATAAGTATTTCTAACCATCTTGGTGTGATGACATATTATTTGTTCCACTAAAAAATTGCACCATTAAAGAAAAATTAACCACTACCCTAGCAATTTACCTTTGTCATACAACTACACATCTCTACTACCAACCTTAACTATCATTAAAATCTTTACATTCTCCCAAGTGAACTTCCAAGTATTAACACTAATCCCCATACATGATAGACTTCCCTTCCCATCAACTTAGGCGCTAGCTCAGCTGTCCCATCTAAGTCCCCCTTCAAAGGCACCTAGGAATCTAGGGAGGTGCACTCCTTGTCTCAAGGTGGAGGCGCCTAGGGAGATGGGTCAGATATTAATTTAGTATGCTACCCCATGCATCTCAATGCTCTAGGAAAAATAGGCGCTTGGGTTTGCTAGCATATATATATAATTTTAAAAACTTTGCTCTCTCCCCTTAAAGAGATGGGCGCCAAATGGGAGGGTTCTAACTTGTGTCAGAACATCGGTCAACTCAAACATCATTTGCATGTGACATGGAGGTAAGGTGGGGACACCTGTACTATTAAATATATCTCCCAAGCACCCAACTACTTCTTTCCCCATGGCATGAGGTTTATGATGGAACTTTTTAATGTGTTTTGACAATAAACTTTTTGCACTCTCCAAGGCATAGGCAACTTAGCAAGGAAGGTTCTGACTTGTGTTAGAAAAAGGTGGTCAACCACAACACCTTACTCTCATGCGCCAAAAGAGGTGGGGTAAGGTGAGGACGCCCAGTGGGGACCACTGTCCACTTGGGAAGTTTGGAACATGGTCTCCCTTCCCTATGCAAAATGGGTGCCTAGGTATAAGTTATAAATATATGTTAGTGCATTTATGTTTTTAAGTCTTATTTATTTATTCATTTTTTTTTTACCACGTTATGATTAGAACATATGTGTCCCCTCTATGGAATCCTGTGACTTTTTTGGAAACAATTTTAGGAGACCTATTATTATTCATCTTATATTTTAACCCCTAAATTTATTGGCTCTGACTAGGAGTATCAAAACATATTCTCTTATTATTTGATTGGCCTATAAATGGAATGGGATTTAGTTGTCCCTCCCATACAATTTCCAAAGAGTGGAAGTGTAGCTACAGGATGGTTTTCACTATCAGTTTAACACATTGCTTTCCTTGCTCATATTAAGAGATCTTGTTTATTGATCTGATTTTGACCTCCTTACCAATTTTTAATTTGCAAGTTCTGTTGTTACTAAGGCATCTATCACATCTAAGGATCTATTTGAACTTGAAAGAAAATAAATCAATTTCCATGTATATGCAATAAACTATCAGAATATAAAACTTCCTTTCCATTGTATCTAATGCATGATATATGATTTCACAATTCAATCACCTATGTTTTCGAATTGAGCCAACCATATCAATAAGGTTCTACAACAACCATGAAATGTTTCTACCAATTGATTTATATACCAACATAAGGAAGAATTTCTCATTATTTAACTTCTCCATATTACATCAAATCACAAAATATGAAACTTACAACAATTTTACTCAATCTACCTTGAGTAGTTAATACTAGGATTATCCTATATGAAGATCTCATAAGATTTAGCTTTATCTAAATGCATAAATCCTCATAAGTGTAAAATCTTGATCATCAAATTTTAACATACCCTTCCTTACAATGAAAGTTTACATACAAAGGCAACTATATACAATCTTTCTCACTTTACACAACCACCACAATGTACATAAGAAGTAAATCTCATTTTTACTTTACAATGAAACAACAAAGGAACTCAACATCCCAACACATTAGGGAGTAACATAGGAGGGATTAGTTCTTGACTATCATCATTGCCAAGAGTGAAACCTTAATATCTTCATAGGAACCATGCTTTCAAAACCTGCAAAACAACACAAACTTGGAACCATGGAGGCTCACCTCCCATCCTAGGCTTCTATGAAGCCACCCACCGAGCAGGGGAAACAAGGACCAAACAAGTTACCAACATACATCACATGAATACACAACACAAACACAATCAACACCCTTCCATGGCTTGCACAATGATTCACCATTGGAATCATAAAACATTGGGTGAAGGTGGGCTCTTCAAGGAGGAGAAATTCTAACAACATAAATATCATATTGCCAATGCATTTTGCCTCTCAAGGCCACCACAACATAAACAACATATTGCCACTATATTGCCTCTCAAGGCCTTCAAAAACAACCATCTTCTCCTCATCCACCAAACCTCCTTATACCTCCCATTAAACAAGATTTCATGGCCATGATGGAGCCCATGCTCCATGACAATAACAAACCTCATCATGAGGTTAAGAAAGATTTCTTTTCTCACCTGCAATGTCAAGCCCAACTTGTGCCCTTCACCCAAGGCTTCTCTGCCCTCCCAAGGGTGAGTGAAGCCTTCACACCCATAATCACAATCAACACTCACACTCAAACAAGAAACAATAGCAAAAAAAATGAAGAACAACAAAACAAAACCAAGAAAAGATCTTCACGAGCACAAGACACATTCACTTCTCCACATCACAAAGATCCTAATGCAACAAGAACACTACATATTCTCACAACAACACAATATCCATCCAAGATACAAGACTCCCACTATAATGCATATTCCATTGACACATTCCTCATACTTGCAAATCTACTTTGCAATACTCAAGAATGAGAATGAAGCATGGTTTGGAACACTAACCTTGGTCCAAGCTAGGGTAAGGATAGTTGTAGTAGAGCTCCCTTCATCTCCCTCCAAAACTTAACTATCTCTAAAATTAGAGAGTGGGTGAACACACCCCCCCCACCCCTATTTTGTCCCAAGACCCTCTAATAAGGCCTTCACACTAACTATTTTTAGCAAAAACACTAAGCCATTTTCTCTTACAAACTTGTCTCCTCTGATTTTGCTATATTTGATTTAGTGGAAACATGAAAGAGAACACATGTGACAAGTCCATTTTCGAATTGGAGGAAGAATGCATTGATAAAGGGGCCCTCTAGGGTGTCTAGTCACTCTCATGATCAAAATTAGGCCTCTAACTTGTTGTACTATCATATGGATAACTTATTCTCACATAAAAGACACTTTGGGACCACCTAATGACCCCTCAAAACCCTAGGCAAATCCAAATTCGAATCTCCTATGATGGTGACCCATCCTACCCCTTGTCAAGTGGGTTTGGTAATTCATTAAAAAGGTAATTAATTTTGGGTAAAACTCCATCACAATCAAAACCCTAGATGACATTTTTTGCACACAAAATTCACAAGTGTCAAGTGACACATAGAAACACATTTTACGTCACCATGACATGCCCCCTAATGCATCTTTACGATAAAACATTCCCATGAGCAAGAAACTTCACATTTATGAAGGAAAAATACTTTCACAATGAGGCTTTTGAATCTTCCAAAGATTTGCCTTGGTTAAATTATGTTCACACAGGTTTGGAACTAGTTTCCCCCAAGAATTTCCATGGTTCCACTTCCTGCACATTCAACTCGAGCATCAGTAGTCCAAGGAGGTTACAAAAATAAATATCATAATTGCATATAATTTCAAATGTTACATAATCTTAAATAAATTATTCAAAATGTAAGAATATCAAGATCTGCATATTATAAATCATCAAAATCAAATCAACATCTGTTTGTGTATCACATTAAATCATCATGATCAGATTAACATTTATTTTCATATTACATTAAGTCATAATTAATAAATTATCATTTATCTACATTTAAATCATAAATTAACATGTAAAAATATCACATCCTACAATATACATTCCTATCATAGTAGTCAAATTCATTAGTCATCAATATGATTTATCAACAAATCGAGCCTAATATAAAAGTGTGTCAAGTACTATTTTGAGATCAAAGTGGGGCCTTGTGCCACATTTTATCCTTTTAGATCAATTATCCCTCACAAAATTACTTAAGTAGTCAATCATCATAGAGAGGTAAGCATAATAGAGTTAAAATCATAACTCATAGAAACACTTAACTAGCTAGGATGTAACATAATGATGTTAACATATGTTCGAATTCAATCATCAAGTGAAAGGACTACATCCTATCTTTCCAATATACTTTGAATAATAAACACTAGCATTTTATTACCATCCAATATTCTTACCTTGCAACACTTGTTCGTCTAATGGAATTTCCATATAGAATTTGTAATGATTCTCTTCTTTCTTTCTTTTCTTTTTTTTTTTTTGCCCAAGTAACCATATGCATATTCATACAAGTAAACATTATCTAGGAAAAATTTTAGCATTTGGTTACCATCTTTATATTATTAATTCATAGCTTCCATAATGGTATAAATCAACACCTTTCTAAGGAAACTCCCTCGTGAACTCATATGTACCCAGAAATGACTATAGAGTACCTAAAATCTAATTTAAATTATGGCATCTCATCATCATAGTATGGGTTTGATTGCCATTTCCCAAAACATTTATTCGGAGATAAATTGATTAGGATAAATGTTCATAAGACACACATAAACCTAAGTGGAGAATATAGTTTTAAAATATGTTTGATTATTACATACATAAAATTAGGCCCTTAATACATTTTATAATTACAAACACTACTGAAATAAGACATTTTCCTTCTAAGTCTTGAATATCCAAATCCCGAATATCTACAAAGCAAGTAGCCTTACCATTTCTTCAAAATTAAAATTTTCTAATTGAAATGATTTAGAACATAAAATGGAAATCATTAATCTAATCAATTAGGTCCTAATGTGCGAGTCATCGAAATGCATATATTATAATGATAAAACCTTATAGTCTCAAAAGTGCACCAAAATGTTGAACTAGAAGGATCACAATACAAATGTGTCATCTATGCCATGATGGTCTGGGTGAGGCCTCACATTGTAATAGATCTAAACTTCAATATGGAAAGCAAGATCATGGGGATGACTAAGAGATTTTTCATCTTCTTCAAAAAATATAAGATAATGAGGCGAAGAGATCTGGTTATCCATAGCTTAAAACCATTCAATGTCAATGTATGTGGGAACATTAGTAGTACACAAAGATTTTTCTATGATCTCCTTGTGCAAAGGAGACAACTTAGGAAAATAAAAAATAGAGATTTGAGTGGGGGTTTGCTACAATTGACTTACAAGATCATAAATAGATATGGTAGGTGGAGCCACACATTTAGGAGATGAGGTATTCTTGGGATCATTTTCCACTTTGAGAACAACCTTAGATGACTCCCTAGTGACACATCCAAGGTTTCACCATGTGAAAAAGAGGAATCCACCACCCTAAGAGTCAACCTAGGTCTAGTGTCTTTGAAGCTTTGATGAGAGTTGCATGTTCTCAAGACTACCTAAGGCTTCTCATCAATACTATCATAATTAGGCTCATCATCAAAATTGGGGTCCATGATGTAGTTGCTTTCACCTATGGGATCAATCATAATAATTTCATTATCCATGTTGGTATAGGCATAGCTAACCTTGGTGTCATTACCCTCTCCTTTTTTGTCTCCGGATGTTTCTCTTTTCTCATATTCGAGTAATGGTTGCTTGAGAGATTTGTGATCAAAATTTTTGACTAAGCCATCTATGATGACTTTTCCTTTATCAATAAGATCTTGGATGATATCTTTAAGTTTGAAGTAATTATCTATATTATGACCTTTATTTCTATGATAATCAAAATATCGATCACTCTCCACCAATCAAGTTGTATGGGTGGGTCACAAGGATGAGAATTGTTAGATTATGTAATGAGCTTGTTAGTAAGAAAAGTCTTCAAGACCACTTCATATGATTCAACCATTGGTGTATAGGTGTGTCTTGGTTTAGATGACCTTCTGAGTTTGTCAAAATATTGTGGTTTTGAGGTCTCTTGTTGTTTTGTAGCATATATGGTATTGGATAGGTTGAAGGTTAATTCCTTAGTCTTAGGATCATCTACAACTCCATTATTAACTATGTACTTGTTTTTGTTCCAAGGTTTACCTTTGTCTTTCCATTTCTATTACCATTTTTGTCTTTATTGAGAATGATATCACCCTTTTGACATCAACATCCTCAATGTGATAAGCACTTTAAACCATATCATTGAATGAGGTGAATAGTTATTTCCTAAGATTGTAGTATAACTCGGGCACAAGCATGTTGACAAAGATGTAAATTTTCTCAATTTCAAGAATGTCTCAAGAATACCTAGAGTAAAATGATCTCTAACATTATATATATGTAGAAAATGGTTCACCCTATTTTTGTTTTATATTGTCAAAGTCCAACGTAGTAATGGGATATTGTATGTTGAATGAGTATTGTTGTATAAATCATTGTAAAAGTTCATCAAATGCCTTAAGGAGGAGGGTGAAAATTTAGTGAACCACTCCATAGCTTTCCCCTCAAGCTTCTAGGAAATAATCTCATGAGATATGTATCTTCATGCATAAATTCCATGCTAAGAGCATATAAGTGATGTACATGGCCATGTGGATCACCATTTCAATCATACTAATTGTACTTGGGAACCTCATTATCCCTAGGAAATGGTACCATGTAGAGACTCCTATCAAATGGGAGAGCACGTATAGATTCCATGAAAGATGTTTTGGGTTTCTCTTTTGCCATTATTAATTGTGAAAGTTGACATTTTAGCTCTTGAATCTCTTTTCTTAGGATCTTAGCCTCAGTTAGTTCTCTTTTTTTTATGATCCTTTGAACATCATAGTCATGGGGGAGTTTTCATTCCTTAGAAATCATGTATTGGAAGTATTGGTCCTTGTTTTGTTCTAAGGCCTTTAGCATGAGTTTTTGAAGGAGTCCTTCCTATTGGAATATCATATGGTCCTCACTATTAACTGCATTATCCACCTCACTTTCATGGTGTGATTATGAGGGTCTAGGTGGTGGGGGCATGTCCCAGTGTGTATTCTTAGAGACCTAGGTGGTGTTTCCACAAGATGGGTTATTCATGAATGGAGTATTAGAGCTACCATGGGCATGTCTATTCTCAAAGTCATGTGCATAAGTGCTAGTCTCAATGTGTTGATAAGACTTTTATCTAGGGGCCATGCACCTAGCCTCCTCTAGTCTTTCCCTATCTAACTGAGCTTGTTCCTCTTTTTGTGAAAAAAGGTCCTCTAGGCATCAATTCCTCTCTTTAGGATTATAAAAGGGGGTATTAAATATTAGATTGTGGTGACTGATCAAGAAAGTATTGTACATACTTCATAAATTCTTTGGGGCTCAGGGCATCACCCAGAAAATAAAATAAAATTGGGCCCTATTTTATCAGGATTTTGGGCTAGCATATAATTATTAATTATAACCCTAAAGCAGTAAAAATACTTGTATAAAAGAGCTTAGGATTAGGGATTTTTTCATAGCGATGATGCAAAAATTGGTTCTTGTGGTAGTATTGAGCTGTAAGGGATTCTGAATTGTAATCAAGTTATAATCACCAGATTGTAATAATATTAGAATTTTTGTTTGGTGGACATAGCATAGGGATTGGGTGAACCACATTAAATTTTGGTGTCTTGTGTTCTTTTCTATGTGATCTATTATTTTCTGGTATTGGTTATATTTGCATGTAATTGTTATTTCTATCTATGTTTTAATCCTAACAAGTGGTATCAAAGAGAGGTTTTTTTTTTCGTTATCCTCTGCAAGAAAGCCTCACGGTTGAGTGGGAGTGATGGTAGATGAGGGTAAGCTGAGGGTTGATAGGTTTAATGGGAAAAACTTCTAGTTATGGAAGATGCAAATGGAAGACTATCTTTATCAGAAGGATTTATGGAAGCTATTAGAAGGCAAAGCCAAGAATTAAGGATCTATGTAAAATGCTAAATGGGATCTTTTGTCATGAGCCCAAATTAAAAGATATATGAATATTCAAATATCATATTATACAATGATAATAATTAAGAATAATAATATTATAATCTAATATATAATAGCAATATATTTTATAATATAAAAATAAAACAATATATAAGATTATAGGATAATTATGTAAAATATTATACTATAATTATAATATTAATGAGTTAAATAAATTAGATAAAAAATTAATACTTTGATTATAAATGATATCAAATGCCAATAATATTGTTTACCTACATGGATTATATTATGAAATGGACATATTCAAGGATAATATTATAATATATTTAAGAATTAAATATTATTATAAATAATATATAAAGAAAATATACTACGTAATAGTATTAAGAATTATGATATTACTAGTATAATTATTAATATAATATATAATATGTTAAAAAGTTACACCAATATTACCCTTTATTTATTATAAAGTGAATTATAATATAATTATGATATATATTATAATATATACCATCAAAGTGTGTTTTCCAAAGTACAACAAATATTAAATATGAACATTTGAAATATTAAATGAAGAATATATTGTATAGAAGCATTAAATATATACTAAACGTAATTATATTCAAATAACCATTAGATGTCTAAAGGTGTGTCCATTCTATCATCCAAGTATATATGGGATAGATAGCTGGACATATAGGCAAGACATTAAATTTTATCTTGCTGAGGTAATCCCTATATTTACCAATTCTTATATTATCTTCTTATCCAAGTTTGGATCACTCAAGTTGAGTAGCAACACTCTTCGATATTGGTCACAGATATTCAAAGATAAAGATCAAAAATAGTGCCAAGGGTACTGCACATTCAGATATTTCTCAGACAAGTGATGAAAATCACATCAGCTAACAAAACTATACTTTGCATTCAATATAATGTAGATATCAAGAAGATAGTAATGCTCATAGATGTGTAACTAATATCCATTGTATACATACCTAGTGGTATCAGACTGAAGTCAGAGATAAACTGCACATTTCTAAAGTAATATTTGATATAGTAACCATTAAGTCATCAGGACATAAATCCAATAAGCAATTGGCAGGTCAGTAGGAGGTTTTTGCATTTATTTCCATAGATATCAGAGACAGAAACTTTTTGATATATATTTGTATCGATATACTTGATATCACAAATACAAATAAAGGGATAAGTCATAAAAACAAATGACCCCCAAAAAGGGTTCATTACAAGTGGTATCAAAGCCATCAAAGATGTTTTTTTGGGTATAATCAGAGGTTCATCGAAAATAAAATTGCAAAGATTCAAATGGAGTAATATTTTTCAAGTCGATTTGTGGAATACTTGTGTGTGAAAGGAATACATAATGGAATCGTGATGAAACAAACCAATAGTTTCTATGATTGCCATGAAGTTGTTGCACATGCTTATATAAGAGACTGACATGAAGAGATAACTATCAACTATTATGAGCCAAGCATTTGATGATGTCAGATTGAGGAGCCAGACCATCTACGAAGATATTGAGGCTTGGAGAATGCTTTTGGTATAGACCTAATACAAACCACCAATAAAATTTGATAATATCAGAAGTTAGTAATAGAAGCAACTAAAGATGTGATCTGCATCTAAAAAATATGATTTCAATGGTCGACATATTTCTATAAATTGTCTTTTGTGAGAAGCCAGATACTTTTTGATGGAGGACAAACAAAGACAACGATGAAGTAAATAGTGGTATCCTCTTTAATAGTGGATATCCCTTTAGGTATGAATAGAATATTTATTTCCCTTTTCAAATATATGCTCATCCAATACAATACTTTAGAATATAGTTAATTAAATCTATCTGCAGTCCACTAACTATTGTACTTTAGGGATGAATATATATTTGTGCAATTCAATACATTTATATCACTGCAAATATTTGTGCAATAACAGTCTTTGATTGTAACTATATCTCACTCAGTTTTAATCCTTTATTCTAAAAGGTTTAAACATTCATCAAAGAATCTTTTCTTCTGCAACTCGATTGTAAATGATTCATATAACTCAAGATAAAGTTTGATATTTAATAAATGTGAATACCATTTTCACTTTTCTCTTACACAAGGTATCTAAAGGATCCTATATATGTCCTCTCAAGTGATAGTGATCTCACTGGTTCGTAAATGAAAATATTAAACTTCTAATACAGTCAACAACCTATGGTTCACATAGGTGTTTGGTAGTTGTAGTAGCTTTCTAAGATGACATGCATAGATTTCACCTCTATCGATATCATTGAGGTGTCTAACAAGTTTGAGTCTTGTTGGATAGGCACGCTAGATCTACAAATATGGAAATCACTCCTACATTGAATGAGAACAATATGCACCAGGAGTCCATCAAGGAAGTGTTGAATTCATCATAACATGTCTACAAAGTAAAAACACAAAGTGATAATTCTAATTGAGTACAAACAAAGGTATAAAACTTGCGAATATAGTTGTGTGATGAAGAGCTGATCAAATATTATCATGTGATACAAAATTATAAATTGTGTGATACAATATAATAATGTAGTACATTACACCACAAGGTGCAATACAAGGGTCCCCTTGGTGTGATACAAAGTGGTGGGTCAATGCAATAGAATACTATTTAATCTCCCATCATATGTTGAATGCATGTAACACACATATTACAAGATCATACTACATGATAAAACATTAAAAGGTAACTTATAAAAACTTGAAAAAATCATCAAATTTGACAAACTAAGAATTGGATTTTGTTACTTATTGGAACATTGTACGCTCTTAGTCAATTGTGCCTCCTTTGTCACCCAAAATTTTGAAAAGGAATGAAAACTATTACTAATAAAATATCACGTCAAACATTATGTAAAACCTTGTAATTAGAATTGAGGGAAGAGACCAAATATTGCATAGGTTTCCCAAAAATTAGCAAATTTGCAAGGTTTATAATATCACCAAGTAGACAAACCCGCAGTCTATGTATGCACAAAGATTAATCATTCAACCATATCCTTGTTAGCAGCTTATAAGCATTTGGCCATATAATATCTTAATTCACTATCTAATTTGCAATCAAATATCGATAGTATTTTTTATAATTTGTTGAGTTGAATCATTAATATTGAAAACTTCAAGGAAGCTAATGATTTATGTGAAGGCAGCCAACATCTAATATTTTAAGAGAAGAAAGATAGCAATTATTTAAATGACAAATAAATATTCATTGGTGTTTGATAAAAAGGGAAGAAATGCAATTGTTGATTTCTTTCAAACATAGAGGAAGGATATATGTATGACATCTACACATAGAAGTATATTCACCATCCATCATTAAGCATGTTGTGGAGGAAATCAACAAGTCTCTATTCACTCAAGCTATGCAACTCTTCAAGATATAAAATGGATTAAATATTGGTGAAAGGAAGGCTGCTAAAAGAAAGAACAAACTCTTTAAAAGAGGTAAATATATCATAAGGACCAATAACGACTAGATCTATAAGGTAATATGGAATATAAAGACAAAGATAAATACTAATATGTGAATATATAAAACAATTCCATAGACTTCATGTAGAAAGAAGTTAAGAAGTTGAGGTAATATGGAGGTAAGTATTACTTTCATGTTTCATTATGAATACATAAATTAAGTGGATACATGTATAATATATATATATATATATATATATATATATATATATATATATATATATATATATATATATGTTAAGATGCATTCCTAAGGAATCATCATGGACATTAGGAACATATTTCAATTATAGTACATAGGGATCTATTTCTCATCCACATTAAGATCTCTTAAGATAGGGAGTTGGTGGAGGGAGAGGTAGAGTAATTTTGGGCACATGACGGATATCCTCCAGGGAACCAGTTGCAGTCTGTTTCATGTGTCCTTTGCATCATAAATCTACCATCTCAAGATGATCAGGAGAGAAAAATATTCTTGTGGCAAATAATTATGTTCATTAGATTAACACTCATTTTCCCATCCACATTATGATCTCTTAAGATAGGGAGTTGGTGGAGGGAGAGGCAGAGTAATTTCGAGCACATGACGGATATCCTCTAGGAAATCGCTTGTAGCCTATTTCACGTGCCCTCTACACTGTAAATCTACCATCTCAAGATGATTGTAATAAGGAGAGAGAAAGTTTTTTGTGTACTATATAAATAAATCTTCCAAATAATTACATTCATTGGATTAATTTTATCATCCACATTATGATATCCTAAGGTAGGGAGTTGGTGGAGGGAGAGGCGGAGTAATTTCAGGTACATGACAAGATATCCTCTAGGGAACAGCTTGTAGCCTATTTCACACGCCCTCTACACTGTAAATCTACCATCTTATGATGATCCTAATGAGGAGAGAGAAAAATTTCTTCCAAATAATTATGTAAATGAGAAAAAAGATCATCACAATACTCACCTTTCTTTGGAGCTATTATATGCTAATAATTATTTGTGTTGCAGGATACATGATCAAAAGGTGTATTGGGGAAGTATATTTTATAAATCATTCCCTTTACTTCATTATGATAATCAACAAAAAAAAAAAGTATGATGTGTCTGCATCGTGTATGCTTTGTGCCTTCATATATCATGTGTCTGCATTGTGTATGCTTTGTGCCTTCATACATCATTGTTTGCATCGTGTATGCTTTGTGCCTTCATGCATCATCTATCTTCATCATGTATTCTTTGTGTTTTCATGCATTCACGTGTCTACTTCATGCTTGCTTCATGTCTTCTTGCATTAATATGTATACTTTGTGTCTACTTTATGTCTCCATGCATTAATGTTTATATATTGTATGCATTTCATAATTTTGTTAGCATAATCATTACTTTAATAATCTAAAGTAAAATGATAAGCCATTGATTTTAAGATTATAATATATAATATGTTAATAAGCTACACAAATATTACCCTTTATTTATTATAATGTGAATTATAATATAATTATGATATATATTATAATATATACCATCAAAGTGTGTTTTCCAAAGTATAACAAATAGTAAATACGAAAATTTAAAATATTAAATGAAGAATATATTGTACAGTGTAGACACCTAAATCTGATTACATCACTTAAGTAATCCTATTTAGTCATCTCCTAAGGCATCATTAATTAAGTATTTAATATTTAATTAATCTATTGTCATCCCCTAGTTAATTAGTTAATCTAATTAACTATAGTCCAATTGATAAAATTAAAAGATCACCCAAAATCAATTTATCAATTAAATCCCTATTCTTTTATTAAATTGAGTAAATCCTTAAATCTATTCAATTTAATTCTATATCCCCATTTTATTAAATAAATCATTTAATAAAATATCTAAAATCCTAAGAGCCTCCCTAAACCCTATCATAACCCCTAATCCAACCCATTCACACATACTAACCTCACTTAGCCACCTAACTAACCCATCCCATCAAATCTAAGCCACTTACCCCATAATCCCCCTCTAATCCAAACCTAATCCTCTTTTAATCATGTGCACAATCATAAACATGGGTTAACACTTGTTAACCCAAGCCAAAGTCAACAATCTCATTCTCCCCTCACCCTCCAACATTTATGACCCAACCATCTCCATTTATGACCCAACCATCCCCATTTATGGCTCAACGTCCCTCATTACTCCTTTGACCAACCCATATCCTACCCTCTCACATCCAATCACCCTGTGACATGTGTCACCTCCTAATTGGCTTCAAACAAGCACAATCCATGTGCTCCCCTTTGAGTGCATCCTAGCCCTCCCTCACCATCTTGCCATCCTTGCATCTTGACCATCCATCCCTCTACCCCTTGGCCTATAAATAGAAGCCTCTCCCTTCACAAACATCATCCACTTTTGAAGCAAACTTATAATGCTATTTTGAGAGCCTAAAAACTACCAAAATACTATTATAATTCTAAAATACCTCCATGAATCTATTTTTGAAACCTTGCTTCATCCACTCCATCCATCCATCTAAAACTTGAGCATACATGTGAGCATACATATCTTAATCAAAGACAAATCCTTTGTATCATGTGTTATGCCATTAGGAGCCTACCATTCTTGGTTTGCTTCCTTTTGTGGTGATAACCCTCGATCCTATCTTAAGTGTTAGCTTGCTTAGTATTATTAATGCTTTCATTTAATAGTTAGTATTCATATTACAACACTAAATTAGGTGATAGATTTTGGCACGCCTAGTGGGACCCCACTATGGGTCATTCATTCATCCATTTCAATCCATATTCAATCCATTTTTATTTTTTACAAACTAACAATCTAACATTTGTTGTTGGTTGAGGGTGTTGCAAGGTGTTTTTCTTTTTTTTTCAGGTTGAAGGACACATTTAGGAAGAAAACATATCCTGGAATGCCCAAAGAAAAAAAAAAAATTGAAAAAAAAACTGTGTTTGTCTGTTTTGTTTGCGTGCAATGTCATCTCTGACTATTTCCACAATTTTGGCATCTCTGTAGTTTGGTGTCCCTTTGACCAACCCATATCCTACCCTCTCACATCCAATCACCCTATGACATGTGTCCCATGTGTCAAATACCTCATCTTCCATCCCACCCAACATCACTATCAACCCCTTTGTAGCTAGCCAAAGCTCTTCAGCCTCATTTCCTTTGGGACCTTGGAATGTTGCTATAGCACAAGGACTTATCACTAGTCTTCCCCCTAGCACTGTAGCCATGTCTACCCCTCAGACACTTTCATCCACCACTTCAAAGTGTTATTCACTACCACCCCTTACCAACTATTTCTCCATGCCACCTT
Source organism: Cupressus sempervirens (assembly GCA_028749045.1). Lineage (NCBI taxonomy): Eukaryota > Viridiplantae > Streptophyta > Pinopsida > Cupressales > Cupressaceae > Cupressus > Cupressus sempervirens. The sequence continues at coordinate 528,123,451 of CM053787.1, forward strand.
TGGGAAATAGCCAAACCACCCTGCCATTGCAGTTCCCTATGATGAATACTCTACCACAAATTAATTGCCTTGCACCTATTCATAATCAATCATACTCTCAAGAAGGAGTGCAACCCACATATAATGGACATGATATATATTCCCAAAGCATGGCACAGGCATTACCCACCTTACCACCCTTTTAGTCACAGTCTTCACATTAGTAGTATGCTCAAGCAACCACATAAAGATATCTCATAGGGCAGCAACCTCATACTTATCTTCCCTACCAACAAACTTCTTAGCAGATACAATAGTATACCAAAACACATTCCAACAACCCATAACATCCATCCTGCCAGCTGTGCAACCTATTTTTCCACAGATGCCATATGGCAACTAGGGTTTTCCATATCAACCTTCAGATCTTTACATGTATCCTACACTGGGGGCACTTGCTCCCCCACCTATAAACTCTGAATGGGAAGAGATGAAAAATACTCTCAAAGCCCTCAAAGATGGGACAGACTCCAAAACTTTCAAGTTTGAGAATGACTGCCCATACCCGTTTGACAAAACCATCATGATGACACCATTTCCTAAACATTTTGAGATCCCCAAGTTTGAAAAATTTAGGGGGAAAAGTGATCCAGTCACACATGTTAAGGAATTCTATATGCATTGTCAGGAGGTAGCCTATAATGATGTGTTCCTCATGCAGCTCTTTCCCAAAAGTTTAGGAGGCCCAGCCTTAGAATGGTTCTATCGTATCCCTCAAGGCACTATTAAAACTTTTGCTGATCTTTCTGAAGCCTTTGTGGCTCAATACACCCATCTTGTTGAAACTAAATTATCTATTGTGGACCTAGTTCATACTAAGAAAAAAGGGGGAGAAAGCCTTGCAAAATACTTGCAACATTGGCAAATACTCACAACTGAGATTTCTTGTACAATCCCTAAGCGTCATCTTCTCAAAATGTTCATAAACAATGCACACCCTAGTCTCACCCATCATATGGTTATGAACTATTTACAGACATACAAAGACATTAAAGAAAAGGGGATGGGACTTGAATAAGGCCTCATTAAGGATGGTGTTATTAGACTTTATAATGAAAACACCCAAGACCAAGGACCAAACAATTAAAAAACTTGATACTGGAACAAAAACAAAAACACGGTGATAGATGGTGCCACTGACACTCGACAAGTTCATATAATTGGGGCAGCTACCAATGTTCTTGCCATGTTTTGTTAGCAACAAACCTATCCACAACAACCCCCTATGTATCACCCACCACCCATATAGAACAATCAACAAATACCTTCTCATCATAATCAAACCAATGCTATCACACTTTTTACAAGTACTAAACCCTATGTTCAAAGACAACCTCGTGTATACACCCCATTGGGGGAACCTCTTGATGCAATTTTTGAAAAACTAGCTAAGGATAATCTTATTCGATATCCACCAACACAACCCTTGGAACCCAACCAATCTAGGGCATCCTGGTATAAAGATAATGAGTTTTGAAAATTCCATTATATCAAAGGACATACCACCCTCAAATGCATGCAACTCAAGGACTATGTCCAAGACCTAATTGATCAGAAGGAAATCATAGTGGGGGCACAAACTTCACCTAATGTAGGATTAATGATGTATCAAAATGCTTTCCCTCCTCATAACACAAACCTAGGAAAAGCACCTGCAAACCCTCTTGTCAAAAAATTGAACAATACTCAAGGCAAACAAGGTGATAACCAAGAAAAGTCTCAAAACTATACCTCGGCATATTTAGACTATGGAAGCCTTATCAGTTGCATATCACAGGTTGAGCCATCCATCAATGTCATTAACATTAAGGGCCCAGATACCCAATGTGCAGTTGCTACTTGCCAAAAAATTGACTCAATATAGTTGGCCCACCTATTTTTGCACCATCAAGACCACCTCCATCTAGAGCATCTCCATTGGAATCATCCTCATTAGGGCCATAATATAACATCGTGGAACACCTTGGAAACACACTGACCCAGATCTCCATTCTATATCTCTTATGAACAAGCCCACTTTATCAAGAGATCCTCAATAGTACTCTACATGAGTCACACATCCCCTTCGACATAAATGCCATCGAGTTTCACAACTTTGTTGGCCATCTTTCGACATCATGTGCATTATCCTTCAAAACCAATGATATCCTAGTAGTTGAACTAGATCATATCCTTCTGCTCCACATAGCCATCATCATTTCTGACATTTTTTGTCAAACAAGTCATGATAGATAATGGATTGGCTTTAAATCTATGTACTTTAAAGATCATCAAACATGCAGGATATACTAAGGCAAATATAATTAATTAAGTAATCACCATCAAGGCCTATGATAATTTGGAGTGCACCACTGAAGGAACCATCTTGCTCCCTATAAGAGTTGGCCTAGCTACTCAAGAAACACTTTTCCATGTAGTTGATCTTAACCTTCCATACAACATCCTCCTTGGTCACCCATGGATTCATGCCATGAAGGCTGTTCCATCCACATATCATTAGTGTATCAAATTTTTGCATAATGGCACTGAGATAACCATCCATGTAGACCCTAAACCCTTTGCTTATTGCAATTCGATTGAAGCTTCATACACTAATCATTATCCTGGGATCAAAGTTGGCCACACCACCATTAGTTCCTCTAGCACTTGCCATGATCCAGACACCATTTTAGCCTCCACCCTTTCCACGTTTAAGATTAACTACCAAGGTTGTGGAGAGTATAGTCTTATAGATGCTTTTGTTGTTGGCACTCTACCACTTGATCCACATACTCAAGGATGCCCAATGCATCAAGGGCCTATACCACCTCTCAACTCCAACAAATGGGCCCTACCACATTTATTACCAAGGGTACTCTTGATGGAGAGGAAAATGCACTAGATATTAACACATGGCTATACAAAGAGCCCCCTCCTAAAAGTGAAGCACTTCTTGATCACTTTAAACAGAAATATCCCTGGTCACATTGCTTGGCCACAGAGAAATGGGATTATCAAGGAGGTGGTTTAGGCTGCCAAGAATTAGGTATGAGATAGCCTGTAGAAGCACACCAAGGGCAGAAAACCAAAGGCTTGGGCTATGGACTCCCCACAATTGGGGGCACTACAATGGAAGGCCATGCCTTTATGAACATCCAAAACACTCTCATTGAGGTTGAAGACATCCCTGAGGAAGTTGAAAAGAAAGCTTATGACGATATTTTCCTTGACAAAATAATCCTTGGAGCCTCTGCTCTCTACAAATTATCCTTGAATCTCATAGACCTCCCCCTCGCTCCCCCTGAACTCATAGATTGGGACCAACCAAGTGTCGTTCATGTTGACAAGTTCTCTATTGAGTAATTTTCTTTCACATCATCCAGGGGAGGAGGTTCCACCATAGAAGGGTCATTTTCTACTTGGGTTTGCATCTAAATCTCCCTGGATTGAGAAGAAGGAAGATCTCCTTCCTCAAGTAAATTTCCAATATCAGCCAAGATTTCACCATCCTCAAGCACAATTTTGTCATCAATATCTCCCGATTATTCTTCTATCCTTTGATAAATAACAATTTGTTTAGAGATATTTGCCTGATTTTCTAATTCTTTTTCAAGTAAACTAGTTTCAGATTGTAAATCGAGACCTTCTTTCTCAGAGTTGGCTTCCTTAGAAGTGAGCTCTTTCTCTGCCTCAACCTATGGAGCTTGAAATTTTTCATTGCTTTTTTGTTCTTGACGTTGGCCTTCTTTGGGTTTCCAAACTTTCTTATGCTGTATCTTGTTCTTTTTCCTTTCCAAACCATTGCTAGCCTAATTTTTACTTTTAGAGGGATAGTTTTTAACCAAATGCCCCTGCTTCTTATAAGTATAGCATGAATTAGGTAGATCTTCAAAAAGGATTTCTTTCAAGTTCTTTTACCCAACTTGGAGATCAGATCCACCTTTGCTGGGAGGTGATTCAGGTCTGCCACCTTAACAAAAAGTCTGGCACAATGAAGTTTGGATCTAGAAGTCATAGCATTATCCATAGCCACTAGTTCACCAAAGGAACTAGTGATACCTTTAAAGATATCTTCATTCCAAAATTCAAGAGGGAGTCCAAGGAGTCTGGCCCAAATGGGAGTGGTTAAGAAGAATGAGTTTGAAAGATCCATATTGGGTTCCCATTTTTTAATGGTAAGAGAACTTTTACCAAAAGACCATGGCCCTCCACAACATGGGGGCAACATCTACCTCTCCTCTAATAACCCATTTCCTTTTCACCATCTTTCTAAGAGTTTCAAGATCAGGTCTAGCACCTAAAAATTTGCCCACTAAAGTGAAATCCATGGAAGACACAGAAAAATCAACTAAAGGTTTTGGGATAAAAACTTGAAACTCACCTTTCTCCTAGCAGGTCTTCGCAGTCACCGGCGGGAAGAGAGACTTTCTAGTTGGTTTCTTGCCAAATAGGGATGACCAAGATTTTCCTTCTGAGGCCCCTTGTTTCTGCCCTCCAAAGGTCTTTTCCTTGAAAGAGACAACGTTTTCTTTTTCCTTCTCGAGATCCTGTCCTAACACATGAGAAGCAGACTGGGATCCTAAAGGTGGGACACGGACCCCACATAAAAGTTCAGTATTGCCCAAGGACTTTCCATTGTCCACCTCAACCAAAGATTCTAACCCCGTAAACTTCTCAGCATCCTTTTTCATTCCCCCAGGGTCAGTAACGTCAGCCAGATTCTCCTCGACCAATTTCTCGCCTGCAAGCAATCCAGCTAATTCAAATTTTGAAAGAGTGCCCATTTTCATCTCCCAGCAGGTCTTTACAGTCTTCTATGCTTTTCTTGTTGTTGTTTGGTCTCTATTGTATTGATAAAAAAATTTATTTTCCTAAACATAACATACTTTTCTAAATGTAAACTTCATCAAATGTAAAACATATAAAATATTCAAAACAAGTTTGACACTAGGATTTTATGTTAAAACCCAATTTGGGAAAAACCACCAACAACATTTCACCAATTTTTTCCTCTTTTGAAGTGAGCCCTATTAGGAGCCAACCTTCTTAAAGGTTACAATACACACTATGAAATGTGACCTGGTTAGAGGATTTAATCACCTTATTAGGAGTGGCCTTGTCAAAGGACTTTGATCATTCTTTTAAAAATGTCACCTTGCTAAAGAATTTAAGTAGACTCTTGAGTCCTTCAAATTACTATTAGGTCAACCTTTGATTAAAAGGATTTCAATACAAAATGTTTACAATGATTAGAAATAAAATAGTAGGGTTTCAATCTATATGATTACAACTCACTTTTGCAGGCTCAGATCATTGTTTGGTTCATGTGTTGATTCATTGATAAGTTCCCTTGTCATATTTTTCTCTTAACTCCCTCAGCAACTCTTCAAGTAGTCATCCCCCTTTACATCAAAACTTAAGTCTTGTGCTTAGATTCACTTATCAACATCAGTAACATATGTGCAAGAAATTCCTTTTTATTTGTCCTCACACTCACACTTGTGTTCACTCTTGTACATCTTTTTTCCACCTTTATCTATGTGCATACATCCCTTAAACTTTGTCCTTATACCTCCTTAAATTGGTAATTCTTGTTTTTTTATTTTCCATAATCACCGTAGATCTTAGGGTTTACAATCTAATTCATCAAATTCATTTTATCTATCCACTTTCTTGATCATCCTCTTAAAAATTCTATAGATTCTATCTATTAAGTCTTTTCCTAATCCTCTCCTTGAATTTAATGATCTAAATCATCAATCTTATCTTCAATATGATTTACATATCCCAAGAAATCAACTGAGTCAGCTAAAAATCATGATTCCTCAAATATATTCAAAATATTGTCACTTGGTAATCACTAAGTTTTGACACTCAATCATTACTAATTTATAACGCTTGATCATCACTAATCACTCAGTCGCTATAGAATTTCTTGTCTTGGCATCAACTAACTTGCTCAGTTGATACTGATGCTTAGTCAACACTAGATTTGCTTGGTACTTATTATAGCTCAATTGATACTAGCATCACTTGGCATTCTTTAATATTTTCCTATATTGTTTATCTTAGCTTTACATTCTTGATATATAAATAATCACTTTATCAATTGATGCAAGAGCATCCTAGGTGTAAGAGTAATCTTGCATCACCCAAAAAAATAAAAAAATCTTTTCAATCTTTTTTATTTTAATAAGGACTAGTAGATAGAGTGGTTACTATTTATGAGAACTTGCTATTTTTAGTAAGTTTTTCATATGACCTGAGAATGTTCTCATTTTATATAGGAAGGTTCATTTTAGAGTTATAAGTCTACTATAAAAATCTCATTGCTCTAACTTAAGTATCAAAGAAGTTATTGCATATTTTTGGTGGAAAAAAATTGTAAAAAAATTGTCAAGCTCATCATTGGATAACTTAGAGTACCTAGATGAGGTCTAAAAACTCAATGGAAGGGTGCTTGTGTTGTTCTGAGCCTATAGATCAAGAATTGGTATTTTTGAAAAGTGTTTATAATAGCCAATCAGAGCAACGGTTTTAGAGTTATGGCCTTCTGAAGTTGGGCTACCAAAATTTCTAAAATAATTTGTCATAGATGTATTTAGCTAACTCCATATGTATTGTGAAGGTCTTTCAGCCCTAGGTATTAAGTTTGAGCATCTAGAACCTTCCCAGGTGGCATAAAATTTCTTATTTAAGAAAGGCCCAAACATTGTCTAAGACAACTCTAAGTGATAGTTCACAGCTTGTCTTACAAATTATTGTAATGAGGGCACCCATGTAGGCTAGCATATTGTACTTATGAATTCTATAATTTTGCATTTGTAGCACAAATAAGAAGTCCATATTTTGTTCTCACAATTATTGTTGTTTCTTTGTTTCTATTATGAGTTTATGATTTTAACGGGAGTGACCTCTATCAAGTGGTATTAGAGCTAGAGTTCTTGAGTGTGTGGACAAATTGTTGACTATGAGGTAGTTTGCACTAGGACCATGGTTTTGGCTAAGCATGCAGATAGATCACTGATTGTGAGGCAGTTTGCACTAAAATTATAGCAGAAGTGCAAAAATGTCTCCATGAAGGGAGCATGGTGAAAGAGCTATAGATGTTACACCTGAGTGTTTTAGAGCCCTCAAAAGACAAATGTAAGCATTGGAAGAACAAATGCATAGAGGAATAAATCTTCCTATGAAAGCAAGGATGAGGATGAAGTAGATGAAAATATCAAAGCAAAGGTAGTTCTAAATCCAGATGAAGAAAGGTTTTTTAAGGCCATCTCCAAGATTGGAAAATGACCTAAGTTTGAAGTTCTCACATTTTTGAGAAATCTTAACCCAAAGGAGCTAATTGATTATATAAATGAACTAGAGGAGTATTTTGAGTATGAAGATATTGATGATCCTAATAGGGTCAAGTTTGCAAAGGTGAAACTAAAGGGACATGCAAAGATCTAGTGGCAGGAGGTTCAGTTGGAGTAAAATAGAAAAGAAAAGGACAAAATCACTAGATGGGACCAGATGATAGCTAAACTAAAGTGACAATTCATTCCCATAGATTATGAGCTTGATCTACTAAAGAAAATACAAGGGTTGAAGCAAGCAAGAAAATCTATTCAAGAGCATACCGAAGAGTTCTACTGAGTTCTAATTAGAACCAACCATAAAAAAGATGATAAGGAGAAAGTCACTCATTATCTTAATGGGTTACAACCAAGAATTCAAGATGAGATGAGTTTTGTTCAAGTGACCAATATTGAGGAGGCATACCAGTTTTCCCTAAGGGTTAAGGATAAACTAAGTATGAAATTTTATAACAAGAATGGTGGAATAGGTCACAGTGCAAGATCTAGCGAACAATCTTATGGAAGTCGTAATGATGATCAGAATATAAGAATGAAGCTGGAAGTAGCAATTAGAACTAGAGGGGAAACAACTCCAATCATTTCCATGATGAAAAAAATAGAGATCAGAGAAGAAGAGCAGATGACAAGGATTTGTAAGAGGAGGCTTCCATGGGAAATGTTTTCACTATGGAGAAGAAGGGCATAGAGAATTTGAATGTACCCAATGCCAAGGAAGGAAAAATCAAAGAATAGAAGGCCAAGCTAGAATTGCACATGTTGATAAAGATGTTAGATCATCACATTTTGAAGATGCTCAAAGAGGAGAAGTCCTAGTTAATAGAAGAGTCTTGCTAAGTGGTGAGAATGAATATGATCAAAGAAGGATCTTGTTTCACACAAGGTGCATATGTGAAGATAAGTATTATGATCTGATCATTGATGGTGGAACTAAAATGATGGTCGCCAAGTTGAAGCTAAAGAGGCAGAAATACCTGTGTCCCTACTTTATTGCTTGGGTGCAAGATGACCACAAGGTCATGTTCAATGAGCAATGCTTAGTGAAGTTCAAGATTGGAAGCTACCAGGATGAAATAATTTGTGATATCATAACTATGGACGTATGTCATATGTTGTTGGATAGGTCATGGGAGTTTGGCAGTCATGTTGTATATGATAGGAAAGCAAATACCTACAATCTGACCAAGGATGGATTGAAAAATAAGTTGATGTCATTGAAGGAGAAAGAAGAAAAGGTATGTAGTACTGCCAGAATATGTTTTGTTGATGAAACTGTATCAGTTGTTGTACCTAATGGATTTCCCCCAGCGAGGAATATTAATCACCAGATGGATTTAGTTCTTGAAGCTAGTTTCCTAAACAAGGCAATGCATAGAATAACACCAACAAAAAGTGAAGAGTTGAATAGACAATGTCATGAGTTGTTACAGGAGTTGAATTTGAGAGAGTCTAAGTCCATGTGTTGTACCAGTAGTATTAGCACCAAAGAAGAATGGAGAGTGGAGGATGTGTATACATTCTCATGTTATCAACAAGATCACAATAAATATAGATTTCCATTGCCAAGGATGGATGATATTATGGATTCTTTGAGTGGAGCTAAGTATTTCACAAAGATAGATCTGAAGAGTGGGTACCATCACATATGTATTAGAGAACATGATGAGTGGAAGACTACTTTCAAGACCAAAGAAGGTCTTTATGACTAGTTAGTCATGCCTTTTGGGCTCACCAATGCATCGTGCACTTTTATGCAACTCATGAATGAGGTACTAAAGGAGTTTTTCGGTAAGTTTGTCATTTTTTACCTAGATGATATATTGATCTTTAATAAGACATTGGAGGAGCATTTGATTCATATTCGCAAGGTGTTTGATAAGTTGAGGGAAGTAAAGTTGTTGATAAACTTGAAGAAGTTCAATTTTGTAAAGGAGTTGGTGTACCTAGGATTGTAGTCTCAGCAAAAGGCCTGAAAATGGACCCAGAGAAAGTGAAGACTGTCCTTGTATGACATAGTCTAAGGAGTGCAACAAAGGTAAGATCTTTTCAAAGATTGGCTAGTTTTTATAGAAATTTCATAAGAAGTTTTAGATGTATTTGTGGACCCTTGACTGAAATAATGAGAGGAGATAGGAAGGAATTCAAGTGGACTATAGGAGTGGATAAAAATTTTCATTTGTTGAAATAGGAAGTTACTGAGTAGCCTATTTTAGCACTTCCTAATTTTAACAAGGTCTTTCAAGTAGAATGTGATGCTATTGGTACGACAATAGGAGTTATTTTGAGCCAAGAAGGTAGACCTATTGCTTATTTTAGTGAGAATTTGAATGATGCAAAAAGAAAATATTATGTTTATGATCAAAAATTTTATGCTATAGTTCAAGCATTGAAGAAGTGGAGACATTATCTTCTTCCTAAGGAGTTTGTTTTATATACTAATCATCAAGTTTTACAATATTTGAATAGTCAAGGAAAATTGAACCAAAGGCATTTAAAGTGAGTTGAGTTTTTGTAGAGTTATACATTTTTTTTGAAACACAAAAGTGGAAAGTCTAACAAAGTTGTAGATGCTCTTAGTAGAAGATAAATTTTGCTAACAAAAATGCAGATATAGGTGGTTGGGTTTAAGGAACCCAGTACTTTGTATCTAGATAATCCTAATTTTGGTGAAGCATGGGAGGCTTGTATAGAACCTATTACACTTGATAGGACAAAGTGGTTGGATTTCATGATCCAAGATAATATGTTGTTCAAAGGAAGCCAGTTGTGCATTCCCAAAAGTTCAATGAGAGAGAATCTCATCAAAGAGAAGCATAGTGGAGGATTGGTTGGACATTTTGGCAGAGATAAGACCATATCTTTAGTTGCTAAGAATTATTATTAGCCATAGTTGTAGCAAGATGTGAAGAATTTTGCACAAAGTTGTAGAGTATGTTAGATGGCAAATGGAGTGAAGTAGAATATAGAGTTGTATCAGCCATTACTAGAGAAGCCATGGGAGGATGTCAGCATGGATTTTGTTCTTGACTTACTGAAGATACAGCATGGGCATGATTCTATTTTTGTGGTGGTTGACAGGTCTTCAAATATGGCACATTTTATTTCTTGCAAGAAGACTAATGATGTTGTTCATGTGGCAGAGTTGTTTTTCAGAGAAGTGGTGAGACAACATGGTCTGCCAAAGAGTATAGTTTTAGATCAAGATAAAAATATGTTGGTTATTTCTAGCATACATTATGGAAGAATTTAAAGATAGATTTAAAGTTTAGTTTATCGCATCATCCATAGACTGATGGACAAACAAAAGTGGTGAATAAGAGTTTGAGAAACTTACTGAGATGTTTGGTTGGAGATAAACCAAAAGGATGGGATGTAATTTTACCACAAGAAAAAATTTCATATGAGTACTGGTAAATCACCATTCTAGATTGCATATGGGAGTAGTCTTAGAAATGCTTTTGAATTGAGGCAGTTAGATAAAGGAGAGATAAGTAGTGTTGAAGCAAAAGATTTTGTTGAACATTTGAAGAATGTCCATGAGGAAGTGAGGAAGTACATCATAGAGATGAATACACAATATAAGGCTAAGGTAGATGTGAAAAGGAGGTATAAGGAATTTTATATTTTAGATGAAGTGACGGTTCATTTGAGAAAGGAGGATTTTCCAGTGGATACATATAATAAGCTGAAGATGAAAAAGTTTGGACCATGCAAGATGGTGAAAAGCCATAATTTTGGAAATGCATATGAAGTGGAGTTGCCTATTGAATTGAATATTTCACCAGTATTTAACATTTCATACTTGATAGAGTATTATGAAGGAGGTAATGAAGATGAGGTTACAGAAGCACAGTGGAGTATTCCAATAGCTAGTTTAGCTACAAAGGAGAATGAGGAGATAATAGAAAGTCATGTTGGCAAAAGTACTAGGTACAGAGCTTATGAGGAATATCTAGTCAAATGGAAAGGGAGGCCAGTGGAAGATTCATCATGGCTAGCAAGGGAGGAGGTTAACCATATTTTTTTTCCTCTAAACACCTAAGATGTGATAGAGTCACTTCTCAAATTACCCCTTGTGTCTGATGTAGGAGCATCCTAGGTGTAAGAGCAATCTTGCATCACCAAAAAAAAAAATCAATCTTTTCTATTTTAATAAGTACTAGTAGATAGGGTGGAGAACTTTCTATTTTTAGTAAGTTTTTCATATGAGCTTGTAATTTTCTCATTTTCTATAGGAAGGTTAATTTTAGAGTTATAAGTATACCATAAAAATCTCATTGCTCCAACTTTAGTATTAGAGAAGTTATTGTAGATTTTTGGTGGAAAAGAATTTGTAGAAAAATCTTCAGGCTGACTATTGGAGAACTTAGAGTGCCTAGATGAGATCTAAAAACTTGATGGAAATGTTCTTGTATTGCTCCAAGCCTATAGATCAGAAGCTGGCATCTTCAAAAAGTGGTTATAATAGCCAATCAAAGCAATAGTTCAAGAGTTATGGCCTTTCAAAGTTGGGCTATTGAAATTTCTAAAATAATTTTTCAAAATGTATTTAGGTAACTCCATATGTATTTTTGGGGTCTTTCTGCCCTAGGTATTAAGTATGAGCATCTAGAACCTTCTTGGGTGGCATAAAATTGCCTATTTAAGGAAGGCCTGAACATTGTCTAGGACAACTCTAGGTGATAGTTCGCAGCTTGTCTTGCATATTATTGTAATGAATGCACCCATGTGGGTTAGCATATTGTACTTATGAATTCTATAATTTCACATTTGTGGCACAAATAAGAAGTCCATATTTTTTTCTCACATTTATTGTTGTTTCTTTGTTTCTGTTATGAGTTTATGGTTTAAGGGGAACATCCTCTATCATCATGTCAAAGTCTAACTAATCAAATTTACATTGTAGCTTCCTTTCCATAACTTAACCTTTCCTCTAGGTGCTTTTGGTATGAAAAATCTCTCAAATCTTTGACACGGTGTAAGGTAGGAGAATCCCCAAAGGAGATGTCCTAGCCCCCAACAAATAACCACACAATGAAAGAATAAATAATAACATAGATATTTAGATCCAAAATAATGTCAATTATCATAATATAATTATAATATTTACATCCAACATTCCTAGTTGTAAGGCCTTCTAGATTATGACCAAATACATAAGAAATTACAATAGTAATTCTACAAGATCCCTCAAAATCCAATCCCAACTCTAGCTAGTCTAGATCCATACTCTGGTAGAAACCCTCAAGGAAGATCTCAACTTGTGCTCACAAGCCCACCAAGAAATCTCCTTGTTTTTCAAGATGTAGTTCCTAGCCCTTCAAAGTTATCTCCTCCTCCACATCCTCTTCTCCAAAATGGATGATGAATAATGACTAGACAAGGCCCTCTACTTATACCAAACCAAGCCACAAGTCAGCCACTAGCAAGTTATATTAAATAAACCCTCAAGCCACAAGTCAACTTAGCAAGTTACAATAAATAAACCCTCACATTAAATAAACCCTCAATCCACAAGTTACATTTAATAATGCCACCTATTAAATGCCTTTTTTCCTCTTTCTCCATTTTTATTAATTTATTAATTATTTTTCTTCTAATTTTCATCACTTTCTCTCTCCTCCAATTTTTTTCCTTTTTTTTCTAAATAAATAAAAAAATAAAAATATATTTATGCCTTTATTTTCTAATGAAAGATTCTCCTCCATCAAACTACCTAGGTAGATAGAAAAGTGTGTTGCACACTTCAATGCCAAAAGAAATATCTACAACCATCTTTATCTTCACCAAAGGCTTCCACTCCATCAAGGATAATAAAACCAATATGCACATCATCCATATCTACTTCATCCATCCAAATATCAAAAGCATCTGAATCACCACTAACCAATCAACATGAAACTTATTACATCCATCCATAATAGCAAAAAGTGCATCCAAATCCACATCCCTAATGACAACATGTAGATCCAAGACCAAATCCACATTAGTAGAAATATGTAGCTCCTTAGCACCACATGCCAAACTCTCCATACCAAGAATCTCAATTCTCACAACAAGATGTTCTACAACACACTACTCATCACCAATAGCAACATCCATGGCTAAGTTCTCTATAATTTAGATGTCAGACTCAAACAACTAATCATGAAAAAAAGTCTTCATCCCAACATCAACAAGGTTAGTAATATCCTTAGCAACAGCCTCAAGTTGCTCTACAAGTTTCACATCAAACTCCACAAACTGATCAACAAAACCAACTTCTTCCACTTTGACCTTGCTATGCCATATTTTTTTTCAAACAAGTCTTCTAACTAGCTAGACAACTCTCTTCCAGATCAATAGACTCCAACTCTAGTAGCATACAACTTTTTTCTTTAGTTCCTCAAATCTTTTAGAAAAGGCAACATCCACAAAAATGTCCACTAAGAAATCATCTCATTAATCCTCATCTCCAATATATTATAGATTTTTGTAATCACCTTAGGGTCCAATCCTCTTAAATTCATCTTCTAAGATCTTTGCAAACCCTCTACAACAAATTGCCTATAGATCAATCTGCTTGAACAAGATCAACCTTCCATCTTCACAACCTTAGCTCCATCTGTATGTCTTCCCAAGATCATAGTGAAAACTACCTCAACTTTTGTGATTTGTCTACATGATTAGGAACAACTATGCTCTAATACCATTTGACGCAATGTAAGGTAGGAGAATCCGCAAAGGATATGTCCTAGCCCCTAGCAAATAACTACATAGTGAAAGAATAAATAATAACATAGTTATTTAGATCCAAAATAATGTGAATTCTCATAATATAATCATAAGATTTACATCCAACATGCTTAGTTGTAAGGCCTTCTAGGTTATGGCCAAATACCTAAGCAATTACAATAGTAATTCTACAAGATCCCTTAAAATCCAATCCTAACTCTAGCTAGTCAAGATCTACACTCTGGTAGAAACCTCCAAGGAAAATCTCAACTTGTGCTTGCAAGCCCACCAAGCAATCTCCTTATTTTCTAAGCTGCAACTACTAGCTCTTCAAAGTTTGCTCCTCCTCCACATCCTCTTCTCCAAGATGGATGATGAATAATGACAAGACAAGACCCTCTACTTATACCAAACCAAGCCACAAGTTGACCAATAGCAAGTTACATTAAATAAACCCTTAAACCACAAGTTACATTCAATAATGCTTCCTATTAAATGCATTTTTCCCTCTTTTCTCCATTTTTATTAATTCATTAATTATTTTTCTTCTAATTTTTGTCACTTTCTCTCTCCTCCAAATTTTTCTCCTTTTTTTTGAAAAAAAAGAATTTAAAAATAAAAAATTCTCCCTTTATTTTCATGCAGGAGGATCTTTCATCAATCAAATAGATATGACATTTAGATCAGATAGAAATATGTCTCACTAGTAGATTTGACATCATTGACAAAACAACAATTGATCCAATTGTAAGTTTCCAATAATCTCCCTCTTTGGTATTAATGGTAACACCTCAATGTATCTTAAGATCCATATCTTTACAACAATCTCCCTCTTTGGTACATCTCTCCTTCTTTTTGTTTTAGTTCATTTCTACTTTAGTAGTATATGCATCTCTCATCTTTTGTAGTCTTATATCTCTCCTCCTTTGAAAACAATGCCAAAGATACTTTAGCATTCGTGACTTTAATCACTTCATACTTCTGAATTATGTAGATATTTGAATGTCTAGCTGAATACTCTATCATTTGTCTATGACTGATCATTTATACTAATCTTTATTGTCTACCTTAGGCATCTCCCAAACTAGAGCTATCTACATCAATCTGTAGGATATTCTAAGTAGCACATTTGATGTAATGCACCTCTTCTCTTGAAGTAGCTTTATATAGGGGAATCACCCCTAATTTACCTCTAATATATTGATGAGAATCTTTAGGTAAGGCTTTAGTGAATATGTCATCAATTTGTTCTTTGGTGTGTGCATATTCTAACTTCACTCCTTTGTCTTGAACTAGTTCTCTCAAGTAATGATACTTCATAGCAATATGTTTTGTTTTTTTGTGTATCATTCGATTTTTTGAAATGTTAACAGCACTTGTGTTACCATAATACATACCACTAGATCTATAATATCTTTTTCCATTCCTTTCAGTAACTTATTGATACATATAATGTTTGAATAGTTCACTACAGCTACTTTATACTTAGATTCAATTGTTGATTGGGAAATAAAATTATGTTTCTTGAGTGTCCATGACACCAATCTCTTTCCTAGAAAGGTTACACCTCCACTAGTGTTTTTTCTATCATTAATATTTGTTTCCCAATCAAAGTTAGTGAATACCTTCACTTCAAATATTTCACTTCTCTTAGAATACAATCCATAGTCTTATGTACATTTCAAATATCTCAATATCCTTTTCACTACCATCATGTGATTTTCTTTAAGATTTTTTGAAAATCTAGCAACTATCCTAACTACTAATGCAATATCACGCCTACTATCAATAACATATTATAATTTTTCAATGATGGATCTATATAATATCTAGTTCACATTAGCAAATTCATCATTCTTAGATAAATGTCTTATAGACATAAGTGTACTCACTGGTCTTGAATCTTCCATTCCAAAAGTCTTTAGTATTTCCTTGATGTATTTGGACTGAGTAATGAAAATACCAAAATTTATTTAATATACTTGTAATCCAATAAATAATTTGATTTCACCAAACATAGACATTTTGAATTCCTTCTTCATTTCATCAACAAATGATTTGCATAATACTTATGTTCTTTCAAATATAATATCATCAACAAAGATTTCAAATAGTAGTACTTCATTTTTCACAAGTGTTCAAATATAGATTGTTGTTATAATTTGTTCTTTCAAAAAAATCTTCACCAAATAATTATGCAATCTTTCATACCATGCTCTTGGGGCTTGTTTCAATCCATAAAGCGTTTTTTTTAGTTTACATACCATATTCTTCTTGTCTAGATCAAAAAATCCTTTAGGTTGTTCAATGTATACTTCTTCCTCAAGTATACCATTCAAAAATGTAGATTTGACATCTATATGATATACCTTGGAATCCTTGTAGGTTGAATATGTAAGTAGTATTCTGACTCCTTCAATTCTTGCCATAGAAAAAAAATTTCTCCATAGTCAACTCCTTCTTGAGCATATATCCCTTGCATGCCAATCCTTCCTTGCTCCTTGTAATTTCACCATTTTCATTGAGTTTGTTCCTAAAAACCCATGTTATTCCAATCACATTTTTGTCTTTGGGGCTTGGTACTAAGCTCCAAGTATTTTTCTTCTCAATCTATTCAATTTCTTCATTCATTTCATAAATCTAATCTTCAATGTATAGAGCATCCTTTACTAATTTGGGCTCAAATTCACAAAGTAGGCATGTATCATCTTTGAGTATTTTTCTTGTCATAACACTTTCTTTAGCATCACCAATGATTTTTTCAAGTGTGTGATGTCTTCTTATAAATTTGGCTAGCACAAGTGGTTTCCTTCTTTGTTCTTCAATAGGTTCATCTTGAAAAGTAATTTCAAGCTCATTTTATCTTTCTTGTTCAAGTTATAACCTAATTTTTGCATCCTCAGTATTCTCTCTTTGATGGTTTGCATTTCCTATCTATGACTCTACATCTTATGTGTGTTTCTCGGTACCCACTATGTGTAGCTCAACATTTTTTTCTTGTACTTTATCATTTCCTATTTGTTGGGAAATTGTTGCTTTGTTTGCTTGTCCATTGGGAGTGTTGGGAGCATTATCATCCACATAGATGAATGTATTGTATTCTTTAGATTCTTTATTATATTTAATGTCACTTCTTTCTATAAATTCATCCACTTTCATAGTTTCCCTTTCCACAAATTTTTTAGTGTTCGAATTTAAACACTTGTAAGCTTTACTCTTGGTGCATAGAATATCCTAGGAACATACCTTCATCACTCTTTGCATCAAGTTTTCCCTTCCTATTATCTTCTAGTATATAGCATTTACTTCAAAATATTTTGAAATATTTCACATTAGGAGCATATCCATATCATAGTTCAAAAGATGTAGCATTTTTACCTTTCTTCACTTGACTTGCACTCTATTCAAGGTATAGATAACAATACTAAAAACTTCTCTCCAATACTCTTTGATACATTCTTCTCCATCATCGATATTCTTGTATAGTCCATTATTGATTTGTTTCTCCTTTTAGCTATCCCATTCTAAGTAGGGATTCTTGGTGTTGACATTTATATTTTGATATGTCTATCATATAAAATGCATTGAACTCATTAGAAATAAATTCACCACCTCTATTAGATCTCAAACACTTCAGACTCTTCCCTATTTTATTTTCAACTCTGGCTAACCACCACTTAAATAATTGAAAAGCATCAAATTTTGCTTTAAGAAACATTGCATCACATCATCGTAGAATAGTCATTAACAAATAGAATGAAATACTTATCTCCACAATATCTTTGAATATCAATAGGTCCACATAGGTTAGTATGAACCAATTCCAAAATATCACTAGAAGTGTATGTTTTTCTCTTGAAACTAATCTTAGTCATTTTTCCCAATTGACATTGTTTACACATACCATTGTCAAGCTTCTTTAGCTTAGAAAACCCTCTTACTTTCTTCACTTAATTTTACTAATGTTTATCAAATTGCCAAAATTCACATGTCATAACCTCTTGTGCCATAACCAAAAATCTTCTTGTGGTGCAAATAGACATGTCTCATTAGTTAAATCTAGATAGAACAAGTTACCTCTTGTCTGATCACCACTTCCAATTAGCTTACCATTAGCATCATATATCTTGGCCTTTTAGAGATGGAATTCAACTCGGTAACCTGATCTATTTAGTTATGAAACACTCAATAGATTATAGTTAAGTCCTTCAACTTAGTAAACATTGTCACTTTTGATCTTGTTGGTCAATTGAATAGTCCCTACCTTTTACAACATATTATTGGAATACTTTACAATAACTAAGGGGGGGTGAATCAATTATCCAAGGTTTAGATGTATAAATAGAACTTTGCACATCAATCAACCCATAAAACATTTATTATCATGCATGCATCCATAAGATTATGCACTCACTTAAAACTTTGTAGGTTATTGTCAAATCAACTTGCAGAAATATAAACATGAAACATAACAAATTCAGTAACACATTTGACACAATGGTTTATGTGGAAACCTAATTTGGGAAAACCCACTAGTAACAGGCTACTCTTTTTCACTCTTCTGAAGTGATGCCCTATGAAAGGCCAACCCTGTCAAAGGTTACAATACACACTGTTAAATGTGACCCTGCTAAAGGATTTCAATCAGCTTGTTAGGAGTGAGCCTTATAAGAAGGCTTTAGACCATTCACTAGGAATGTCACCCGATCAAAGAATTTACAAATGATTGTTATGTCCACCTTAATCCAAAGGATTTAACCTAGACTAATACAATTATTAGAGAGTAACAGTAATGTTTGATCTAATAACAACTTACAACTCCATTTGCAAATTACAAATCTATGTTTCAGTCCTCCATTCTGCTAGGCCTCCAAACATTCCAGCTCTGATAGCTTGTTCACCCTTCAAGCATTCATACCCTTAAGCCATCTTGCTTAACATGCCAATGCAAACTCTTCTCTTAGGTCACTTGATGAAGAAAAACCCTTGACTCCTTGTCTTCCTTAGATTCTCATACATGAAAACCATTGCTTCTAATTAGCCATCCCTATAAATGGAAAATTAAGATCTTTTCTTGTTCATTCTCCATCATCCAATTAAGGATTAGGATAGATTAGGTAGGATTCAATGAATCTACCCCATATTCCATATCACTTCTAAAAATTTCTCCTTTACTCCTCTTTGAATTCGCCTCAAAATGGTTTACCTTGAATTCTATGCCACTAGCTCATCAATATTATCTTCCACCTAGTTCACACAATCCAAAAAAACAAAATTGTTGGCTCAGGCCCATCAAATTCATGATCTTTCAAATAATGCAGCCACTCAGCATTAACTTTCTTCTGATGCTCGGCACATACTACATTTCTTGACATCCTTTATAGAATCACTCAGCATGAACTAAAGTTTACTGGTGCTCAGCATCAACTAAAATTTACTCACCATCCACTATTTTTCTTAGCATCCACTACTTGGCTTCAAATAATTTTCTACTCAGTTTTCCCTAGCTTTGCTTGGCACCTACTATCCACTTGGTCAAGCTTTGCAAACAAATTTTTTTTAACTTATTCTTCTAAACTTGCTTAGTGTAGCCAACCTTTGCAACCTTAAGTAGATTATCAATGCACCATGTTATCACTGTCTTAACTAATTATTGTACTCCTTTGTATATCATAACTCAACCTTTCCTCTAGGTTCTATTGTTACATCTTTTGATCAAATCCTCTTCATCAATCAAATAAATGATAGTACTTAAATCATATAAGTAGTTATCTTACTAGAAAATGGTAGGTTTGAAATCAATGACAAAAAAATGATTGAAACATATTGATCATACTTGTATCAATCTATTCTCAACAATCTCCCTCTTTGGCATTGATGGGAAACCAAACTAATTAACCAATCTGACTAGCTTAAAATAGTAAGACCAAAAAAATACCAAAAAGAAAATAATTCCTAGTATTGAAATCTCTCCCTCTATCATCAACTTCCATCTTTTGAATAGGTTACAAAACTCTGTTGTGTCATCCTTATGACTCCCTCTTAATTATCTTCCTCTTGCTAGGTAGATGTAATGAGTGGATACATTTCTCCCTCATATGGTGTGTTAGGATTTCTCTTCCTGTAATTTATTTTCTCCCTCTTAGATGTATATCTCTTCCTCTAGGATCTATTTAACTCTTGTATTTCTCCTATTAAATAACTATCTTCCTCTTTGAAAAAAATGCCAAAGACTTGACATCTTAATATTTAGATAAAAACTTCTTTAGTTTCTCCTTCTATCACCTTTCTTGTGATTGATTTGTAGTTCCATCTCTTTGATTACTTTAGGCAGCTCCTAAATTAAGATCCACTACATTAAGTTATAACATATGAAAATCATCTTGTTTGATGCAGGGCACTCCTTTTGTTATTTAGATAGCCTTTAATAGGGGTATCACCCCTAATTTACCTCTTAGATACTCATGAGTATCCTTAGGTAATGCTTTTGTGAAGATATCAGCAATTTGTTCTTTTGTGTTAACATATTCCATCTTCACCTCTTTATCTTGAACCAATTCTCTCGAGTAATGATACTTGATTGAAATGTGCTTAGTCTTTGTGTGCATCACAATATTCTTTGATATGTTTATAGCACTTGTATTATCACAATAAAGTGTCACTAGTTCTGTGATCTCTTCCTTCATACCATTGAGTAGTTGTTTGATCCATACAATGCTTGTACAATTTATAGTAGCAGCAACATATTTAGCTTTAGCAATAGATTGTGAAGTGTAATTTTGTTTCTTACTAGTCCATGTAACTAGCCTCTTGCCTAAGAAAAATGCTCCTTCACTGGTGCTCTTTTTATCATCAATGTTTCCAGCCCAATCACAACCAATATAGGCTCTTAATTCACATTTCTCATTTTTCTTATAGTATAAACCATACTCCTCTATTATTTTTAGATATCTCATTATTCTCTTCACAACCATCAATTCTCCTTGGGATTAGCAGAGAATCTTGCAACTATCCCTATAGATAATGCAATATCAAGTCTATTATGTACTACATATTGTAATTTTCTAATCATAGACCTATATAATGTTTGATTCACCTCATCTGAATCATCATTCTTTGATAATTTGTGTCCTATCACCATAAGTGTACTTACTAGTTGGGAATCTTTCAATCCAAAAGTTTTCAATATTTTCTTGACATACTTTGATTGGGTGATGTATATACCATAATTCATTTGATATACTTACAAACCCACAAAGAACTTGATCTCTCTAAACATAGACATCTCAAATTCTTGCTTCATTTCATTTGCAAAAGCTTTACATAAAACATCTTGACCTCCAAATATGATATCATCAACAAAATTTCAGATAACAAAATACTTTTTCCTCTCTATCTTCATGTACATATTGTTATTATCATCAATCCTTTCAAATCCAATCTTTACAAGATACTTATGAAGTATCAAATACCATGCTCTTGGTGCTTGTTTCAAACCACATAGAACTTTATGTAATCTACATACCATGTTCTTATTGTTAACATCAACAAATCCTTCTAGTTGTTCTGGGTAAACTTCTTCCTCTAATATGCAATTCAAAAATATAGATTTAACATCCATTTGATAAACTTTGAAACCTTTGTATGTAGAATAAGCAAGTAGAGTTCTTACTCCTTCCAATCTAGCAATAGGAGCAAATGTCTCTCCATATTTAATTCCTTCTTCTTGTGCATAACCTTTGCAAACTAATCTTTCATTGTTCCTTGTGACTTCACCATTTTTATCTAGGTTGTTTCTAAATAACTACTTGGTGCCAATCACATTATTATCTTCTAGTCAAGGAACTAGAGTCCATGTTTTGTTTTTCTCAATTTTTTCAATTTCTTCTTACATGGCTTTAATCCATTTTACATCTTCTAATGCATCTCTCACTATTTTAGGCTCTTTCATGCTTAGCAAACATGTATCATTTCTCAATATATTTCTTGCCATTGGTCTAGCATCTTTATCTCCAATAATTTGTGTATCAAGATGATGTCTCTTCACATATTTGGACAATCTTGGTTTAGCTCTAGTTTCTTCATTTGGTCTTTCAACTGTAGAGTCACTATGTACATCTCTATCAAGTAGTTCAGTGTCTCACTCACGTACACTAATCTCAGAATCAAAATGTGCTTCAACTTCAATCTGTAGCTTGGAATCTAAATGTATCTCAGTTCTTCAATGTAATTTGGCATTCATAGTATGTCGCTCAGTAGTCACTAAAACTTGTTGATTTGTATCTAGATTTGCAACATCTTCTTTAGCAGGCATACCTTCATAAAAGTATACAAATAATTTGTATTCTTCTAGTTCTTTCATAGATTCAACCTCATGAACTTTTGCATATTCATTAAAATTTACATTTGCACTTTTCACAACTTTGTTAGTGTTAGTATTTAAACACTAATAAGCTTTACTTCTTGTGGAATATCTTAGGAATATACCTTCTTCACTTTTTGCATCTAGTTTACCATTCCTAAAGTATTTAAGAATATAGCATTTGCTTCCAAATACCTTAAAATATTTTACATTGGGTGAGTATCCATACCATAGTTCAAAAGGTGTTGAATGAGTACCTTTCTTGACTTGTACATGGTTCAAGGTATAGATAGTTGTACTTACAGCTTCTCTCTAGTATTTCAAAGCAATATTTTTCTCGATCATGAGTGTCCTAGCATAGTCTATTACAAATGATTCCTCCTTTCAGCAATTCTATTTTGTGGAGGGGTTCTAGGGGCAGATGTATGTCTTTTGATTCCTCTATCATTACAGAACATCTCAAACTCATTTGATGTAAATTCTCCTCCTCTATCTGATCTCAAACATTTTATACTTATACCTATTTCTTTCTCAACTCTTGCTAAGTACCACTTAAACATTTGAAAAGCATCAAATTTTTGCTTCAAAAACATAATTTTCATCATTGTAGAATAACAATCAACAAACAACATAATGTGTTTATCTCATTTGTAGCTTTGCACTTTAATTAGTCCACAGAAGTTAGTATGAACAATCTCCAATATTCCTTTAGAGGTATGAGTTTTACTCTTAAAACTTGACTTTTTCATTTTGCCTAGTTGATATTGTCTACACATTATATTATTAGGTTTCTTTAACTTAGGCAAACCTCTAACTTTTCTCATGTTAATAATACTAACCAAGTTATCAAAATTAACATGACATAACCTTTTGTACCGTAGCCATACATCATCAAATTTTACAACTAGACAAGTAGCATCCTCTATGTCAGAATAGAATAGATTACTCCTAGTTTGATCACCCTTTCCAATCAATTTTCCATTAGTTTAATTTATCTTAGCAATTTTATTTTCAAACTCAACCTCGCACTAAATTATTGAGTTGTGACACACTCAATAGATTATAGTTAAGTCCTTCAACATAGTAAACATTGTCACACAAAATATTTTCTGTGAGTTTGATAGAACCTTTTCCTTTTATCAAACATGGTGCATCATTACCAAATCTTACACTATTTCCATCATAAAAATTCAAGATAATGATATTACTTTTATCTCCAGTCATGTGATGTGAACACCCTCTGTCAATGATCCATCTATCATTTTTGTTCACACAAGTCACAAGTGTAGTTGCCTCATCTTCATCAGATTCGTCCTTCATTACAACATACACCACTTCATCATCATGTTCATTACATTCATCTTTTTTTTCCTCTTCCATAATGTAGCATGACTTTTTTGTCTTTTTCTTTGTAGTACTTGTTGTCTTCATCTCTTATACTTTTGTACTTGTCACCACCTCTGTAGTTCTTCTTCTCTGGACATCTAGCAGTAATATGACCAACCTCATTACAATTGAAACAAATTATAGATAATTTACCTTTGAACTTGCCTTTACCTTTGTGGAATCTTCTTCTAGTAGTGCTTCAAGTTGTTCTACATCCTCCTCATCTGTATCATTGTCACTAGACAAAGACTTTATATTTTTCTTCTTCTTCTTCTCATTAGGTTCCTTTAATGAACTTTGTAGTTATCAAAGTTAAATAGCTCAAAAGCAATGAACCTACCTACTAGACCTTTAAGTGATAGATTATTCCTTGGTATACATCTTGGTTCTTGAATTGTAGAAATGCTAATAGTATATATAGGCAATAGTGTTCTTAAAACTTTGCTTAGTATAGTATCATCATCTATTGTGCTAGTAGCTCCTCTTATTGCATTAACAAATTCTTTTATCCTTGAAACATATTGAGCAATATTTTCACCTTCTTCCATTCTCATATCATCAAACTTACCTATGAGACTTTCAGCTTTGGCTCTTAGAAGATTAGCGTCTCCTCCATAGATGGTGGTTAAGGCATCCAACATTTTTTTTGCATTATCAAGACCTTTGATATCATCAAATTTTCCATACCTTGGGGTAGAGGCAATCCCTAACATTGCCTAGTTATGTTCTTTCTTCTTTTTCATATCCTTGACAGTTAGGGCTCTAGCAAGATCAACATGCTCAATAGTAATGGTAGATTGTGCATGATCTCCAATTCCTCCAAGGTGTAGCTTCATCAAAAAAATTCATGCAAAAAATTTATCTCTATTAAGCTTGGGTACTTCTCTTTTTGACATCTTGATCTTTGTGCTTTTAGTACCTTCAAACTAGTCCTCTTAAGTAGATGGCTCTAATACCAATTGTTGGATACTTTAGAATAACTAGGGGGGGTGAATTAGTTATCCAAGGTCCAGATATATAAATAAAACTTTTCATAGATTAGTCAACCCATAAAGCATTTATTATCATTCATGTATCCATAAGATTATGCAGTCACTTAAAACTTTGTAGGCTACTATCAAATCAATTTGCAGAAATATAAACATGAAATATAACAAATTCAAAAATATATTTGACATAATGATTTATGTGGAAATCCAATTTAGGAAAAATCACCAGTGACATGCTACTCTTTTTCACTCTTCTAAAGTAATACCCTATGAAAGGCCAACCCTATTAAAGGTTACAATACACATTGTTAAATGTGACCCTATTAAAGGATTTCAATCACCCTATTAGGTGTGAGCCTTCTTAGAGGACTTTAGACCATTTAATTGGAATGTTACTTGGTTAAAGGATTTACAAATGATTGTTAGGTCAACTTTAATCAAGAGGATTTATCCTAGACTGGTACAATTATTAGAAAGTAACAATAAGGCTTGATCTGATAACAACTACAACTCTATTTGTAGATTACGGATCTTTTTTTTAGCCCTCCATTCTACTTGGCCTTCACACATTTCAGCTCTCATCATGTTCACACTTCAAGCATATGTATCATTAAGCCTTCTTGCTTAACATGCCAATGTAGACTCTTCTCTTAGGTCACTTGATGAAGCAAAACCCTTGACTCCTTGTCTTCCTTAAGTTCTCATACATGACAACCCTTGCTTCTAACTAGTCATCCCTATAAATAGGAAATTAAGATCTTTTGTTTCTCATTCTCCATCATCCAATTTAGAGTTAGGATAGATTAGCTAGGATTCAATGAAGCTATCCCATATTCCATATCACTTCTAGAAACTTCTCATTTAATCCTCTTTGAGTTTGCCTCAAAATAGTTTACCTTGAATTATGTGCCACCAACTCATCAATCTTATCTTCCACCTGGTTTTCACAATCCAAGAAAACAAACTTGTTAGCTTAGATCTATTGAATTCATGATCTTTCAAATAATGCAGCTACTTGGCATTAACTTGCTTCTAATGCTCGGCACATATTGCATTGCCTAGTATTCTCTATAGAATTGCTCAGCACAAACTAAAGCTTATTGGTGCTTGACATCAACCAAACTTTACTCAGAATTCACTTTTTTTCTTGGCATCCACTAAAATGAACTTTTACTCAGCTCCAACTAATTCTCTAATTAGCTTGCACCGACTTTTCTCAAAACCTACTATCCACTCGGTTAATATTTATAGACAAATTGTGTTTAACTTGTTCTTCTAAACTTCTTTACTAGAGCCAACCTTTGTAACCTTAAGTAGATTATCAATACACCATGTTATGACTATCTTAATCGAGCCTTGTACTCCTTTGTATATCATAACTCAACCTTTTCTCTAGGTGCTATTGTTACATCTTTTGAGAAAATCCTCTTCATCAATTAAATAAGTGATCCTACTTAAATTATATAAGTAGTTGTTTCACCAAAAAATACTAGGTTTGACATGAGTGATGAAACAATGATTGAAACATATTGATCATACTTGTATCAATCTATTCTCAATAGTCTCCTTCTTTAGCACACATGGAATATCATTACCAAATTTTACACATCTACCTTTGTGTGGACCATTATCCTCAAATTTATCTTTATCACCATTCTTATGATTAGAGAAACCACTATCAATTATCCATCTGTCAATTTTGTTTACATAAGATAGTAATGCAGTTTTCTCATCTTTACCACAATATTATTTCATAGCAACATAGACAACTTCAACATCATTTCTTTTAGATTAATTTTCAGATTCTTCTTTAGCAATATAACAATATTTCTTACCTTTTTCATCCTTTTTTCTCTTGTAGTCTTGGTTTTCTCTTCTTCCTATGTACTTAATTTCCTTTCTTGCATCCTTATCTCCTATATTAGGACACCTAGCAACAATATGACTAACCTTGTTGCATGAAAAAAAAAAATAGCTAGTTTACATTTATATTTACCTCTACCTCTTTCAAATCTTTTTGCAATAAGGGCTTTAATTTCATCAAGCTCAACATCTAAACTATCATTTTCGTTCTTTACATGTTTTCCTTTCTTTTTGCTAAGAACTAGTTGTGACTCAAAAGTAGATTTAATAGTAGTAGGTGTATATTTATCAAAGTTAGACATCTCAAAAGTAGTAAGTCTACCAATTACACCTTCCAAGGTCAAAGTGTTAATTGGTTGGAATCTTAGTTCTTGAATTGTAGATACTCCAATGGCATATATAGGGAGTAGAGTCCTAAATACCTTACTTATAACTATTTAATCTTTGATTTCTCCATTTACACCATGAAGAGATTTAACAACTCCTTTGACTCTTGGATAATATTGCACTATGTTCTCACCTTGCATTATTCTCATGTCATCTAATTTACCTCTCAAGCTCTCTGATTTGGCTCTCAAAACATTTTCATCACCATATATGGTCTTTAGTTTGTCCCACATTATCTTTGCATTATCACATCCTTTTATATCATCAATCTCAGCATAACTTAGGGCTAAGGAAATTTCCAACATTTCTTGATTATGTTCTTTCTTTTACTTTAGTTGTTCAGTTGTTAAAGGAGTAGTTTTACTTTCACATACTTATTGTCTGCAAATTTTATAGCAACATCACTTATACTGGATATGTGTAGTCTCATCAAAGTTTTCATGCAAGAACATTCTTCTTGTTTAGGTTTGGTACCTCTCCTTTTGAGTCATTATCTTTACCTTCAAGTACTTTTAAACTTTTCTTTGTAAGCAGTTATCTATGATACCAATTGTTAAAAATATTTAAAATAATTGAGAGGGGAGGGGTAGAATTAGTTACTCAAGGTCCATAAGTACCATTTGAAAAAATTAAATATCAAAATATTCACTATTTTTCTTATCCTGTTGTTGCTCAATCTCTATTGTATTGATAAAAAATATTATTTTCCTAAACATAACATAATTTTTTGAATGTAAAATCCATCAAATGTAGAACATATAAAACATTCAACACAAGTTTGACACTAGGATTTTACATGGAAACCCAATTTGGGAAAACCCATTAGCAACAAGTACTTTTTTTCACTCTTTCAAAGTGAGCTCTGTTAGGAACCAACCCTATTAAAGGTTACAATACACACGGTTAACTGTGACTTGGTTAGAGGATTTAACACCCTATTAGGAGTTTCCCTTTTAGAGGAATTTCATCATTCCATTTATAATGTCACCTTGCTAAAGGATTTACATAGACTATTCAGTCCTTCATGTGAGGCCTCACCCTGACCCATCATTGTACAGTTGATACATTGTTATTTTGATACTTCATGACTTGACATGTCGAGACATTATTGAATAGATCAGACATTATTATATTATTTTATGTCATGTGATGTTTTACTTTGAGATGTTTAATCATGTTATTTAATTATTTATGAAAATGCATACTGATGATGTAGTCTAGTAAGTAAATGTAGAATTAAGAATATGATTAACACCTTGATTATGTAATTTTTTAATGGTTAAATATATGAGAAAAACTGAGATAAATTTTTATTTATATAAAAGATTGATGTTTTAATTTATGTGATTATCTAGATAAGTTTTGAATATATGCATATTGTTTTTCTCAAGCTACTAATGTGTGAAATGAGTGTGTAGGATTATTAGTCAGGAAACCTAACAAAGAATCAAAACTCAACCCTATGTACCATTTGTGAAAACTAGGGTTGACTCTAATGAAATATGTAGACCCCATTGTTTTGTATTTCTTTTGTATTGTAAATTGAATGTGTGCATTATCCTGTAATCATTAAGTTTAAATATTTTATAACAGTGATTCTATAGTGTTGCTTGGCACTTGTGATTTGTACATGCATTTTAGCATAATAAATAAGGTTAGCAGAGTAACCTAAAAATTCAAGATGAACTAAGTTAGTGACCTAATAGTAATTAGTTAGTAATCAAGATTAATTACCCTAATCAAAGGTTAGTGATATATTTGTATTATTAGGATTTTTAGAAAGTTCAAATATTTGAAGTATTTTAGTAGGTCCCTAAATAGTCCTAGAAGCCAAAAATTATGAAAACTAGGTACCTCGGGGGTATATGTATGGGTTGGGGGCATTTTCAACCCCTCTAGCCCCTTTTGTTAACTTTTGTGACCACCCAAATATCTCATTTTTTTTTTAGTACGAAAATTAGAATTTCACCACAAATTTGATAAGTTAAACTCCACCATGAAGTTTTTCTTAATGATAAGATTGAGTTAGAAAGCTCTAGAAGCTCTTGGTCAAGTAGGGAGTTAGGAGCCTATTTATGTAGGGCCCATTTGTCATTGCACCAAAAGTCATGACTGTTAGTGAACATGGAACACCACCTAATTAACCACCTGTGGGCAGGGGAGCGCGTCGCATCACCCAACAATCTCCCCCTCGACATGCATACCAGATGCTTACACTGGTCAGGAAGGCACCGGGGAGATTTGAACCCATGACCAGGCCAAAACTAGGCTCTAATACCAATTGTAGGGCCCATTTTTCATTACACCAAAAGCCATGAATATTAGTGGACATGGAACACCACATAATTAACCACCTGTGGGCAGGGGAGCACGTCGCATCACCCAACAATTTAGTGGCAAATTTGAGGGTGGAATATTGCTGACCCAATCTCTAGATTTAGAGAGTAAAGTTAGGATTGAAGGAAGAAGGAAGGATAGCTCTTCTTAAATTTTAGTTTGCCATAACCATTTGTGAAGGTAGGAATCCTTCAAGTTCATGTCCTCATGTCATGTTTCATTTTTTAAGTAGGTTTTTACATATGTGTGTTCGTGTGTATGATGAACATGTTGGGATGGGATTGTAATGGAGTTTCTTTAAATATTTTCCTTTGTGTTTTTCATTTGATTTTTTTGAGGGAAATTGCAAGGGATGTTTCAGCATTACTCATCCTTGGATAGGGAAAAAGTGGCCATATATGGGAGGAGGGCTTTAGTTGGACTCTGGCAGTGCAGATTCTCTCCTTATTCATCAGTACAAACCATGTTTGTGTTTTGGGAAATTGAAAACTGAAAGAATGGAAGTTCTTGTGATTATGGCCTCAAAAGGGCATCTATTATGGTGTTGTGATCGACATCTCCTATCTAGAAAAAGCCACCTTCTCCCTAATCTATTTGGTAACAAACCTGGGATGGGAGTAAATGGGTTTAATGTGTCTTCATGTTAAATCTATTTGTCTCCAAGGTTAGTTTTGTTATCTCCATGGTTACCTTGATGAAATTGCAAATTTCATAGTGGCTACCTTGGTATGGACCCAAGTAGGATTTCATAGTTGTTTCAATTCAAATGTTTGGGAGATCTCTCCTTGGGATGATGATCCTATTGTAAAAATATTATTGTTAAACTTATTTTTGAAACAATTATGACCTCAAGTTTTCTTCCCTGGTTCTTTCCGAGGGAGTCCTTGAATCGGATGATTGAATAAAATGGAGTATTTTCTTTTCATATGATATTTTGTGTAACTCAGTTTATATGCATATGTTTATTGGAAAATGGATACAATGATGTTTTACCTTTCTTGTAGCATTCTTATATTTTGAATTTGTATTCATTTGATTAATGTTAATTAGATGAAATGATGATAGATATAAGTTATGCAATTTGATTTCAAATTATGTTAAGAAAATTTAAAATTACATAAATGAAATGTCATCTTTTATTTTCATAATTGATTGAAATGGGAAATAATCCTATGTTACTATATCAACAAAACATTAAACTCTATGTTATAATCCAACTTAGAAAAAAAATTCCCCCTTGGCTCATTAAATAAATTGAAAAATTCAACACTTAGAAAAAATATAGGACTTGAGAAAATTTTACATCCTTAGAGCAAAATGTTCAGTGTCTTTTGTATGAGAAAGATTTTAATTCATTTGGAATAGAGAATATTCCACAAGATTCCATTTCAAAATAACTCCTCTCACTATTCAAATAATTATATAGAAATTATAAAGTGATATAAAAGCATAAATAAGTTTTAAAAAAGTGTGCAAAAAAATAAATAGACTTATTTAAATTGAAATATAATCCTATCTACCCTTAACCAATCTAAAGCCACCTAACAACTTTACATCATTACCATTCAAAACAAAGAAGCAACCTTTTTTCTAAACATAGGAGCTACTATCATTCCTAAAGTTTTCACCTCACACATCAACTGACATCCCTTGAGACCAAGGCAATGCAAAATTTGAGGAAGGGGTGGCATATTAAATAAGAGGGGGCGACATGTTTGAATGGGCATGTTCCAGCCTTGACCACTCCCCATTCACCCCAAGGCACATGAGCCCTTGCGCAGTGTGGAAGGGAATGTGGGGACCCTACACCCACATGGAAAGGAGGAGGGTGGGGTTTCGGTGGTGTTTAAGTGCCATGAATTATGGCATGCTTAGGTGCTAAGGGGTGTGGGGTAGATAGGTAAGGGTTAGGGGTAGTTAACATTAGTGTAGTTTAAAGTGTAGATAGGTAAGGGTTAGGGGTAGTTAACGTTAGTGTAGTTTAAAGTTAGGATTTTTATTAGAAGTTAAAAGTTAGTTGATATTAAGTGGAGTTAATAAAGATTAGTTATTTAAGTTAGATGTTAGAATACGTATTTAGGATTTGATGTTCATAGTTAGTGTTAGATGTAATTAGTTAGTTTATTATTTTTGTTTTAATATTGTAGTGTAAGATTAAAGTTAGGATTTGTATATTATATGTTAATGTTAGTGTAGTTAGTATTTTATTTTAATTTTAATATTTTGATTTGTTAGATTTAGATTTATTTAAATTGTTACTAATGTAATTTAATTATGTTATTAATTAGTATTTTGTTTAATTAATATTACATTGGTAAAGTTAATTTTATTTAAAATAAGTTGTAGTTAGTAATCTTTATAAATAAGAATTTAATGGTTGGTAGTTAGATTAGTTAAGTTTAATGGATTATAGGTTTAATTAAATTTAGTGTTTGGAGCATGTAAGGTTATCCTTGTTTTAAATCAAACTATATGAAATGTCTAGATATGTTTACTTTTAGATTAGGATTAGGGTTTAAAGTGTTATTATCTAGTATTCTAGTTATTTATATCCATTTAATTAAGTGATAAATGTTGTTTCATTTTTGAATACTTAAATATTGATTAAGAAAATAAAAAGTGGAAGATTTGGTGTAGGGATTAATTTAATATAAATAAATGTTAAAATCAATTAAACAACAAATGATTAAATCCTACATGAGTTGTTAAAACCACTAAAATAAAGTGTTAAGGTATTGCTAGGGGAACCTATACCTATCTCTCAACATACCTATAGTTTAACTTGTGAAACAAACATATCAAATTATATCAAAACCCTATGTGTCATGTAAGTTATAGTCAACCCTGTATCAACGTAGTAATTTTATTAAACTTAAAAAATAAAAATAAAAATCACGTGTTTTGTCCCATATTTTGGGCATGACATTTTGGTATCACAAGTCATGTTTCAACTCTAGGAATCTAAAACCATTATGTTTCTACTTAATCTAAACTTTAATCTTTGTAAGATACCTCCCATTACGATAAGCATTCAACACAGTAGAGGTCATAGAGCAAGAGGTGGTATGGTAGTACAGGAGGATGGACCACCACCACCACTGAACCTAAATTAGGACATTAGATGCCCTTCAAACCCTAATTGGCGTAGTCCAACAAATGCTACCACTCATTATATAGCCAGGGAAAAAAATTCCCAAAGAGGAAGCACAAGGACACAAAGGAGGTAGGGCCAGTGGTAGAGAGAGGAGTAGGAGTCCCCCATTGAGGTACGTTGAGGGATAGGATGGTCATAAGGGTGATTCAATACATCAATTAGGACCACCACTTGATAGACCTCTTAGACATGTAGGAGATGAGATTAGGGAGTTTATACAACTCCAGCCACTATTGTTTATCATTTCCACTAATGAAGCAATAGCAAAGGCCTGATTATAGAGTTTGCGATGGTGTTTTGGATTATATCCTTATGGGAGTAATCTAAAGGCATGACTACCAGTCCATCAGCTGAGAGAGAATGCCTCCAATTGGTGGAAACAAGAGGAAACTATAGGAGGAGTGAGGATGGCAACCCTCACATGGGAGATATTCTTGGTTGAATTCTAAAAGAGGTACCTTTCTGAGCACTTCAAACAAAAGTAGATAAAGAGATTTCATTCTCTACATAAAAGGGGCCTCATAGTAGCTCAGTATGAGAGCGGGTTTCTTGAGATCCTTCCTTATGCTAAATACATGAAGGATGAGAAACTGTGAGTCCATCATTTCATCATGGGCCTGAATTTCTCACTCTAGGGTGCAATTCATTTGGCCTTCCCTACCACCTCCAGATAGGTAGTTGAGATAGCATTAGTTTCTAAAGATACTCAGGGTAGATAGGAATCTTAGGATTAGACTCAGAACCAAAACTCTACCTAGTAGTCAAGATGGCAGAAACCCCTTGGAAAGGGAATCAAAATTATGCAGCAAGGTCCTCTAAGGGCCAACAGTTTTAGCAGTAGAAACCACAACAATAATAATAGAAACCCTCATAAGGCTATCAGGACTCTAAACCCAAGTAGTAACAGTCATAGGGTCCTAGACAATATCAGAAGGTACAGGCCCCATAGTCACAATCAATGAAGACTCAACAGTCTTCTAGGGGTGGATACAGTAGATCTCATAGGTCAAGAGTCTGACGACAATCTAGATTATAGGGTGTACAATCTTATACCCAAGGACCGTGCTACACTTGTGGTGGCATGGGTCATATAACTAGAGGGTGTCTATAGGGATAGTCATCCAGTGGTCAAAGAGGGGCTATCTCAGAGCCTACAGTTGGTGACATGGGTAGATCCCATAAAGTTTTTGCAATGGTTGACAACTACTAGGCTGAGCATCAAGCCATAGTTATTGATGCCATAGGTATAATACATGGTAGTATGGTTGTTATTTGATTTGATTCTAGAGCTACTAAATTTTATATCTCAATATGTAGTGGAGCATTGCAAGCTAGTGGTAGTTAGATAAAATGTCAGTTGGGAAGTAGAGTTAGCCTTAGGAGCCAGAGTGTCAGCTAGTTCCATGGTGCATAATTTCTAGATTTAGATTGGAGACATGACCACAATGTTTGATCTACACATTACACCTCTAGGTTCTTATGATGTTATCCTTTGCATGGATTTTCTTTATGCCCATAGTGCCAAGATGGATTGTCAACAAAAGAGGGTAGAATGTGTGGATGAATATGGGATCCCTAGAGTGGTCTTTAGAGTAAGGAGACCAGTATCCCTTCATATGATTTTTGCTATGCAACTTAGATGGTTCATGCAAAAGGGATGTCAGTTATTCCCTATCACCATTAGTGATAGAGAGGAAGATTCAGGTGGAGAGCCATTCCTTGATGATTTTCCAATCTTGCAAGAGTTTGTAGATGTATATCCTTTAGAGCTCCCTAGTATGCCTCTACCTAGAGCAATGGATTTTAACATAGATCTTGTGCCAAGAGCAAAGCCCATATCAAGAGTACTGTATAGGATGACTACTCATGAGCTTGGTGAGCTAAAGACTTAGTTGGAGGAACTATTAGAGAAAGGGTATATTCAACCTTGTGTGTCACCTTGGGGTGCACCAGTGATCTTCATAAAGAACAAGGATGGATCACTTAGGTTGTGCATTGATTATTGCCAGTTGAACAAAGTAACCATCAAGAACTGATACCCACTTCCTAGGATTGATGATCTCTTCTATCAATTACATGGTGATCAAGTATTTTTGAAGATAGTTCTAAATTTGGGTTATCATCAGTTGAGGATTATGGATAGTGATATCCACAAGATTGTATTTTGTATGAGGTATGTTCACTATGAGTTCACTATGGTACCATTTGGCCTCATGAATGCTCTAGCTGTATTCATGAGCCTCATGAATGGAGTATTTTATATGTTTTTAGATAAGTTTTTGGTCATATTTCTTGATGATATTCTGATATATTTTCATAAGAAGGAGCATGAAGAGCACCTGAGACATGTGTTACAAAAGTTGAGAGAGAACCAATTGTATGGCATCTTATCAAAGTGTATGTTCTATAGACCTGAGATACATTATTTGGGTCATGTTATATTAGGAGATGGAGTCTCTATAAATCCATCAAAGATTAGGGCCATCATGGATTGGCCATCACCCACTAGTGTCATTGAAGTGAGAAGCTTTATGGGACTAGCAGGATATTATCGACACTTTATTGTGAGATTCTCTAGATTGGCAAACCCAATCACATCTCTTTAGAAAAAGAGGAAGAAGTATAAGTGTATAGAGAAGTGTGATAAATATTTCCAAGAGCTCAAGAGAGCCCTCAAGAGTGCACCAATTCTTGTAGTGCCAGATCCTTCAAATTTTATGGTGTGCACCGATGCATCTTTGGACAAGATAGAGGTAGTCCTTATGCAGGATGGGTGACCTATTTTCTTTGATTCTAAGAAGTTGAAGATTCATGAACTCAATTACCCTACTCATGACCTAGAACTTGCAGCAGTTGTTCATGCTTTAGTAAGGTGGTGACACTTCCTTCTAGGTCATAGATTCAAACTTCATTCTAACCACTAGAGCTCGTAGTACATATTTACATAGTTGAACCTTAATGCAAGGCAAAGAAAGTGGATGGAGTTCCTTTGTGAGTATGATTTTGATGTTTATTACATCAAAGGAAAGGAGAAAGTGGTTGTAGATGCCTTAAGTAGAAGGCTCCATGAGCTTTCATATGTAACTACTTGCATCAATTTGAGAGAGTGAATCCTACATCATTTTCTAGTAGATGAGTTGTATGCAAAAGTTAGTCAGGAGGTGCATTCTTAGAAACCCTTGGAAGGGAAGTATTTAGAGTATTCATTGGAGTCCAATGGAATTTTTCATCATAAGGGATGTATGTATGTACCTTCCATTGGAATTTTGAGTGAGCTCATTATACTTGAGGCTCATAGAGCACCTTATGTAGCACACCCTAGTGTTAAGAAGTTAAATGCAAATTTGAGGTAGCTATATCATTGACTAGGCATGAGAGTATATATTGCTAAATACAGATCCGAGGTAGCTATAGCATTGGCCAGGAATTAGAGTATAGATTGCTAGCATTGTTACAAGATGCCTTGAGTGTTAGAGGGTGAAAGCAGAACACCATCATCCCAGTAGGCTTCTTCAACTTTATGAGATTTTAGAGTGGAAGATATCCATAGATTTTATCATTTCTCTTTCCATGTCTTCTTGCCACCATGATGCCATTCTAGTGACAGTTGACACATTGACCAAGGTTTCCCACTTCTCACCCATTTGTACTACATACACATCATGAGAATAGCTCAAGTGTTTTTATAGGAAATTATCAGACTTCATGGCATTCCCTATAAGATCATCTCAGATAGAGACTCACTATTCACTTCATCCTTTTGGAAAGAGTTACAAGTAGCATTGGGCACCAAACTCAATTTCAATACAGTGTACTATCCTTAGACTGATAATCTGACCAAGCGAGTGAATCAAGTATTGGAGGAGATGTTATGTATGTACGTGATGGACCATTAGGTCAAATGGGAGGAATACTTACATCTTGTCAAGTTTTCCTATAACAATGGGCATCATTCCTCCATAAGTATGTCACCTTATGAGGCCTTGTATGGAAGACCTTTCAAAATGCCCTTGAGTTGGTATAGGATTGAGGATAGGGTATCTATTGTCCCTTAGTTAGTTAAAGAGATAGAATAGCAAGTGACCCTAATTAGAATACACCTTAAAGAGGCATAGGATAGGAAGAAGAAGTATGTTGATGCGAAGAGTATAGATTGTGAGTATAAGGTTGGAGAAAGAGTTTTCTTGAGGGTGCTACTAAACAAGAGTCTAATCTGATTTGGAAAGGCCTCTAAGTTGGCACCTTGGTTCATTGGACCATTCAAAATCCTAGAGAGGTTAGGACCTATTGCATATTGTCTAGCCTTGCCACCTAGCCTATCACACATCCACAATGTGTTTCATGTTTCAGTACATAGAGGATACATTTATGATGAGTCTCATAGTATAGATTGGAATGCCTTGTAGGTGGAGTCAGATAGGTAGTTAGTGCTAGATCCTATCCATATTATTGCATAATAGACCCTAGCTCTTTGAGGTTGAGAACTAGACCAGGTTAGGGTCTAGTGGGATTGTTATGTTAAGGTCACAACTTCATGGGAGGATGCAGGAATATGAGATTCCAATACCCATATCTTTTTGATGAACTCCAGGAGGAAGTTCATGCCTAGTGGGGGAGGATGTGAGGCCTCACCCTAACCCATCATAGTATAGTTGATATATTGTTATTTTGACACTTCATGACTTGATATGTCAAGACATTCTTGGATAGACTAGACATTATTATGTTATTTTATGTCATGTGATATTTTACTTTGAGATGTTTAATCATGTTATTTAGTATTTTATGAACATGCATATTGATGATGTAGATAGTTAGTAAATACAAAATTGGGAATGTGATTAACACCTTGATTATGCAATTTTTTTAATGGTTAAATATATGAGCATAAATGAAATAAATAGTTATTTATATGAAAGATTGATGTTTTGATTTGCATGATTATCTAGATAAGTTTTGAATATATGCATGTGGTTTTTCTCAAGCTACTATTGTGTGAAATGAGTGTGCAAGATTATTAGTAGAAAAATTTAATAGAGAATCAAAACTAGACCCTATGTACCATTTGTGAAAACTAGGGTTGATTCTAATGAAAGATGCAGACCCCGTTGATCTTATTTCTTTTATATTGTAAATTGAATGTGTGTATCATTTTGTAATCATTAAGTGTTAATGTTGTATAACAATGATTTTATAGTGTCACTTAACACTTATGATTCGTATAT
The DNA here is from genome assembly GCA_028749045.1 of Cupressus sempervirens. Classification (NCBI taxonomy): domain Eukaryota; kingdom Viridiplantae; phylum Streptophyta; class Pinopsida; order Cupressales; family Cupressaceae; genus Cupressus; species Cupressus sempervirens. Next base: position 528,161,247 of record CM053787.1, read on the forward strand.
GCTTTTTAGCATGATAATTAGGGTTAGCTAAATAACCTAAAAATCTATGATGGACTAGGTTAGTGACCTAATACTAATTAATTACTAATCAAGATTAATTACCCTAGTCAAAGTTTAGTGATAAATTTGCATTCTTAGGGTTTTTAGAAAGTCCAAATATTTCAAGCACTTTAATAGGTCCCTAAATAGTCCTAGAGGCCAAAAATTATGAAAATTAAGTACCTCAAGGGTATATGTCTGGTTTGGGGGCATTTTCCACCCCTCTAGCCCCTTTCATTGACTATTGTGACCACCCAAATATTCCATTTTCACTTTAGTGCGAAAATTCAAATTTCACCATGAGTTTGACAAGTTAAACTCCACCATGAAGCTTTCCTTAATGATAAGATTGAGTTAGAAGACTCTAAAAGTCCTTGGTCAAGTGGGGAGTCATTGCATTTTGTAATTGGTTGAGTTAGGAGCCTATTTAGTGGTAGATTTGAGGGTGGAAGATTGTTCACCCAATCTCTAAATTTAGAGAGTAAAGTCAAGATTGAAGAAAGAAGGAAGGATAGCTCTTCTCAAATTTTAGTTTGTCATAACTATTTGTGAAGGTATGAATCCTTCAAGTTCATTTCCTCATACTATGTTTCATTTCTTAAGTAGGTTTTTAAATATGTGTGTCCGTGTGTATAATGAACATGTTGGGATGGGATTATAATGGCGTTTCTTTAAATATTTTCATTCATGTTTTTCATTTGATTTTTTAAGGGAAATTGTAAGGGATGTGTTGGCATTACTCACCCTTAAATAGGGCCAAAGTGGCCATGAATGGAAGGAGGGCTTTAGTTGGACTCTGGTAGTGTAGAGTCTCTCCTCATGACGAGGAGAGGGAAAGAATAGGGTGTTATGGGCCCTTACTCATCAGTATAAACCATGTTTGTATTTTAGAAAATTGAAAAGTGAAAGAATGAAAGTTTGTGTGATTATGGCCTTGAAAGGGCATCTATTTTGGTTTTGTGACTAATGTCTCCTATCTAGAAAAATCCATCTTCTCCCTAGTCTAGTTTGGTAATGAACCTATTGTACAAACCTGTAATGGGAGTAAGTGGGTTGAATATGTCTTCATGTTAAATCTATCTATCTCCATGGTTACCTTGATGAAATTGCAAATTTTATAGTGGCTACCTTGTTATGGAGCCAAGCAGGATTTTAGAGGAGTTGTTTCAATTCAAATGTTTGGAAGATCTCTCCTCGGGAGGATAATCCTATTGTAAAAATGTTATTGTTAAACTTATTTTTCAAAAAATTATGATCTTGTGTTTTCTTCTATGGTTCTTTCTTGAGGGAGTCCTTGAATGAGATTATTGAATAAAATAGAGTACTTTCTATTCATATGATATTTATTGTATTTCAGTTTATATGCATATGTTTATTGGAAAATGGATGCAATGATGTTTTACCTTTCTTGTGGCATTCTTATAGTTTGAATTTGTATTCATTTGATTAATTTTAATTAGATGAAATGATGATAGATATAAGTTATGCAATTTGATTTCAAATTATGTTAAGAAAATTTAAAATTACATGAATGAAATTTCATCTTGTATTTTTGTAATTGATTGAAAGGGGAAATAATCCTATGTTATTGTATCAACAAAACATTAAAATCTATGGTATAATCCAACTTAGGAAAAAAAGAGTCCCCCTTGGCTAATTAAATAAATTGAAAAATTCAACACTTAGAAAAAAATATCGGATTTCAGAAAATTTTGCATTCCTTAGAGCAAAACGCTCAGTGCCTTTTGTATGATGAATATTTTAATTCATTCGAAACAAAGAATATTACACAAGATTCCATTTCAAAAAAAAAAATTCCTCTCATTATTCAAATAATTAGATGGAAATTATATATTGATATAAAATCATAAATAAATTTTAAAAGGTAAGTAAAATAAATAGACTTATTAAATTTGAAATATAATCCTATCTACCCTTAACCTATCTAAACCCACCTAACAACTTTACATCATTACCATTCAAAATAAAGAAGCAACCTTTTTTATAAACATAGGAGTTGCCACCATTCCTAAAATCTTCACCTCACACGTCAACCAACATCCCCTGACACCAGGGCAATGCAGAACTTGAGGAAGGGGCAGCATATTAAATAGGAGGGGGCAGCATGTTTGAATGGGCATGTTCCACCCTTGACAACTCCTACCCCAAGGCACATGAGCCCTTGGTCAATGTGGAAGGGAATTTAGGGACCCTATGCCCATTTGGAAAGGAGGATGGTGGGGGTTAGGTCATGTTTGAGCGTCATGAATTAAGGCATGGTTAGGCGCTAGGGGGTGTGGGGTAGATAGGTAAGGGTTAGGAGTAGTTAAGGTTAGTGTAGTTTAAAGTGAGGATTGTTATTAAAAGCTAAAGTTAGTTGATAGTAAGTGATGTTAATAAAGATTAGTTATTTAAGTTAGAGGTTAGAATATGTATTTAGGATTTGATGTTAGTAGTTAGTGATAGATGTAATTAGTTAGTTTATTATTTTTGTTTAAATAATGTAGTTAAAGATTTAAGTTAGGATTTGTATATTAGATGTTAATATTAGTGTAGTTAGTATTTTGTTTTAATTTTAATATTTTAATTTTTTTGATTTAGATTTATCTAAATTGCTACTAAAGTAATTTAATTATGTTATTAATTGGTATTTTTTAAAATTAATATTATATTGGTGAAGTTAATTTTATTTTAAATTAGTCTTAGTTAGTAATCTTTTTGAATAAAATTTTAATGGTTGGTAGTTAAATTAGTTAAAGTTATAATGGATTATAGGTTTTATTAAATTTAGTTTTTGGAGCATGTAAGGTTATCCTTGTTTTAAATCAAACTATATGAAATGTTTAGATATGTTTTCTTTTAGATTAGGATTAGAATTTAAAGTGTTATTATCTCGTATTCTAGTTATTTATATCCATTTAATTAACTAGTAAATAATGTTTCATTTTTGAATATTTAAGCTTTAATTAAGAAAATAAAAAGTGGAAGATTTGGTGTAGGCATTAATGTAATATAAATAAATGTTAAAATCAATTAAACAATGAATGATTAAATCCTACACGAGTTAAAACCAGTGAAATAAAGTGTTAAGGTATTGCTAGGGGAACATATACCTGTCTCTCAACATACCTATAGTTTAACTTGTGAAACAAACATATTGAATTATATCAAAACCCTATGTGTCATGTAAGTTGTAGTCAACCCTATATCAACAAAGTAGTTTTATTAAACTTTAAATAAATAAAAAAGTCCATGTATTTTGCCCCGTATTTTGGGTATGACACTTCAAATGATTGTTAGGTCAACCTTTGATTAAAAGTATTTCAATACAAACTATTTACAATTATTAGAAAGAAAAAATAGGGTTTTGATCTATATGATTACAACTCACTTTTGCAAGTTTAGATCATTGTTTGGTTCATGTGTTGATTCACTGATATGTTCCCTTGTCAACTCTATCTCTTAACTTATTCAGAAACTATTCAACCATTCCTCCCCCTTTACATCAAAACTTAAGCCTTCTTTTCAAATTCACTTATCAACATCAACAACATATGCACAAGAAATTTCTTTTTCTTCGTCCTCACACTCACACTTGTGTTTACCCTTGTGCATCTAAGTTCCACCTTTTTTTTTTTGTGCATACATCCCTTAAATTTCATCTCTATACCTCCTAAAATAAGTAATTTTTGCTTTTTCATTTTCCATAATCACCATAAATCTTAGGGTTTATGATCTGGTTTATCAGATTCATTGTAATTATCCACCTTCTTGATCATCCTCTAGAAACTTCTCTAGAATTTTTCTATTGTGTCTTTACCTAATCCTATCCTTAATTTAATGATCCAACTCATTAATCTTATCTTCAACATGGTTTAAATATCCCAACAAATCAATTGAGTCAATTGGAAATCGTTATTCCTCAAATATATTCAAAATAGTAACACTCAGTAATCACTAAGTTTTGACACTCAGTCATCACTAAGTTCTAATATCCATTCATCGCCAATCACTCTGTCAATGTAGAACTTCTTGGAATGGCATCAACTAACTTTCTCAATTGATACTAATGCTTAGTCAACACTATATTTTCTCGGCACTTATTGTGGCTTAGTTGACATTAGCATCACTCTGAATTCCTTAATCTTTTACTCTATTACATGGCTAAGCTTTACATTCTTTATATACAAACAATCACTTTGTCCTATCAAAGTATAACTAATCAAATGTCCATTGTAGCTTCCTTTCCATAACTCAACCTTTCCTCTAGGTGTTTTTGTTATAAGAAATCTCACAAATCCTCTTCATCAATCAAATAGATATAAAATTTAGGTCAGATAGAAATATGTCTCACTAGTAGATTTGACATCAATGATAAAATAAAAATTGTTCCAATTTTAAGTGTCTAACACCATCATGTGATTCTCCTTAGGATTAGTAAAAAATCTTGTAACTATTCCAACTGAAATGCAATGTTAGGTATGTTGTGAAAAACATATTGCAATTTTCCAATCATTGATCTATACAATGTTTGATATACATCTATAGAATCATCATTTGGTTATGCTCCTAATTCTTTTTAATTTTCTTAATTAGCATGGATCTTGGAACTTCAATGCCTTCATTTTCAAAATAGTTAAGTGCAGAATCTCCAATACTAGATTAATGCAACTTCATTATCCTTTGCCATGCTGAGGAGTTCTCCTTGCTCAACTTGGGTACCTCTTTCTTTTGCATTTTAATCTTTATCTTTAAGTCCTTCAAACTTTCACACAAGAACCAATGCTCTAATACTAATTGTTAGAATATTTAGAATAACTTAGAGGGAGGTGAATTGGTTATCCTCAAGTCCAAATGTATAAAACTAATGTTTAAAAACTCTGGAAAACTTGATCAAACTCATGAACAACATATCAAATAAAACTATCCATCACCATTCAACTTATTTATTCCATTTTAGCTATTTGTTCAATATGTACGAACTAGTAGAAAATGTTACTGTTAACAATAAACTTCAAACTTAAAAATAGTAAGTGGCATAAACACATAACAAGCATGCACACAATGTTTGACACCAGTATTTAAAGTGGAAGCCCAATTTGGAAAAAAACACCAAGTATCATGCTACCACTTTTCACTCTTCTAAAGTAATCTCTATTGGGAGCCAACCTTGTTAAAGGTTACAAAAAGAACTATTAGGTGTGACCCTATTAAAGGATTTAATCACCCTATTAGGAGTGACCTTGTTAGAAGAATTTACAACATTCCCTTAGAATTTCACCTTGTTGAAAGATGTACAAATGATTGTTAGGTCAACCTTTTTCAAAAGGATTTTACTACTACCACAATGATTAGAAATTAACACCTAGGTTTTATTTGATAACATAAAACCCACTTTGAAAATTTAGATCTCCATTTAGCTCAATCACAATCCATTGACTGGACCCCATCTCTCTCAACAACTTAGATACTTGGAAGCTCTTCAAGAAATCTCCCACATCACAAACTTTGCACTTCTCCTTTACAAGTTTGTTTTCCTCTTATCTCCACAAATTCTAGTCCAATGGCCAACATAAAGCATCTCATATTCCTCCTTAAATAAGTAGCTTATATATTTTGTCGCTTAAACATAACTGTAGATCTTAGGGTTAGGATTAGATTAAATGGATTCAATGAACCTAGTCATCATTTGTTCTTATTTTTCCTCTTGAAGATTCTAGAAATATTTCCTCAAATATTATCCTCTAATCACTTAACTAATCTTTACCATTCATTTAATTATACACCTCATCAATCGTTATTGTCAACATTTTTGATTATTTTGAGAATTCAACTATGTCAACCACAATTTTTTTTTCCTTAAACTATAAGTTTGCTAACACTAGGTCATAACTATGTTCTATTGTTGGGTCATCACTAAATTGTATTTCTCAATTTACACTCTACAACTCAATCATTACTATCACTCAACATTCTTTGTCACTCAAAAATCTTTGTCACTTGGTGTTCTTTGTCACTCAAACAATACTAATACTCGACCAACATTCTTATGCTCGATAATGCATAAGTTTCTAATAGTTTTCTTTAGATACTCGGTCAATTTTATTAGTTTGATTGCTTCAATTAACTCATTTTCTTCTCAAATTATCTTTCTTCCTTACTTATTGTAATGGATAAACAACACATTATCTTGTCAAGTACTAACTCATCAAATGCCTATTGTAATTCCATCACACTTTCACAACTCAACTCAACCTTTCACTAAGTCATATCATGACCTCTTCTTTTCAAATCATCTTCATCAATCAAATGTGATATGGAACTACACTCTGTTAAAACAAATCTTACCAATAAGGTTTGGCATCAATGACAAAATAACAATTGTTCCTCAGTTATAGTTCAACATATTGTTGGGTCATTTGGCATCCTCATCAATCGTTGTAGAAAATTTGGTTGAATCCTAATGGACAGTCCCTAAATGTTGATTGATTAAAATTAATAAAGAAAAGGCCATTAATGGTAATTTATTTTTGATCCCTCATATAGGTATATATGACCTAATGTAATTACTTAGATGTTGATGTGATAGAGGAACATGTATCATATATGTTCCATGACTAAGTGTTGATTGTATTTTTCGTTCATAGCATAATTTGATTAATGTTCATTTGCATCTTGATTTCAAATTAAAAAGAGTACCATTAAAATTTGAATTTTTAAAATCATTAATTATTAAGGTAAAGGAATATATTTCCATAAGAAATCCCAATATTTCAAGAAATCATATATATTTATCTTCATAAGAAAAATGATGAATGGTACTCCCATTAATAACAGAAAAAAAATAACAAAAAATAAATAAATAATGACAAATTGCTAGAACAAAAATTTGGCTTCTTATTATCTCCAAAATTATGGGATTACAAATTTCAAAAAAAAAAAATGTAAATCCATGTGGGCATTTTCCCAAATAGCCCTACAGGCCTTCTTTTATATAGGCAATTTTCCATCACCTTAGAAGGTCCTAGAAATTTAACCCTAGACTCAAAAGCTTATTAACCCTAGATTATTATTATTATTCATATGTTATTAAATTATATTAGGGCCCAAAAACTTTTATAAATCAAAATCAATTTTGAAGAAAATTCATTTTTGCCTATTTTAGGTGGCAGGACTTTCAAACACCATGCCTCATCGCCAGATGCTCTAATTGACTACTATGACCCTATTTTGGAAATTTCATAACCTAATATATAACACCTTACTCATCAAATATCTATTCAATTGAGGTCTCCCCCCTTTATGGAGCCTCTAAAACCTCCAAAGTAGAGTTCAAAGTTTTTTTACCCAATTGTCAATACCAGAAAAGTTCAATAACTTCACAAATACACTTGATATTTCAATGAAACTTTACTAGTATGATGATATATCTAAACTGAACCTCAAGGGATGAAATTGGAACATTTTGAGTTAAAAATAAAAACTTACTAAAAATAGTAATTCCTTAGAAATAATAACTCTACACTAAGATAACACTTATTGAAAGATAAACCAAAAATATTTTTGGGTGATTTGAGAAGTGACCATGATGCTCTTCCATTATACACCTAGGATAATTTGATAATTGACCATGTTATATCTCATGTGTTTAGATTAAAACTAAGATGGTTAACCTCCTCCATTTTTCATCCATGTTAAATCTTCAATAGGTTACCCTATCCATTTGACAAAATATTCATGTCATATATTTTTAAAAAGTTCAATAACTTCACAAATACACTTGATATTTCAATGAAACTTTACTAGTATGACGATATATCTAAACTGAACCTCAAGGGATGAAATTGGAACATTTTGAGTTAAAAATAAAAACTTACTAAAAATAGTAATTCCTTAGAAATAATAACTCTACACTAAGATAACACTTATTGAAAGATGAACCAAAAATATTTTTGGGTGATTTGAGAAGTGACCATGATGCTCTTCCATTATACACCTAGGATAATTTGATAATTAACCATGTTATATCTCATGTGTTTAGATTAAAACTAAGATGGTTAACCTCCTCCATTTTTCATCCATGTTAAATCTTCAATAGGTTACCCTATCCATTTGACAAAATATTCATGTCATATTTTTTGTGTTTCTACCAACACAGTTTTCTAAGATCCTTCAATCTCCTATGTAGATAAATTATTTGTTGGAATAATCCACTATGCTTTTGTGACCTCATCTTCAATACCTCCTTCATGATACTCTGTCAAATCTAAAATGTTAAACACTAGCGAAATATCTAGTTAATAGGGAAACTCTACTTCATAGAATTTCTTGAGTCATGCTTCTTCAGTGCCTTTCATCATCCAAACTTCTCCATTATCAACTTATTATACATTCCTACTATAAATCTCTCTTTCAAATGAAGCATGACTTCATCAACAATTTGGAATTTCTTATGTCTCATTTTCTCATATTCCTTAGCCTTGTACTATGTATTTATTTTGGTAATGTGCTTCCTCGCCTCCTCATGAATTTTCTTCAAGTGTTCTCCAAAATATTTGGCTTCTGCACTACTTGTATCCCCTTTCTCCAACCTCTTTAATTTAGAGGAATTTCTAGGACTTCTTCCATATATTATCTAGAATGGTGATCTACCAATGCTCCTATTGACAAAAATATTGTATGAAAATATATCCCATGGTAAAATAAAACTCATCCCTTTGGTTTATCTCTAACCAAGAATTACAACAAATATTCAAAACTCTTGTTCACCACTTTTATTTATCCATTAGTTTGTGGATAATGTGTTGAGATGAATTTTAAATATTTTCTAACCTCTTCCAAATGTTCTCCAAAAGTACCCAACAAACTTGGTATCTTGATCTAAAACTATAATTTTTGGTAGACCATGTAGTCTCCTTGCTTCTAGAAGAAACAATTCTATGACATGAAAAACATCATTAGTCTTCTTATACGAAATGAAATGTGCCATCTTTGAAAACCTTTCAACCACCACATGTCCTCTTCAGATCCTTATAAAACCAAGAAAAATTTTCATATTTATATCCTCAAATAGCTTCTCTGGTATAGTAATGACTAATATTAACCTATAATTTTTATTTCTCCTTGTTCCATCTAATATATTTAGAAACTATATACAAAATTCTTAACATCTTTTTGCAACTATGGCCAATAATAATTCTCACTAACTAGAGCAATGATTTTATCATGGCCAAATAATTTAGCCATCCCTCCACTATGCTTCTCTTTAATGAGATTCTCCCTCAAAGAACTCCTTGGAATGCATAATTAACTTCCTTTGAATAGCATATTACGTACAAGATTTCCAAGCTTTATCAAATTTGAGGTCCTCTAGATACAAACTCTTGAGTTTCTTGAACCTAAAAACCTTAATTTGCATCTCTATCAATAAAATATATCACTTGCTAAGATCATTTGCAAACCTATTAGACTTCTCACTCCTATGTTTTAAAATAAATGTATAACTCTACAAAAACTCAACTTGTTTCAAATTCCTTTGATACAATTTTCCTTAAATATTAAAATATTATAAAGCTTGATGATAGATGTGTAAATAAAATTTCTTGCGAAAAAATAATCTCTTCACTTCTTCAATTCCTAAACTACAACATAAAACTCTTAATCACAAAAAAATAATTTTGTTTTGGCATCATTCAAATTCTCACTAAATTAAGTAATAGGTCTATCTTCTTGACTCAAAACATCTCCAACTGCTTTACCACTAGCATCACACTCTAGTTGAAACACCTTATTAAGATTTGGAAGTGTTATAATAGGTCTTTTCTATAACTATCTATTTCAACAATTCAAAACTCTTGTCAAGTCATGTAATCCACTTAAATTCCTACCTAGCCCCTCTCATTATTTTAGTCAAGGGTCCATAGATACTACTTAAACTCTTGATAAACCTTATGTAAAAGATAGCCAAACCATGAAGATGTCTTACCCAACTAGAACTCCTTGGAATAGTCTATTCAAGGATACCCTTCACCTTTTTTTATTCCATTTTAAGACCTTCTACTCATAAGTTATAAATCCTAAATACACTAACTCTTTCATAAAACTACACTTCTTCATATTAATCAATAATTTCTCTTCCCTTGGACCCTCAAACATCCTACATATATACATTATATGCTCCTCCAATTTCTAACCAAAAATTAAAGTATCACCCAAATAAACAATGATAATTTACCCAAAAATTCTTTCAGTACCTCATTCATGAGTTGCATGAATGTGCTCAGTGCATTGGTTATCCCAAAAGGCATGAGTAACAACTTATAAAATTCACCCTTCATGTTAATCAATACTTTATCTTCCCTTATCCTCGTAAACACCCTGTGAATATGCATTAAATGCTCCTCCAATGTCTAAATAAATATGAAAGCATCATCATAAATAATGACAAATTCACGCACAAATTTTTCTAGTAACCCGTTCATGATCCACATGAATGTGCTTGGTGCATTATTTTTCTCAAAAGGCATGACTAACACTCATACAAGCCTTACTTTTTCTTGAAGTTTTACTTCCACTTGTCTCCTTATCTAATCTAAATTTGGTGATATTCTCTCTTCATATCTATCTTTTTAAAATACACAAGTCCACTCAAATAGTCCATAATATAATTTATCCTTGACAAGAGAAATATATACTTGATAATGATCTTTTTGATGAATCAAGAGTCTATACACATCCTCTATTCTCCATTATTCTTTAATGTTGATATTTTTATTATGATACATAAACACAAACTCTCATAAATCAACCCCTTCGGCAACAACTCTTGTACTTGTCTATTCAATTCTTCACTTTATCTAGGAGCCATTTGTGAATTACCTTGTTTGAGAAACTATCTCCTAGGATAAAATCTATTTGATAATTAATCCTTCTTACATGTGGTAATCCATCTAGAACATTGTCTAATATAATATCCTAAAACTCATGTAATAAATCTATAACTTTTGCAGGTACATCTTTTACTTCCTCTTAATTACCAAATTTTAGAGTTAAAAAACAATGCATATGTGCATGTCTTATACCCTCTAGAAAAAAAATTACATTACCTAAACATGTTCTATTATTACTACATACCTTTTCTTCTATTTCCTTCAATGTCTTCAACTTGTGTCTCACTCCATCCTTTGTTAGGGAATAGTTATTTTCACAACCATCATGTATAATGTAACATTCCACCTTATCATAGTAGCTCATAATCCAAAAATTCACCAAGCACTATTCGTTGACCATGACCTTGCGATCATCCTTTATCCATGCAATATGGTATTGATGTGGGTTTCTTTCTCTCTTGAGCTTTAATTTTTTGACAATAGCCTATAATTCTAAATTATCAATGCTCTCACTCTCAATAATCACATCACAACACATATACTTACACTTACACCTAGTGTAAAATCAACTCTTCCTCTGATCCAAATCCTCTTCATTTATCAAATTTCTCTTGAAAATGAAGGTTTTTTCCTTCTCAACATTATCTAAGTGGTCAAACTAGACTTCTTCATCTGCATGTGAAACTCTTGCTTGGCCTTTAGCTCACCTATATATCCTTCCTTGTCATTTACAACACTCATAGGCTTAATGACCTCCTTCACCACAATGAAAACAAGTTCAACAATAACCTCCTCTTCCTTGATGCAAGGGCATCTAAGGTTCTTGAAGGTTTTTACATTTTTGGTGGAAGACTAGAGGTGCTTATCCATCTCTTTAGCATTTCTTGGTTGGAGGGTTGACCGAATGGGCTTGATGGGAAGCTTGGTGTTTTGTTTAGGAAGTTTTTCTTGGTCATTATTGAGTACATTTTTGACCTAGTAGCTTAGTTGTTGAAGAAGCTCGACAATGCTTGTGGTGGTACTTGGTTGTTGAAGAAGCTTGATGATGCTTATGGTGGTTCATAATCATCAAAGGATCTTGGTGGTACTTATGTGAACTCAATACTTGGAGGAGGTCATCAATACTTGGCATGCTTGGCTTATACTAGGTTTCTTGGCTTCCAATGTTTTTTTTTTGCTTAGCATTTCTTGAGGGATTTACTAATGCTCGGTAGCATGGTTTTTTGAATGGAGTTCTTACATATTAGAATGGTTGATATGCCACATTCATTGCATAACGTTGTGATTGTGATATGCATTTATCATGGAATTTTGTGTGGACATATTTTGGTCTTGGTTATTTTTCCTAGGTGTATTTAATGGCTTTAAGCCTTATAAGGCACTTAGTATTTAATATTTGTTGTAGGAAAACTTGTGGCTTAAATATATTTTAATGTAAGGGTTTATTTAATTTTTACTTGTTAGGATGACTTGTGGCTTAGTTGGGTATAAGTAAGGAGCCTTGAGGATTATTAAGTGATAATCATCCATCTTGTTGAAAAGGATGTGGAGAGGAAGCAAAGTTTTAAAAGAGCTAGTAGTTGCAGCTTGGGATACAAGAAGATTACTTAGTGGTTTATGCACACAAGTTTAGATCTTGTTGGAGGTTTCTACTAGGGTTTTATTGTGCTATAGATCTAGACTAGTTAAGGTTTAGATTGGATGTTGAGGGATCTTGCAAAACCATTACTTTCTTCGTATTTGGTTCTAACCAAGAAGGCCCTATAGTCTAGTACATTGCATATAATTGTTAGAAGATTGTTGGAGGATTGGTATGATGATATGTTACTTTCATGACTATTTTTTCATTGATGTCAACATAGCATGTTTGATGTCTTTTGTTGTATCTAACAGAAGAACAACAAAAAGATTGAGTTGGTACAGATGACTAGTTGAGAATGATAATCACCCGAGGTTTTGGAAGATACTTTGGAGTATTTGGTATATGTAGTTAAGTAACATCAAAAATAGAAAGGAGAATTCTAGAAGAAGTTATGTAAGTTTTGGCAATGTCTATTCTGAGATAAAATTTACAGAGGCATGTTCTGGTGAACTTGATATATATCTTAGTAGAGTTGATATCTTAAGGATCAAGGTTAAGGACATGAAGAAGACATGTTCAAGATGACATGGCTAAGCTTTCTCATCATAATATTGCATGTACAGAAATTTATTCAAGTTGTAAGGCAAAAGATTAAGGTTATCACTAAGTGTAACATGTTCTTAGTGAGGTCCTATAATAATTAATTGAGAAGGACTAACAGCCAACTCAAGGAATTATTTTATGGACTTGGTATAAAGGAAAGACATTATCCTTTATCATGTTATCCACGATGTGAATTATGAATGTATGAAAAGTAGTAGAGATTACAAAATGTGAAGTTGAGCAGAGTAGTCCAGAAGTGAAGGAAACTTCATTGCCAAGGTTTTGTTGAGTGATCTGAGGTTTAGTATTTGGATCTAAGGTTCATGACCTAGTCTACAAGGTCTAATATTGATTGGTCCAATTGATAGGATAGAGGAAAGAATACAGGAAAGAAGAAGATACTAGTAAATTACTTGTTTGAGCAATGAGCTCTTCTTGTAGTTGAAATTGCATGTTTGGGCAGTGGGCTCTTCTTGCATACATTATACCACAACTTATAACAAGATTGCACAACTCCTAACAAGGTTGGAATCTCCTAACAAGGATTCAAAGTCTCCTATCAAGGACTCATTGTACTAAATATTGTAATAGAATCTTAACAGGGTCCATCCTCTAATAAGGAATATTTATATTAGTACAACATCTTTTGGGCATCATTCCCACCGAGGTTTTCCCTCTGATCAAGGGTTTCCCTAGTCAACATATTTGGTGTAATTGTCTATGTGCATCTTTATATGGTTGTTTTCTACTTTGGTTGAATGGTTAAGTTTTTTTAAAGAAGATAAATGTTTTAATAGTTGGATAACTGATTCACCCACCCCCCCTGCTCAGTTACCTTAGTGGAGTATTGTTTCTAACAATTGGTATTAGAGTATCAGGTCCTTGAAGAAAAATTTTAATAGCTTTGGGAGATCCATGGTGAACATATTTAGAGAAGACAGTCCTTCATCTAATAGAAGAAATTTTGACACACAAGTTATGGAAATTCTTGGTGAATTACCATATTTGTGCAAAGAGCAAAGTATTGAGTTTACGAATCCAAAATCCTTCTATTGTAGCACAAGTGAAGATAGATCCATAACAGAAGATGACATAAAGATAAAGGAAGGTATTGATCTTCTTACAAAGAGAGAACCTAAAGGTATGAAAATTTTTGTTTGTTGAAAAAGTAAAGATTTTGGTCATTTTTCAAGTAAATATCCTAAGAGAGTAAGGAAATCTAGAAAGAGTTCACTTTTTTATTAAGATGAAGAATTTAAAGCAAGTATAGAAAGATTCTTGAATGATTTTGATAAAGATAATGAGCTTGAATTGGTTAAGTAAAATGAAGTATTAGAAGAGATAGCTTTGGTAACTATTGTTGATCAAGAGGCTAACCATGAAAATGTGGAAGTTATCATCAATAACGACTTGCAGAATGGGAATCAAATTAAAGAGCAGAGATCGGATCCTAGAGAAAAAGAAAGAGTTGATTTGAAAACTTATGAATAAAATGGCATTGTAGAGAGAAGGAACAAGTCTATTAAAAAAGCTACAAGAGCTATGTTCGTAGAGAATGATGTAGCCAAGACATTTTGGAGAGAAGCTATGAATATAGTAGTCTACACTATGAACAGAGTTCAAGTTAGGAAGGACTCAAATAAGACACCTTATGAACTATGGTTTGGTCACTCACCTATAGTTAAGTACTTTAGAATATTTGGAAGTAAGTGTTAAATAAAGAGAGATGATGATATTGGTAAGTTTGATGCTAGAAGTGATGAAGGTATGTTTCTTGGTTATTCATTGAAAAGCAAGGCTTATAGATGTGATAATCAGAGAACTAAGATTGTTATGGAAAGTGCAAATGTGAAAATTAATGATAAATTTAGAGTACAAGAGAGAATAATTGATTACAATTTAGATGATGATTTTTTTGTTGCTAAGCCAAGGAATGATAAGGTATTTCTTGAAACTAACAATGATTTGCAGAATGAAGGAGAGTAAAGGTAGGAGCAAAGCTCAAAACCTTCAGTAGAGCCAAGAGTTGAGATAACAACTCCTACTTCAAAAAAGAACATGATAAAGAGTCACTCATCTAAAAAAATCATCAGAAGCAAAGACAAAGGTGTGATGACAAGAAGTATAGTGAATGAAGAACTATGCTTGATATCTCAAGTTGAGCCAAAGAATGCAGATGAAGCATGTAAAGATGATTATTGGAAGCGAGCTATGAAAGAGGAATTGGATCAAGTTGTAAAGAATGAGACATGGGAATTGCTCCCTAGACCAACAAACAAGAATGTGATAGGAACTAAATGGGTATTGAAGAACAAGATGAATGAGCAAGGAGAAGTTGTAAGAAACAAAGAAAGACTAGTATGTAAAGGTTACTCATAGCAAGAAGGAATAGACTATGGTGAGACTTATGCTCCAATAGATCGAATAGAAGCTATAAGATTATTCTTAGCTAATGCAACATAGAAGAAATTCAAAGTGTATCAGATGGATGTCAAGTTAGCTGTCATGCCCAAAATATAGGACAAAAACACATGTAAATTTTTATTTTTATTTTAAAAAATTACTAATACAAATTAAATCTTACATGATAAAAATAATATATGTTTTAATTAAATTAAATTAATCTAAAACAATATATTATTTTTATTTACTTTTTAAAATTCCCTATGTAAAAGAACAATTACACTAAACCTACTAGTAAATATGAATTACAAGTAGAGTTAATTTTAAAATATAATAAAATTAACCATTATAATATTAATTAAGAAAAATACTAATTATCAACATAATTAAATTACTTTAGTAATTAATTAATTAATTCTAATTCTTACTAATCAAAATATTAAATTTAAACAAAATAACTAACTATACTAGTAAAATAAACCTTACTAGTCTACTAACATCTTTTAATTGAATAACTACTAACTTAATACAACACAAAAAAAATTAAAATTTACCACTTTAACTTTTAACCATAAATCCTAACTATAAATTTTTAACATAATCTAAAAGAAATTAAATTAATTAATTTAAATTGTTAATTTCAAACTTTAAAATATTTAAAACAACATAATAGAACTACTAACAATTACCACTACCAAACTCAAACTAATTAATAACTTAAACTTTTTAACCACTAACATTTAATATTATCTAATGGAAATCATATCCCAGCCCTTAATAATTAAATTAACACAACTAACTACTTAATTCTACTAGAATATTAAAACAAATAATAAAACTAATGTTTAACAAAATCTAATAAAAATTTAATAAAAATCTAAATTTAACACTAATATTAATATCTAACAAAACAACTAAACTTTAACTAAATAAAATCTAACATATAAAAGAAACAAATGAACTTTACTAACACCTGATTTAAAACTTACTTAAACCTAATTTCTAAAACTTTAAAACAAATCCTACTTTATTACTAACTAAAAAATACTTCTTTAGTAATGTTTAAAAAAAAAAAAATTATGTGTATTTTTGCCCCTTATTTTGGGCATGACATCAACATTTCTGAATGGAGAACTTGAAGAAGAGGTATACATTGAACAACCCAAAGGACATCCTTTAAAAGATGACAAGGACATAGTATGTAGACTAAGGAAAGCATTGTATGGATTGAAGCAAGCACCCAAAACTTGGTATGCAAGGTTAAACAAGCATTTGACAAAGCTTGGATATAGCAAAGGTATGGCAGATAGTAAAGAAACTGATGATGGTTTGATGATTTTGTTAATATTTGTTGATGACATTATATTTGGAGGTAATGATGAAAAAAGTAAGAAGTTTGTAGAAGAAATGAAGAAAGAATTTGAAATGAGTATGATAGGAGAGATGAAATATTTTCCAAGATTATAGATAGTACAGAATAAAGAAGGAACCTTTATTTCTCAGACTAAGTACTTGAAGGATTTGCTAAAAAGGTTTGGTTTAGAAACATGTAAACCTATTGGAACAGTATGGTAACTAGACACAAGTTATCTACTAAGGATGAGACAACTACTATTGAATAGAAGAAGTACAGATCTATGATTGGAGGATTGCAATATCTGACTCACACAATGTGGGATATAGTAAATGCAATTGGAATTGTTGCAAGATTCTAGGCTAATGCTAGAAAAGTACATTATGGAGTAGTGAAAAGGATATTTAGATATCTAAAGGGAACATCTGAATTTGGATTTTAGTATGATAGATCTAATGATTTTACTCTAAGTGCTTATACTAATGCAGCTTGGGTAGGTAGTATGGATGACAGAAAGAGCACCAATGGAGAAGCTTTCTTTCTTGGAGGAAGGTTGGTTTCTTGGTTACGAAAGAAGCAAGATTGTACAACTCAAAGTATAGTAAAAGCAAAGTATGTTGCGGCAGCAAATAATTGCAATGAAGTAATTTGGATGAAGTAGATGCTAAAGGATATAATGATAGAAATTAGTGAACCTATTGTTATTCATTATGAAAACACAAGCACGATAAACATGTCTAACAATCCAATATTGCATTCAAGGACTAAGCACATTTCTATTAAGTATACCTTGCTTCCAAACCCCAAGCTCTCTTAGGGCTACCTTAGATCATTCACTAGACCCACTAGGGCTTCTTCACACCCTATTCTTACTAGGACTTTGCTCAAGAGATCATAATCCGTCAGTTGGGGACACACCAACAAAGTAACATCAAATTTCTTACTAGCCGGCTCTAGTCTGCTACTAACCCTCAAGTCCATCTATAGCTCCAAGGGTACTAGTTCTTCATCCAGGGTTTCTTTAGACTCCTTCTAACATTCATGACCCTAAACAATGTTGATTTCATAGGTGCATTCAATCTACTAGGGAAAATACACCATATTGCTCCAAAAAGGCTACTAGGAATTAGCCCTCCTAAATAGCTGGAAACAAGATTTCTTGAAAAAATTCTTAACAACCCTGCAAACAAATTATATTTTTGGATACCCTTTTTGGAGTACTTCAAGATTCTATGATTGTTCAACTCCCAAACTATCTGTACAACTAAAGTACAATTTTAGGCCAAAAATGAGGATTTTAAGTGCTTTATCGTTGTTGTGATGGAAAACCACCTTGGAAAATGTTCCAAAACCTCTCCCTTGGACTGAAGTAATTTTATACCTTCTCCTTGCTTGATGTGTGGCCATATTGAGGTGTTTGCACACTCAATCCCCTCTATAGCTCATTTTTCCAAATATGATTCCTAGCCAAGTTGCATTTGGCTTGCCTAGGGCATCACTTTAAAAATGCTTTCTGATGCTTCCAAGGGCCCTCCTTCTTGGTACATAATGTACATGCAACTTAGTTCCAAATACCAAAATACCAGAGGTTTCCAATGGTGGGAAGAGGCCCTAAGATCCCATTTTCTAAGTGTAACCTTGTTCATATCAGCAACTTAGCAAGAACAAAAAGATTTTCTAAACTAATACAAAACGAATTGAAATGATCAAACCAACACTACAACAAGATGAAAAAAAATATTTCAGAACTTTTTCAACAAAAAAATCAGGCCATTCAATCCTCTTCTATTAAAAATGCCTTCAAATGCATAAAATCGGCAACAAAATACTTACACAATTCATACAAATGCAAAACCAACTTGTCCAACCCATGAAAATGGTTGTCCTCACCTTTTTAGAGGCTCCTCCATCAATTCTGTAACTTTTCTAAATAGCTAGGATGTTACAAACTCAAAAAATGCAAAAAGTTGCTTTTTGCAAGAAAATGTTGTCATGACAACATGACAACATTTTAGCAACTTTTGTTCTACATGGAGTTAGACCTCCAAATTTGGAACAAAGACCAAGAAGACATATAATATGAATAAAATGACTTCAAATAAACCATTCAAAGCCATTGGAACCTTTTTAGACCATTTTAGCCTTTACCGGACCTAAGTCACCTAGTTGACAATAGTCGGCAACTTCTAGCAACTTGGTCACTTTGGGTCTTGCCAAGTCTCCTAAACACACCTAAGGACCACACAGGACCTATTATTAGACTAGTGATGTGGATAGTATCACTACAAGCCAAAAATAAGAAAATACCTAGGTTTCACACTTAGCCTGCCTAGGTGCTCCTGCACCACATATGTTGAGAGAAAAAATTGCAGAAAAAGAAATTAGATTGGAGTATCTGAGCACTAAAGAGCAGATTACAGATATATTCACTAAGCTTCTTCCCAAAGAGACTTTTTAGTATTTGTGAGGTATCATTGGGGTTATGCCCCTTCCTACATTAGAGTTAAAGATGCAAGAGTGCATCAGTCCAAGTTAATAGAGCACCATTGTTTGTTTGGATTGGATGTTGATGCTTCCTATATGGGGGAGTATCTTTGATGGACATAGTCATCTAGGACTCTTGTTGATGTTGTGAACAATGTCTTTTAACACTCAAGCTAGTAAGTATCAGTTGTTGCAGAGTTCAATGTAGAGATGTTGGTTGCTAAAACCTTTGACATTGATGTCATCAGGGGAGAGATTGGTATGAAAAAAATTATGCTGAGAAGATGTTCAGCATGAGTATAGGGGAGAGTTTGGCATGAATTTGAAATAATAGTTTGGTATAGAGTACATTGAGGTATATCAATGGGGGAGTATGATTGATGAAGAGGATTTGAAGACTATTTGTCTTTTCTTGGTATTCTTGGAACTAGATGTTTTTCATCTATGTTGCCATCAATGCCAAAGGGGGATATTTTTGGAAGGTTGTTGAAAAATTGGTTTGATGATATGTTACATTCATGATTGATTTTGTCATTTATGTCAACATAGCATGTTTGATGTCTTCTATTGTATCTAACAGAAGAATAGCAGAAAGATCAAGTTGGTACAAATGACTAGTTCAGCATTATAACCACCCGAGGTAATGGAATATAATATGGAGTATCTAGTATATGTAATTAACTTTAGAAGGAGAAAGCATAAGTCTAGAAGAAGTTATGTATGTTTTGGTGATGTTTGTTCTAAGATAGAGTTTACAAAGGCATACTCTGGTAAACTTGTTATTTCTCTTAGTAGAGTTGATATCTTGAGGATCGAGGTTAAGGACATGAAGAAGACATGTTGAGAATGACGTGGCTAAGCTCACTCATCATAATATTGAATGTATGAAAAGTTATTCAAGTTGCAAGGAAAAATATTAAGGTTATCATTAAGTCTAACGTGTTCTTAATAAGGTCCTATAATAATTAATTGAGAAGGACTAATAGTTGACTCAAGGAATTGTTTTATGGACTCAATATAAAGGAAGGACATTTTCCCTTATCATGGTAGCCAAGATGCGAATTGTGAATATATGGAAAGTAGCAGAGAGTATGGAATACAAAGTTGAGCAGAGCAGTGAGGAAGTGAAGGAAACTTCATTGCTGAGGTTTTGCTAAGTAACTTGAGGTTTAGTATTTGGATATGAGGTTTGTGACCTAGTCAAAAAGGTATGACAATGATTGGTCTAGTTTACAAGATAGAGGAAAGGATAGAGAAAAGAAGAAGATACCAGTAAATTACTTGTTTGAGTACTGAGATCTTCTTGTAGCTGAAATTGCATGTTTGGGCAATGGGCTCTTCTTGCATACTGTAACAATTTGCCTTAGGGGAAAATTCACCCAAGATCAAGGAATTCAAACATAAGAAAGTAAAAATTAGATGAAAAATAATGCACTTTCAAAAAAAAATGGAACCTAAAAATGTGTCCAAATGAACTCGTATGGAGCGTTTCAAGTTGCAAAATGTAGGATTGAATAGGTATAGTCACCAAAAAATACAATTTCTAACAAATCCTTGAAACAAAACCAAAAAAAAACTACACCACTAAAAATCTCAAGAAATTCTATCCATAATAAAAAAAATTGCACCTAATTTGGAGTTTAGATGACTGAGTAATGGCCCCTCAACGTCAAGCTACCAAATCAAAACTACCTCTGGAGAGGGGTCTAGGCAAAAAATTGTGATCTTAAATTTGACAGTCAAATGGTTGTCATAGTAGTTTAAAAATGCCAAGAAATGACAATCAAATGACCATCAGTTTTAACATCATGAAATGCTGGCATCAGCAAAAAAAATTAGCCGTCTCTGCTGACATGGAAAGTTGACTAGATGTACAGACTGGTACGATCATTGTATAGACAAACACATGGAAATGTATGGATTGTATAGCTAGTGCTACTATGGAGGAATGAATAGTCTGCATGGAAGTCCATGTGTCCACTAATGTGGTAGTGTCATGTGAGTCTTCTGCTAACTCGAACGTCGCAAGGATGGTCCATGTGGCAAGTAAAGGGGTGTCAAGCTATCCTGGATCTTATGCGAACATGGCTCAGATAGGTGGTAGCTACCACATGTCTAACTTTGATTGTGCCATGTGTTGAAGAAGCAGTGGTAGCCAGAGAACTTTTTGCAGGTCGATGAAGGGTTTTTGTCATCGAAAAGAAATGTGGTGTCGTCGAGGAGGATAGGAGTCATCGTGGGTGTTTTTATGGCTAGAGTTTTGAAAGAGTGGTCAGTGAAGACTTTGCAAGCACCAAGAATCTATCTGGTGTCAAGTTTACTATTAGCATCAAATTGTGATGTGCCGAGAACTAAAAATGTCTACGAGGGGCAGTGAGATTTAATCCCACATGCACCTTGTGAAGGCACTCAGTGGTGTTCTTAAACACCAAGCCATGGGGTTTCAACCAAAGGTGAGGTCACTGATCGATGTTGAGACTACCGAGAATTTGTTGAAGTGGCTAGAGGGTTTCGTAAGATGCCACTGCTGGATTTGTAGTGCTTGCTATGAATTGTGATGAAGGAATATGCCAAAAATTATAGAATATTCATTGTTGTGTAGTCTACTAGATGTGCAAATTGGGCCTTCGGGCGTCGATTTGCAAAAAAAAAGGCCTAAAATTTGACTTTGGCCTAGGGTAGGCAAATTTATAGTCTATTTTCACCAAATTGGCATCTGAATGTAGTGGCAAGGTTTGTTCTAGCTCTAGATGCTCCCAATTTCTATGGTACTCACATCTAGGTCGAGGTGTTGAAGTAACAATGGTCTTGAATAGCTATGTGAAGAGAAATTCTTCAAGCTTTGATGCCATGTAAGAATTTGCCTCAAGTCAAAATTCACCCAAGATCAAGGAACTTAAACACAAGCACAACAATAGACCAACAAGGTATGATCAGAATAACAATATCCATAATTAATTTATTGTCATTCAATTCAATGTGAAAGTACACTAGGAGTGTCTGTATATAAAGGCCTCTAGAATGCATAGGAATCAGCAACATAATAAGTCATACAACTAGGCACGTGTCCACCAGGTATGGGTTATCCTCCATTAAGCACAGGAGTAAGTGTGATGATGAGACGATAAGCCTACAAAGGTGTAGCATGCAAAATAATGTTGTAGACACCATGTGCTGAAATAGGAGTATGAATAATTGTGTTTTCTACATGACAACTCAGCTAATTATGCAAAATCTAGTGTTTTAGATGCCATGTGCTAAATTAGAGTTGCTTACTTCTGTATTGTCAACATGACAACTCATAAAAGTACGCAAACTCCTAAGTGTCTCACCAAAGAAATAATAAAATAATAAAATAATGCATTAACCTAAGTAAACTTAAGCAAGTGTAAATAGTAAATACATATTTACACCAACACATACATTATACTACAACTCATAACAAGGTCGGCACAACTCCTAATAGGGTTGGAATCTCCTAACAGGGATTCAAAGTATCCTAATAGATTCATTATACTAAATGTTGTAATAGACTCCTAATAGGATCCATCCTCTAGCAAGGAATACTTATATTAGTACATCATCTTGTGGGCATCATTCCCACCAAGGTTTTCTCTCTGATCAAGGGTTTCCCTAGTTAACATATCTAGTGCAATTTTCTATGTGCATATTTATATGGTTGTTGTTTAGTTTGGTTGAATGGTTAAGTTTGTTTAAAGAAGATAACTATTTTAACTATTGGATAACTAATTCACCCCCCCCCCCCCCCCCCCCTTTCTTAGTAATCTTGGTGGACTATTGTTTCTAACAATAATCAATAATTTTATGAATAAAGAGTTGTGTATGGTACTAGATCATATATCTTGTGTTGTGTTTCCACCATGTGCTAATTTTTTGGGGGCTAGGACTTTAGGGATTCTCATTCCTTGGACTACAATAGGTGGTATCAGAGCTAGGTTTTCCTGTGTATATAAATAGATCACTGAAGGTGATGTAGTTTGTACTAGGACCTTGGGTTGGGAGAAGTTGATCTAAGAGAATCTTGATGTGGTGGTGATTGTGTTGAGGATTGTTTGCTTCGAGAGTCCTATTTTTTAATTCTTGGTTTTGAGGTGGCAAATCATGATTCTAACTTACAATCGTAGAGGAATTGTAGATGGGTTGATGGTTGCAAAGATGGAAGGTTGAACTTGTTGGATCATGATTGTAGAGATTTTGTTTGATTTTCATTGCAGATCAATGTACTTGGACTTCTAATTTATTCTTGGTTATTCATCTAAGGTGGTAGGTTGTGATCCAACTTGCAAAATTTAACTTTTTCACAAGGTTCTTGCATAGGATTTGTTGCAAAAAAATTTTGAAGATCTTGGAAGATGCCTCTAAGAATGTTGGACCCTAAGATGATTTTAGATCTTTGTAATGTGGTGGAAACAAAGATTTTTAGAGATGTCTACTTGGTTGGAAGCTAGTTTGACCAATTGGGTTAAGCAAGGGATAGTTCAGTTTCACAAAAAAATTTGGAGCTAGAGTCTACCAATCCAAAAATGATTTGTCTAGCCAGTTAAGAGACTTGTTTGAGAATGAAGAGGGCATTACAAGGTCAAGGTAGAGGTTAGTTTTGTTGATTAGTTTATCAAGTCTGATAAAAAACCTGTAGAGAAACTTGTGGCTTTTGTTGAAGAGGTTCCTAACCTTATTAATGTTGGGATGAAGATTTATTTTCATGATTAGTTGGTAGAGCCTAAAATGGAAATTGTAGACCATTTGGTCATGGATAATCAGGTTTTTGTGGGTGATAATTTACATGTTATAGAGAATCTTATTGTGAGCAATGAGATCATTATTGTTGTGAGTTTGGCATGTGTTGATGTGGTTTGAGATCTACATGTTGTTGTGGATGTGGAGTTTGATGCACTTGTGGATTTTGGTGATGAGTTGCAAATCCTATTTGTGGGTTGTTTTGTTGTTCAGTTTAGTCATGTGGGTGAATATTTTGATTAGTTGTTTCTATATTTGTGAAGGAGGAATTGATTGATGGACTTGTTCATTTTCTTGTCTTTATGAATTGGCAGGTCTTGGGTGAAGATGAAGTGGAAGTTTGGTTTTCATGAAGGAAAAAAGTGTGAGACACACTTTTCTTTATACTCAGGAGTTTGATGCAGGGGCATCTGAGGTTATTGAAGATTTTGGCATTTTTTTTGGAAGACTAGAGGTTCTTAGCCATCACTTTGGTATTTCTTAGTTGGATGGTTGATCAAATGGGCTTGGTGGGGAACTTTGTTGTTTGGTTGAGGAAGTGTTTCTCAATTATTATTGAGTATAGTGTTGGCCTAGAATTCAATTGTCAAATAAGCTCAAAAATGCTTATGTTGGTGCTCGATTGTCGAAGAAGCTCAGTGATACTTGAGGTGGTTCTTGGTCATCAAAGGAGGTTGGTGGTGCTCATGGGAACTTGAAAGTTGAAGGAGGTTAGAAATGCCCTATGTGCTTGGCTTATATTGGATTATTTGTCTTGAATTGTAGTGTTGTTTCTTATCATTACTTGGGGGATTTACCAACACTCGATAGCATGGTTTGTCAAATGGAGTTCTTGTAGATTAAATTGGATGACTTGGCACATTCATTGCATGAGGATTGTGATTGTGATGTGGATTGATTGTGGGAGTTTGTGTGGACATATTTGGATCTTGGTTATTTCTCCTAGCTATATTTAAGGGGTTTTGTATGCCTTCTAACAAATTTGGTATTTAATATCTGTTGTAGGCTGACTTGTGGCTTAAATGTGTATTTAATGTCGAGGTTTATTTAATTTTTACTTCCTAAATTGACTTGTGGCTTGGTTGGCTATAAGTAAGGGGTCTTGTAGAGCCTTAAGTGATAATAATCCATCTTGGTGAAGAGGATATATAAGAGAAGAAAAGTTTGAGAAGAGTTATTAGTTATGGCTTGGGAACCAAGAAGATTGCTTGGTGCCTTGTGAGCTCAAGTTTAGATCTTCCTAGAGTTTTATACCATAGTGTTATTGTGCTAGAGATTAGGACTAGTTAGGGTTTGGATTGGATCTTGATGGATCTTTCAGAACTATTACTTTCTTTGTATTTGGTCATAATCAGGAAGACCCTATAGCACATCATTATGAATACAGATTTGTGTTTGGTATCAAATCATATATCTTGTGTTGTATTTCCATTGTGTGGTTATTTTCTAGGGGCTATGACATATCCTTTAGGGATTCTCCTTCCTTAGACTGCATTATTCCTAGTCCTTTCCCTCTTCCTCTTTCTCTCTCATCTCTATTGTTTTGATCACAAGAAAGTTTGAAATTATTTCAAATTTTATATAGACTATTACTTGTTCATCATTCTTTTTATATCTTCATTTCTTCCTCCATAAGATTGACCAATGGATCTTCCACCTTTCTTTCTTTCAAATTGTTTCCAAGTTATAGTCCTATCCTTGTGGAACTTAAATTCATTGGTGTGAAAATGAGTTTAGATCTAAGTATGATGTCTAAGTATTCTCTAGGTTACTTACTTCTCATCTTTCCTAAGTGCTTTACTTTCCTTTATCTTTCTCATCTAAATTTGTATCAAGTTCATAATTGAAAGTAGGTAACCCATGCAATTAATATTAGCCTAGGTAGGTTTTCTTTGTGTCTTTGCTCACTTTATTTTCTTCTTTCCTAGGTTAGCTTTCTCTTTCTATTGTATGCATAGTTTAGTTTCCCATTGTATTTTTTCATTCTGGCTATGCAAAACTAGAGATTCTAGGTCCCTTCCTGGGCATTTGCAATACATAAGTCCCTAGTTAGAGCTAGTAGTTGTTGAGTTATAGTCCTACTCTTTTGGAACTTAATGTCATTTGTGTGAAAGTGAGTTTGGGTCCAAGTATAATGTCTAAGTATCCTCTAGGTTACTTACTTCTCATCTTTCCTAAATGCTTTACTTTCCTTGTTTTCTAGGTATCCTTGCATTGTCTTTACTTTCTTGTCCTTGTGGGTTTCCTTTTTTTCTTATGATTTTGGGGTTTAGGTGATCTAAGTGCAGTTGGGAGCTATTTGGGAATCTTCCTAATGAGAAGTAAGTTCTTTCACATTTCATTTTCATCTATCTTTCCCTAGCCTTCCATGTCCCATGGATTTCGAGCTTTCAAGCTAATTTTCCCCTTGAGGGAACCATATCATGTGTGTATTTGAAGGATAAAGTCATGACACTAATCAAAAAGTTGTGAACATGATTATGTCATGTTGGAAAGGCCTACAAAGCTATGGATTGAAGCTAGAATGAATCTCATTCAAATTTGTGGCGGTAAAGTAAAGTACTATGAGGGAACTTCGCTATATGAGTTTTCCACTACGCATTATTGGAAGTGAAGGTGTTTTGATATGTTTCTGAGGGCACAATGATTTGTGAGGTATTTAAGGTTTTACATGCAAGTAGTAAAGGTACGATTGTTAAAGAATGGTTGTGGGATCTTCATTAGTAAGGCATGAAGAGACTTGGCTTTAAGACCATTAGATTTAGGCTAAGGGTAAAGTATTGTTCGCTATACTCCAATCTAGGAAGTGTTGCTGAGAAATGGGTTTTCCATCCCAAGCTAACTAAAAAAGGTTACTTATATGGAGGTTTTGGGAATGGAGACATAAGAGACTTTAAATTAAAAATACTTCTTGGAGATGCTTGAAAGATACTTTTGAAGAAGTCAGTAGTGAGAATGCAACTCTGATATAAAGTAAATGCAATGTTAAAATCTTTAGGTAGAAAGTGAAAGAATGAAGTGTGCAAGCTAACAAAGGATTAAAAATGGATTTGTGGAAAATAAAAGTTTCTCTCTCTCCCACATATGTTAATATTATCAAGTATATATACATTCCAAATTTTGAAGTGAAGTAAGACACTTCCCATAAAGCTAAAGCATTTGTGTTGTTAAGTGATTCTTAGTCATATCACTTTACTTTATGTAAAGTATTAGAACTTTTGGGAATTTAATTTTTTACATGCAAATGAATGCAAAGTTGAAATAGTTGTTGATCATGGAATTAAATGCAAATCCTACTGTTATAATCGTTGGTCAAACTTAATTTTGTTCTTGTGGTACTAATGTTCTAGTTCCTAAATATATTTCATCAAAATTGCTAGCAATTGATTTCTTCAAGTGATTAAAATGGTTATTTATCAAGAAATATATCATGTGCAATCATAGAAAATGGCAATTAGATCTTTTGGTTATGATAAGTTAATTGGCCTGGAGAGTGAATTAAAAGAGCTAACAGACACATCTCTCAAATTCTACAATTCGGAGACTCAATTCTCAACCCATTCACCTAATCACTCAAAATCTTAAAGAGAGTGGACTGATTGAGGTAGCTAGTTTTCCAGTGGTAGTGCATGCACTTGAGTTTGTGAGAGAATGTATTGAGAGATACAACCTAGAAACAAAGAAGATTTTGTTTCTTGACCAATCTATCATTATCTTAATCAACAACGTACTGATGCAATCCGCATTCAACATTCCCATGAAAGAGCAGTATTGTTATATCAATTTTGGCTCTTCCACATCTATGTTCAATGAGAAGAAGACCCTCAGATGAGAAGAAATGTAGAGGACATGGTTCTAGACTACTTGCTCAAAGAATAGAAAAATGTCAAAGACCCTTTTTGGCACAAATTTGAAAAGAGAAATAGTGGATATCCTTCCACTCATCCTTAGACTAAAAGGAAAAGAGGGGATATTGGAGTTCATCAAGCACCATTTCTTCCTAGTACAAGCAATATGTACTGAGGATATGTACATTGACTAGGCACAAATCATCTGTGATGAGCTCATCTTGTGGTTGGATTCGACAAGAGGATCCAAGCAATTTTATATGTCCTCATATCTAATTTATGCCTTGGCAACTCACAACTTGTGTTCCAGCCTCCCTAACATCCCAAACTATGACAAGCACACCAAAGTATTTGAGCTCTACCCACATCTATAGTTACAAATAATTTTTTAGGAGTACATGGCTTTCGATGATGCCTTCATAATGAGGCTATGCTAGGAATTGCAAGGATGCCCAAAAAAGGAGATTTTCACTAGAGGCAATTTTGACCATAAGCTAATTTGGATGCTCATTCATCAAGTTTTTGAGTTTCTCCTATTTGTGAATAGGACATTACTATGGTTTTCCTAAAAGGTTTCCAAGGTATCTAGAAGACATGATGGTTCTACTGGAACTATGTCAACATATCCTTGAAGTGAACAAGTTATATTCTAATGTAAAGAAGATATTTGGGATTTCTTTCCCTGTAGTGGTTGGACTATATTCATGTGCCTCTAGATCTGATGCTATGGATCTAGTGAAGATCTTAGAAAGAAAAATCAAACTAGTAGACTATGAGGTACTCAGGCCTCAATATGATCTAGTCAACTTTTTAAGGGATCACTTGAAGTTGGGATATGCCTATACACATGTATTAGATATTGAAGATTTTTTATCTGTGTGTCTCAATGAGTACCAAACTCGAGAGAGGTTTTTTTCATGGTTAAAAATCAGTGAGATTAAAGTGTATAATGGTTATGCTGATGTTCTTGACCTTGTAGATAACAGAGCCTAAATGCATCCCACATCCTACGAGAAGATCAAAGGCACCCCATTTTTTTTTACCCCACCTATAGGTCAAATCATTGACACTATGGAGGTTCTTATGTAGGGGATAATCAAAAGAATAGATAAATGGGTGGAGTGGACCCAAACAAGGAAGAAGACGACTAGGAAAACTGGTTCTACAGGTGGAGTGTTTACTGCAGCCACCTAGTCAACCATAGCAACAACCACCACAGCTACTACATCAACATATATCTCGCCACTATAGTCCATTAGTCAAGGAGGAGACTAGCCTCAAGAGAAGAATGTGTCAATCACTCCTACTTATGGATTTGGCTCTCTTATGAACACCAAGAAAGTTGGGGAGAAGAAGGCTGACAAGGATAAGGAGAAAGAACAAGAAAAATTAGTGGCCAAGCCATCTTCCCCTATCCAATTCATTAATTTGAATGGTGATACCAACCTAATGGATGGCCAGGAACAAGATCCCTCTCAGCAAAGGGATACCTTAGCCCTCTTGATGACTAGGGTGTTAGGATTAAACCATAGATAGAAATAGCAATTACATGCAAATATAAACAATATCAAAAAATAATAGATCACACAAAATGGAACACAAGACACCAAGATTTAACATGGTTCACCTGATCCTTGGGCTACGTCCACCAAATAGCAAGTCCAATATTATTATGATCCAGTGGTTACAACCTACTCAATACCACCACAAGAACCAATTTTTGCATCACCTTATGAAAAAATCCCTAACCCTAAGCCCTTTTATACAAGTATTAAAACACTTTAGGGTTATAATTCATAATTACATGTCAGCCCAAAAATCCTGATAAAATAGGGCACAAAAATTTATAGTACATTCCTGATTAGTCACCACAAACTAAAAATCTTCCACTTGAGAACTGATCAAACTCCACACTAGCCAACATAAGGTCTCTACCTTCTCTATTTCTTCTTAGAGAAAGAAAACTCCTTAATCTTGAGGAATTTATTAGATCTGACTACCCTATAGTCCACTATCAATGTGCTCTCTATAGAGTCATGGTTCAAAGAGAACATTGATAGGAAGAAGAGGAGATATGAGGAAGCAGCTCCATCAAAGGATTCAATCACACAAGTCACCTCATCTCATCCATCCAAAAAGACAAAGAAGAAGAAGATGATTGTTGCACTAGCTACTGATTCAATGACTGGTGATATGATAGTAGATATTGTTAAGTCACAAAAGGAAGGTAGATTTCATTATCTTTCCAAAGATGACTTCCAAATTAGAATGGTGGATCTTGACATCATTGTTCATGACTCCATGGTGAACATGTGGAAGTCTACCAATAAGAAAATTGAGTATAAGCTAGAAGATCTTAGACTAGAGAAGGAAATCTTGAAGGCCTTGAACAAAAAATTAGTGAAGAACATAAGGTCTACACTTAGGAGCACATCTTTGAGTCAATATGACCCAAATGCAGAGGAGAACAAGAACCTACTCCTAAAGCTACAACAAGAAAGGTAATTTGGATAGGTTGGTCAAGCATGGGTAGATCAAATGAAGGATCAAGGTCCTCCACTAGTTGAAAACTCGGGAATCCTAGTGTTGGATGCTCATAAGCTCAAGGAGGGAGCTTCAAATCATCAGACCACCATAAAAAAGGTAGTAGACAAGATGATAGAGCAATTGGCCCTTCTAGAAGAGGTCACTGACATGAAGACAAACATGGTCATTACTCATGGGATCCTCAAGACAAGTAAAAAGTAAATGTTTCATAGGAAACAATCCTTGTAGTTTTTTATAAGAAGCTCTATTAGGTCTAAAAATGACCTCAAGGATGTACATGATTGGGTACAAAAGGTCATTGAGAATTTGTTTTAATATTTGAAGATATTGCACATAGAGCCCTTTGTGTCTACTAATGGAAATTTTGTGGATATTGAGAGAATGAAATCAAAGTTCTTTACATTTTTTGATGAAGTCATTGACCCATTGAACTTCCAAGTGTCCATGATCCAAGAACTCTCAACAGCAAGCATGATCATAAGGAGAGAAATGGAGAAACTCTAGTCAAGGGTTGCTAGAATAGATGAGTTGACTGAGATACATGACTACTGGATGGTCTAAGTTGACAACATCATCATTCTAGATGTTGAAGAGATGGACAAAGTAACTAAAGCCATAAAAGCTTATAGAACCAAAGAAGTTACTTCTAAGAAGACATGATGTTTTGATGCTTTTCTAGACATCTGTCATTCTTCTCCATCTCTTCCTTTTTGCAGTCATTCATGGCATTTTGTCAATCTCTATAATAGAAAATGATTCAAGCTTGTCCTATTTTTATTTATTCTATTCAAAGATTCTTTGTAAAGCAATCATCTAGTGTAACCAACCATTTTGAGAAGGCCTATAAATGTAACCTTCTGAGAAATTAATAAGATCGACAAAATTACTTTTTGGAAAACCCCTGTAGCTAGGACTACTATTTGTGAGTTTGAGTTCATTTTTAATTTTTTTGTTCATTTAGTTTTAGTATAGTGTATGGAATAAATGTGCTAATTTTGAGAATTGAATTAATATATATGAACTTGGTTTTGTTTCCTTAGTTAAACAGATTGTATATCTTTCTTTCTTTAGCATAAGCATCCCTTTGTTCTCTTTTTTGGTCATTGTAATCTATTTGTTTGGTATAGTTTTTTGCATGAGGAAGTTAGAAACTAGTGTGTGGAGTAGCTGAGTGATAGATAATCTGGGTTTTATCAAAACATTAGCTAATTGTGTAATTCAAGAATTATCTAATATGCCATATCTTCTTTTCTTCCTATTGTCTTAGTTAATTATGCATCTTTCCATTCCTTTCATCTAGGTTAGAATAGATTGCATGTTGTAAGTTAGTTCCCCTTTTAATTTCCTAGGTTGTTTAAAGTGTTGAGCAACTTGGTATTTGCCTCTTTTGCTCTCTGGTTAAGATAATACCCCCAAAACCCAAAAAACATCATTCATTACAAATCTAGCATATAAAAGGGAGTTTTACCTTTCAATTTAGAGGTCTTTGATAGATTACTACATTGACCCATTCTATTTTTAACTTCTTTTTCCTCCATAAGCCATTGGCTAGTTTAAGATTCAAGGTATAAACCAATAAGATAAGGAAGAAAATTTGTTAACTAAACATTTTTGGGGACTCTATTGTGGGACTGAACCCATATGTCCAAAGTTTTCTTGAGTAAGTTTCTTTGTGGCTTTATTGAGAGACTTAGAGATTATCTTTGTGGCACTCAATTAATTAAGTCATGCATAACAACTTATAAAGTGAAATGGTGTAGCCTCACAAAGGAAAAATCCCCATAGTGTAACCTAATCTTGGCTTCTAGGATGAACAAGAGGACATAATAAATCAGTTGAATACCCTTTCCTACAAAATTTGAAAGTCCCTTGACCAAAATAGAAGAGTAAGCCTCATCATTGAAAGAGATGAAGCTAATGTCAAATATTGGGAGGGGGAAAGAAGATTAAGAGAAGCGCATCTATTGTGAACTAAAATAGTTCACCCTGGATCCTACATATACCTGCAGTGCTCATGGTAAAGGGAAATTTAATCCTATGTTCAAAGAATTGTAGAAAGTCGAGTCCCCTATATTGGAAGATCCTATAGGAAGAGGGAGAACTTGCTCTCAGGATCTCATATATCAAGGTATCTATCGTGTTATTTTTCCACCACCTCACCCTATCTCCTAAATATGTAGCCATTCATCCTCTCCTCCTATTTTCCACACTCAAATCTCATCATTGTGTAATGCCCTCACTCTTTACATAGTAGTTACCCCTACTGTTGTTACTTCTCAAGCCATACCAGTAACCTTTCCTGCCTCAATGGTTGTTCCTGAGGGTAATAATATAGGGCCTCTATGACTTTCTACCAATAATTACCTTCCTAGAGCTTCTCAAAAGAATTTCCCCAAATTCAATGGTGATGAGAAGGTCTCCACTTATGAGCACATCGTGGCTTTCTTTTCCACATGTAGTGTCATTTGTCCTCAACATGAGGATGTAGCAATGAGAATATTTGCGGAAACCTTGGTTAAAACTATAGCTAACTAGTTTCAACACCTTCTAGCAGGATGTATCATGACCTGGGACAACATGCGGAATTGGTTTGAAGAACACTATAAGAGTACAGAGGATGAGCATACTCTGTTGACTCAACTTACCCAGATAAAGAAGGAACTCAATGTTCCTATGAGAGACTTCATTGCAAAATTTAACAAATTGGCTAATAGGATTCCTATTACAAGTAGACCTATTTCTAATAACCAAAAGATGTTCTTCATTAGCTCTATGCCCCCTAACATAAGCTTTCAAATTAGACATGCATATGTAGTTAATTTGTTGGTTGCTCAGACCTTGGTAATTGAATTGGAGGATGATCTGATAGTAGCCAGGAAATGGAAAAGAGAGATTTAGAGTGAAACCTCAACAAGCTCTACCACTAGCATAACAAACAATACTGAAGCAATCCTTCATAATCTCTTTAATGAAATGATTGTTATGAAGAGACAAATGAGGAAGCTCATTTCTTCACTCCAGCAACCATATCAAGACATTCCCTAAAGGAAATATGAAGATATACTATTGTAATTTTCATCTTCTCAATAAAAGATTGCTATTGAGGCACATCCTAAAAAGAAAAATATGTGTATTTTTCATCTAAGAGGGATTACGATGGTGATTCTTGCCTGGAAATAAATAGGTATAAATAACTCACCACTAGTAATGAGCTAACCATTGAGTACCCCAAAAGTGAAGACAATTCTACTCCCAATGGTGACTCTAGAACATTCTTTTTAGAGTATAAATCAAGTTCTAAGGTTGTAGGTGACTACTTCACCATGTTGAATGGAATATAGATGACCATGGCTATAAGAAGCTAGAGAGAGAAGAACCTGGTGAACTTTGTTCCTGCTTGAAATGCAGCCACTAGCCCTTCACTAGCCATAGCTAGAGCATCCACTTCCTCTTCCTAAAGGAAAGAGAAAATAAGGTTCAATCCAAATGGTAAGCCTCACTCCTCATTTGACATAATAATAAAATTTAAGGACACTCATATCTAGGTGTCTCCCCTTGAATATCTAAAGACTCATCCTATTGAGTTGAAGAAGTTGGTATATTCTTGTAAAAAAGGCTAATGATAGAACTCAACCTAATGTCAATTCTACCATTAGCACTGACCAACCTCAATTGGATAGTGGCCCATTAGCTGATGAAGAGCCTATCTTGCCTATTCTCTTTAAAGAGGAAGAAGCATCAATTTTGGCTACCTCCCCTAGTTCGAAGCCAAACCCATTTTATGTATCCTTATTTGTAAATGGTCATAAGATTAGTAACTACATAATTGATTCTAGAGCTTTTGATAATGCCATGCCCTCTTTTTTTAATCATTCCCTTGGCTTGATCCTTACCAATACTTTTGGAAATTTTTATTCCATGCATGCAAAGTAGGTTTGTCTATTAGGTCAAGTGAAACATGCACAAGTAGCATTGCCCATACACCCTACAAAGAGAATGAAACTAACCATCATGGTAGTGGATTTTGACCAACTACGGTATGCTTTTGAGTAGAATCTTCTATAGGGACATAGGAGGGGAAATAAAGATGGATTAGTCTCATGCCATCATTCCCATGGGCAATAAGAAAATCAAGATGGAACTTGAGGAAAAGGACAAGTTCACAGTCTTGAAGTTTGATTATCCTAAGGCATAGATCCTATATCAAGAGATGGGGTTCAGAAATTACATGATGTTCTCTTACTTTAGTTGTTATGAGGAATAACCAAAGCCTCATAGTGACCCAAAAATTTGGACCCTAAAGTTCAATGGTAGTTGTGATACTATTGGGTTTGGAGTTAGTGTAGTACATGTATCTCCAAATGGATATGTAACTCAACTTCCATACAAGTTGAAATTCAAAATCACCAATAATATAATAGAGTATATAGCCTTTTTTTGGGTATCACTGCTGCAAAGAAGAGAGGAGTGAAAGTCTTAAGAGCTCAAGGAGATGTAGAGTTTATAGTGAAGAAAGTTTGAGCTCAGTACACTGTAAAGAATCCTAGGCTTAGGAATTATAGAAATGGGTTTTGGGATGAGATTGAGTACATGGATGCCTTCTTAGTACAAGTTGTTCCAAGGGAGTAGAATGCAAGGGAAAATTTATTAGTTGCCTCATCCTTGCTTCTACTTCTACATCTAGATTTCATAGATAATAAATACAAGGTTGAAGTCTTGTCTAGGACAAATGTTCCTAACAATGTTCAGACATGGCAAGTATTCAATGATGATCAGAAAATCCAATCTTTCTTGGAAGGATCTAAACCTTTTAGTGATCAATACTTTGAAGAAAGTGAAAATTCTTTCAAATATTTCTCCCCTAACACCAAGAAAGAGTTGGATCTTGGAACTAATCAACTCAAAGGTAACAAGATCCCTCAACATCTTATTTCCCTTGAGAAACTATTTGATAGGCATGATGCATTTATTAGAAGGGAAAGGGGAAGAAAAGGTGGAACTTTTAGAGAGTATGAAGGAATGAACATTAGCACCAAATATAAACCTAAGTTGG
This sequence comes from Cupressus sempervirens, assembly GCA_028749045.1. Taxonomy (NCBI): domain Eukaryota; kingdom Viridiplantae; phylum Streptophyta; class Pinopsida; order Cupressales; family Cupressaceae; genus Cupressus; species Cupressus sempervirens. The sequence goes on from CM053787.1 coordinate 528,196,807, forward strand.
TTAATATCGATAGTAGTTTCTCAAAGAAGAAAGGACAAAAGCAAAGGGATTGCTATCAAAATACCAAGACATATTTGCTTAGGGATACGAGGATCGGAAGACCTTTAGGAATGGTGAATTCAAACACAAAACTCCCGTCAATCCTAAAGCCACTCCCTTTAGGAAAAAATAGTGTAACTACAACCCTATGGTCTTAGATGCCATCTTTAGGGGAGTTCACAAGATGTTGGAAGCAAAATTATCTACCCCATACACTATTCGACATGGATAGCCAACATTGTCCCAATCCAGAAAAAGAGTGGGGATATTAGAATTTGTATGGATTTTAGGAATTTGAATCAAGCATCTCTAAAGGACAATTACACCTTGCCCAATTTGGATCATTTACTACGAACAGTGGTCAGTTCCAACATGATGTCCATGTTAGATGGATTTTCAAGTTTAAACCAAATTGAGGTAAACCTAGAAGATCAATTCAAGACTATATTCACCACTCCTTGGGGAATGTTTTCATATAATTGAGTGGCTTTTGGGCTCATTAGTGTTGGTGCCACCTTTCAAATTGCTATGAATTCCTCCTTCAATGATTTAAAGAAGAAGATCATTTTTATCTACTTGGATGATCTGACAATCTTCTCCAAGAAAAGAGAAAATTATCTAAAGGACTTGGAGCAAGTGTTGAAAAGATGCAAGGAACATGGGATTTCACTTAATCCCAAGAAATCAATATTTTGTGTTACAGAAGGAAAATTGCTAGGTCATAAAGTCTCCTAGGAAGGAATTAGGATTGACCTAGAACATGTTAGAGTCATCCAATAGCTAAATTTGTTAGGAAGAAAATCTAGAGTCAAATCATTCTTTGGACAGGTGAATTTTCTAAGATGTTTCATCCCCAATTTTTTTGAAATCACCAAATGCATAATTGATATGATGAAAGGAAGTCAAAGTTTCAAATGGAATGATTTTGGAAGAAAGGCTTTTGATCAAATTAAGGATGCCATAGCCAAAGCACTCATGTTGGTACATTTGGATTACACTAAGGAGTTCATACTATATTGTTATGCCTCAACTCAGACGCTATCTACAATACTCATGCAAGAAAAAAAGGAAGGTATGCAAGCACCAATTGATTTCATGAGTACTACCATTAAAGAGCATGAGTTAAGGTACTCTCAAATGAAAAAGCATGCCTATGTAGTGGTAAGAGAGCTCAAAAATTTTAGGTTCTATGTCTTATAGTCTCATTCTGTTATATGTGTACCTAATTCTAATATCAAAAGAATATTGACCCAACAAGAGATAGGTTGCAATACTAGAATTGGTGGATTAAATAAGCTCTGCACTCTAAAGCACTTCTTTTAGTCAATTTGACCTGAATGTAGAGGAAAATAAGAACCTAGCCATAAAGTTGTAGTGAGAAAGGAAATTTGGGCAGGTTGACTAAGCATCGGTAGATCAAATGAAGGTTCAAGGTCCACCACTAGTTCAAAACTTGGGAAGCCTAGTGTTTGATTCTCATAAGCTTAAGGGGGTAGCTTCAAATCATTAGAACCCCATACAAAAGGTAGTAGACAAGCTAACAAAGAAATTGGACCTTCCACAAGAGGTCATTGACATGAGGAAAAATGTGATCATTACTAATGGGATCCTCAAGATGGGCAAGAAGTCATTGTTTTACTGGAAACAATTCTTGGGAGTTTGTTATAGAAAGCTCTATGAGGTCTACAAATGAGCTCAAGGATGTACATGACCTAGTGCAAAAGGTCATTGAGAAGTTGTTTCAATATTTGAATATATTGCACATAGAGTCCTTTGTGTCCACTAATGGTAAGCTTGTGGAAATTAAGAGAGTGAAATCAAAGTTCTTGGCATTTGTCAATGAAGTCATTGACCCACTCAACTTCCAAGTATCCAAGATCTAGAAACTCTCAATAACAGATGCAATCATAAGAAGAGAAATAGAGAAATGTCAGTCAAGGGTTTCTAGAATAGATGAGTTGACTAAGATGCATGACTATTGGATAGTCCAAGCTAGCAACATGATCATTCCAGATGTCAAAGAGCTGGAAAAAGTAATGGAAGCCATGAAATCTTACAAAGCCAGTTACTTCTAAGAAGACATGATGTTCTGATGCTTTTCTAGACACCTGTCATTCTTCCCCTTCTCTTCCTTTTTGTATCTATTCATGGCATTTTGTCATTCTCTATAATGGACAATGATTCAAGCTTGTCCTATTTTTAGTTTATTTTGTTCAGAGATGATCTATGAAGTAATCATCGAGTGTAATCAGTCATTTTGAGAAGGCCTATAAATGTAAACTTTTGAGAATTTAATATGATCGGCAAAATTACTTTTGGGAAAACCCCTATAGCTGGGGCTACTATGTGTGACTCTGAGTTCATTTCTAATTATGTTTCTCATTTAGTTTTAGTATAGTGCATGGAATGAATATGGTAATGTTGATAATTGAATGAATATAAATAAACTTGGTTTTGTTTCCTTCGTTCAATAGATTGTATGTCTTACTTTCTTTAGCATAAGCATCTCTTTGTTCTCTCTCTTGTACAAAGTAGTCTATGTGTTTAGTATAGTTTTTTGCATGAGGAAGCCAGAAACTAGTGTGTGGAGTAGCTAAGGGATAGACAATCTAGGTATTTTCAAAACATCAGCTAATTGTATAATCTAGGAATTACCTATTATGTCATCTCTAGCTTTATTCCTATTGTCTTAGTTAGTTATGCATGTTACCATTCCTTGCATCTAGGTTAGAATAGATTTCATGTTGTGATTTATTCCTCCTTTCAATTTCCTAAGTTGTTTAAAGTTTTGAGCAACTTGGTATTTGCCTCTTCTACTCTTTGCTTAAGACCATAACCCCAAAACTTGAAAAATGTCATTCTTTGCAAACCTAGCATGTAAAAGGGAGTTGTACCTTTCAATTTAGGATTCTTTGATAGATTAATACATTGATCCATTATGTTGTTAACTTCTTTGTCCTCCATAAGCCTTTGGGCAGTTTAAGAGTCAAGGTATAAACCAAAAAGATAAGGAAGACAAACTATTAACCAACACAAACTTGTTTAATTTTTGTTCCACCCTTAAGGCAAAATAGTATGCCTCTTCAATACTAGTCATTTCAACCAAACTCAAATCCTCCTAAATACTTGGTCTTAACCCATTAAGGTAATGGTTAACTTTATCCTTGTCATCTTCTACATGGGATGTTCTTATGAGGACTTGATATAAATCTCATGTCACTCCTAAATTGATCCTCCCAGTTGCTTCAACCCATGCATTTTCTTTAGCAGATTGAGCTTATAATAAAAAAGAATGAATTTTCACTTTAATTTCTCCATCATCTAATCCCATCATTTGATTTTATATTTTCCTTTTCTAATTTTCTCCAATTGGACCTCTTGCCACCAAATTTTGCATGCTCTTTCAATTTGGCCTTCACAAACTTGACACTCTTGAGATCTTTAATTTTTTATACTCAAAATATTGTTCTAGATCATTTATTGAGTTGATCATCTCCTTTGGGTTAGTATTCCCCAAAAATATGGAGACTTTAATCTTTGGTCTTTTTCCAATCTTGGAAATAGTTCTAAAAAAATTATCTTCCTCAAGATAGCTACATTTTCTCTAGCCAGTTCAACATTTTCTTATGGTTTGAATTCATCCTCACTTTCATATCTCACTAAAATATTCATTCCTCTATTAATATCCTCTTGTAATCCTTTTACTTATCTGTAGAGGGATCTAAAACCCTCTTCTATCAATCCTCCAACTCTTCTACCATGGTTTCTTTATGGATGCATTTTTGCACTTATTACTCAAACCCACAACCATAATCTTGGTGCAAACTACCTTATAGAAGGAAATCTATCTACACACTTAGGAAAACCCTCTTTGATACCAATCAGTGAAGGATACTTCCCTTAGTAACACAAACACATAATAGATATAGAGAAATAACAATAAGTTGCTAGAATAAAAGGTTGGCTTCTTATTATCTCCAAAAGTATGGAATTACAAATTTCATAAATAAAATATAAAAAGCTACATGGGAACTTTCCTTACAATATTCATCTAAGCTATAGCCATGACCAACATATTAGAGTTTTCCTAGACAACCCCACAAGACCTCCTTATATAAGTAGTTTCTCACCACCCAAGATGATTCTATTAATTTAATGCTAGATTCTAAGATTTTCAACCCTAAATTATTATTATTGATCACTATTTATTAAGTAGAGTAGGCCTCAAAAAAATTTATAACTCAAAATAAATTTTGACTTCTAAGCACCATACTCATCACAAGTTTCTTTGATTGACTATTATGGCCCCATTTAAGAAATGTCATGACCTGATCTACATCGTTTGACTACTGCAAGCTCCAGTGACTCAAGGTTTGACCTCTTTTTGAATCCTCTAAAGCCTTCAAAACTAAGTTCAAATTTTTTATACTTGTTGTCAATATTGAAAATGTTCAATAACTCCACAAATAGACTTGATATTTCAATAAGACTTTATTGGCATGCTAATATATCTAAAATGAACATCCATAGATGAAATCAAAACATTTTGAGCTCAAACAACCAACTTACTAAAATACTAAGCCCCTAGAAATAGTAACTATGCACTAAGATAACCCTTATAGAAAGACAAATCAAAAAAAATTTGGGTGATGCAAGATTTCCTTTACACCCAAGATGCTCCTACATTAAAAATAAATATATTTGTGTTACTCCTATAAGCATTATAAAATATCCAATCATTAACCAAGTCACTCCCATAATTTTAGAAAAAATGAACAAACATCAATATTTTCACCAACCTTACAACTAATCATTTCATTGATCCATTAATAGACTCCATTAGCCCCTATGACCAAAAATTTCATTGGCCCTATAACTAACCTTCACAATCCACCTCCTAGTATTTATAAAGCAATTGTAGATTTGGTCCTAATTAATTCATAATTGTATAAATTAGGTGTCAATTAGTTCATAATTGTGTCTATTATGATCTTACAAGTAGAGTGATTCAAAGACAATATAAGGAGCTAGGTTGCTAACCATTAGATCTAAAGTAGGAGGTCTAGTTATTGGTACGTAAAGCCCATGTAATGAACTTGGGAAAAGAAAACTAGAAGTTTGTTGAAAGGCTAAGAACTAAAAAGTGCACAAGAAGCCTTGTTAGAGCTTGAAATTGGGGTATGACTAGGGTATTTATTATAGAAAATTTAAATGCCTTTTCTTGTAGGTACCTACCCTCCACAACACATTCTTGGTATAATCTTAATTCATGCAACAATTAGAATGTTATAAAAATTTGTTAAGTTGGACACAATACATTAGATTTTGTGACTTGATTTATAAGTGAACGGACAAAGCACTTCAAATTTTAAAATTAAAAAAATTGGACAAATTCCTTGTCAAAAATTATAAGGAAAAAATTATCCATTTTACATTAGATTGCATCGTCACATATGAGAGGTATTTTCAACAAATTTGATAATGCAAGATAGTTACAAAACCAATATGATTTTTCAGGTGTCATTGGATAAGATGCTAGGTTTTCCCTCTACAAAACAAAGGTTTGAAAACTCCTCTCTTACCTTCTTATTGGTCAACCAACATTCATTAACAAAGATAAATGCATTTAGGAGTTCATTTTTTTAAATTAAAGATAAATCAATTTAGGGATATCATAAGAATGCAAAAATAAGGAAATTATTGAAAAAAAATTCAAATCTTTGCAATGGAAGCAATTTTGCATAGGAGACATACTTTCTTGCAATATTCTTTCACCCTATTGCAAAGGAACCTCGCTTGCACACATATTTTGTGATTAAAATTAATGCGTGTTGTATTTTTTTAATAGAATACCTAAGTTTGTCTGAATTCTAATCAACACCCCTCATCAAAATTCCACCAAATATAGGTAATTTTTCAAAAAAATACACTATATGCCTTAATCATCAAAAAAACTTCATCAAATTTTGAGGCCAAATATATGTGTCAGAAAATAATCGAACACATACACTTTTTTTTTTAAAATCAAGTTTGACATTATATGTCATGTTCATTAGAAAACTTCATCTGAATTTGAGGCCAAGTGTATTATTGTAAGGTATGAAGTGGTGATTAATTTCTTATTAAAATAGGTATAATTTTTACCATCTTGGTTTCTAATTTTGATATAAAAAATAGTTCTATATTGTGTTTCTTTGATTTTTTTGATTGGAAAATTATGATTATATTAATATTAATCATGTAAACTAAAGTTATAACAAAAAATAGCATTATTGTCCAAGTTTAGTGAAACCCAATACCAATAGGTCATCACCAACCATAGAAACCTACCTCACAACATACCTGGATTGCATCCCATTTAGTGTTAAAAAAATTAACATGAGCAAACTCACCACTGATATGCTACTTACTATAATCCAAAAACTAGACTGACTAAAATGTACAACAATCCTTTACACAAACCAACCACAATGTGCAAATAATATCAAAAACCCCAAATATAGAAGCTTGAAGAACCCAAAAAAATGAGTGATGTGGAGGGATGATGAATCATCCCTAACTAGGACATCATCCTACCCTTGAGAACCACCATGTAAGCCACTACAAGAAATCTTGTGAGCACCACTAAAATGAGTATTACCATAAGCATAACCATAAAAATGACAACCTTGAGAACCAAATGCCCACTACAAGCATGACCAAGGAACCACCATCACAGAACAAACCATGAGCTCTATGATTGTGACCCCAATTACCTTGGCCCACTTATGTATTTCCATTTCCTCTCACACTCTTGTCAATTACAACCTAAAGAGGTTGGGGTCCATCTGAGACCTTGGGATCATAAAAACTAAAATAAATTGCTAGTTGTGGATGAAGTGCATAATCTATGCTCAATATTTTTGGGCCTTTGCCTTCTTTTTGGTTTGTTTCTTGATTCTCTATGCAAAAGGAAGGGGTGGAAGATTAACCATTTTCCATGCATAGTGATAAGCCCTCACCCTAGAATATCATACATTAACCCACTACACCATCCAACTCAATCTAGACTCAGTATGTTCACTTATTTATATTGCCAAAATGCTTAGTCTACACTAACAATCAGCACACTCAACACCCATAGTAGATAAGCCAGCATACTCAGCACACATAGTAGATCCTCCTGTAGTCTCTTTTCCACCATTAGCTTTCCATATCTCTCTATAATTTTTATGATAATATTATTTATTATTTAATGTATTTATTTGGTTTTTGGGTAAAATCTTAGACCTCTTTAAATAGAGGCCCTATGTAATGTATATAGCAATTGAATAAGACTTATTTCTTCAAAGTCTATTTTGTGCTCAAAGCCAAAAGAATCTAAGCCTAGGAAGGAAAAAAATTTATTGGTATTTAATATTGTTGTAGTAGTTTGATTTTTCTTATATTTGATTGGTTGCAAATTCAAAAGTTTATAAAGTTGGGGACTAGTTGATGAGGAGGAGTGTAAAGATCTATTTCTAAACTCTAAAGATTACAAGAAGCTACTAAGTGGAAAGTGTGAAAGAAGGGTATAAATGTAGTCATTGAAGTCTTAACAAAATGGGAAAGAAGTATTGCATACTATTGTGGTAGTATTGTGGTTTATTGAAGACTTGAGTGGTTAGTTTTGCTTTGTAAAGAAAATCTTTAAATTTTGAAATATTAGATGTAAATGAAAGAGGATTTTTTTAAGAAAAAAAGGAATTAAAGTAAGCATTAAAATGGCATTAGGAAATAGTATAACTCAACCTCAAATATGAATTTTTTCTAGAAAAAATTATGAATTTTGAACTATAAAAATGAAAACATTGTTTTATTCTCAATGCATTTGGGATCTTATAGAAAAAGGTTTCAATGACTCACAAGATGAGTCTAGATTATTGCAAGAACAAAAGGATAAAGTGCACAATAATAGGAAAAAGGATGCTAAAGCACTATTTTTGATTGAACAATCTTTAGATGAATCTTTCTAAGGTGTCGATAGCAAACAAATCTAAGATGAAATGAGATATTCTAGAAATAGCATATCAAGGGACATCAAAAGTTAAAATTGCTAAATTGCAAACTTTAAGGCCTAATTTTGAGGACATTTGTATAAAAGATTCAGACTCAGTAGATTAGTTTCTTAATCAAGTAATGAATGTGCTTAATCAAGTTAGATCATATGGTGAAGATTTAACAGACCAAAAGATTGTTGAAAATATACTTTGTAGTTTTCCTAGAAAATTTGATGCTATTGTTGTTACCATTGAAGAATCCAAGGATTTAACACTAACAATTGATGAGTTAATAAAATCACTTTTATCTCATGAATCTAGAATCAAAAGAAATAATAATAATTCTCTAGAGAATTATTTTAGAACATAGGTATCTTTTGTTAGAGGAAGAGGAAGATTCAACTATAGAGGAAAAGAAAGAGGAAGAATCATAGATGGAGATATGAATCCAAATCAAGAAGAAAGGACATATAAATCATTTAAGAGTTTCAACACAGGATGTGGGAGAAGTCTATTTTAGAATTCATTATCAGGTTTGATAAATCTTGACCTCAATGCCATTATTGTAAGAAATTTGGTCATTATTCTAGTGAATGTAGAAAGAAACAAGAAGAGTTTGAAATTTGTGGTGTTAATCACTCAAATGTATCTATTAACAATTCAAGATGTTTTGCTTAACTTGTAATGTTTCTCAAGACAACTCTAGTGATATATAGCTTCTAGATAGTGGATGCAATAATCATATGACTGGAAATAAAGATTTATTTGCTAGTTTGGATGATTCTATATAATCTAAGGTAAAACTAGGAACTAATGGTAAAGTATTTGTAATGGGAAAAGGTTTTATAAGTGTATAGACAAAAATGGAGGAAAAAGGTGTTAGAAAAAATAGTCCACCAACATAACTAAGAGGGGGCGTGAATCAGTTATCTAACAATTAAAACATTTACATCTTCTTTAAACATTAAATAACAACCATAATAAGATCCACATAGACAATTACATTAGATATGTTAACTAGGGAAACCCTTGATCAAAGTGAAAACCCTAGTGGGAATGATGCCCACAAGATGATGTACTAGTATAAATATTCCTTGTTAGAGGATGGACCCTGTTAGGAGTCTATTAAAACATTTAGTACATATGAGTCCTTGTTAGGAGATTCCAACCCTATTAGGAGTTGTGCCAACCCTGCTAGGAGTTGTAGTACAATGTATGCAAGATGAGCCCATTACCTAAACATGCAATTTCAACTACAAGAAGAGCTCACTACTCAAACATGAAATTTATTGTTATGTTCTTCTTTCCTTTGTTTTTCCAACCAAACCAATCACTATTAGACCTTGTAGACTAGGCCACAAACCTCAAATCCAAATATCAAACCTCAAATCACTTAGCAAAACTTTGGCAATGAAGTTTCCTTCACTTCCACTCTGCTCTACTCAACTTTGCATTTAGCTCTCTTTGTTGCTTACAATTACTTCACATCAATATAATTCCATTTCTCCATGAAAAAATAAAATGTCCTTCCTTTATATCAAGTCAATAAAATAATTCCCTGAGTTAGCTATTAGACCTTCTCAATTAATCATTATAGGACCACATTAAGAACATGTTATACTTAGCGATAACATTAATCTTCCTACTTTCAACTTGAATATCTTTTTGTACACATAATATCATGATGAGAGAACTCAACCATGTCACAACCAACATGTCTTCTTCACATCCTCAACCTTGATTCTCAGAATAATAACTCTGTTAAGAGATATAAGAAGTTTACCAAAACATGCCTCTGTAAACTCTATCTCAAAATGGACATCACCAAAGCTTACATAACTTCTTCTAGACTTATTATTTCTTCTTCTAGAATTAACTACATATACCAAATACTTAAAAGTATCTCCCATAACCTCAGATAGTTAGAATACTCAATTAGTCATATGTACCAACTTGATCCTTTTGTTGTTCTTCTGTCAAATACCATAGAAGACTGCTATGTTGACATCAATGACAAACTCAGTCATAAATGTAACATATCATCATAGTAACATATCTACAATACTCCCCCATAGGAATATTATCATCATTCATGCTTCCAACAATCTCTCAACAATCTCCCCCTTTGGCATCAGGGATTTTTTTAGTGGCTATTATTTGCCAATTGGCTAATATGTCCCGATTGGGCTATAGAAATTGGCTAAAAAAATATCGTATACTAGTTGATCAGTTCACCCAGATTTTATAAAATACTCATATAGAGGTCAAAATGTTTGCCACTATTATTATGTAATTTTAGTTTGGTAGTCAGGTTCTTCACCCATATTTCTCTTTAATTTTTACTCTTATTCACCATAGAATTAATTGAGTGTCTCTTTTGACGATCATCATTCGCCAAATTCCCATTTTCCTATGTGAATTTTTTTTTTATGAGTGACACTGTACTCCACAGATAACTTACCTTAATACATGTCAACATTCCGGTGACTACCTCAACAATTCTTCTTCCTTCAAGAAATTTTGGCCGAAATTAAACCTCAGCCATTGATCTTGGATCATCAGATGGTCTGAGTTCTCAAATAATATATTGAACATAATTACATTTCAAAACATAATTCTCCATCAATATTAATAATTTTATCAAAAACAAAAATTATAATCGCCATTATTTTATAAAAATTGTCTAAACTATTAAAAAATTTGCCACCAAATATCCATTGATTGATGCATAATTCACCAACACTGTTAATTTTTTTTCACCCAAATGACATGTGATTCGCCACAATTTTATAAATTTTGGGAGGGGGGGGATTGGGGGTTCCTTAAAGTTATCCCTATTTGGAATTGATAGGAACATAGATGAAAAACATCTAGTTCTAGGAATACCAACAAAAGATTGTTCATGTTTTTTTCAAATTATCTTCATCAATCATTCTCCCCCATTGATATAACTCAATGTGCTTTCTATCAAACTATCATTCTATGTTTTACTTCTTCCAAACTATTTTTACTTGCTCTTTCTTGTCTTTTCCTCATGATTTTCTTTCTCATGATGTTTTTCATGTCGAACTTCTCCCCCATTGACATCAATGTCAAAGGTTTCAACAACTAAATTTACTACATCAAACTCTGTAACAACTGATTCTTACTTAGCTCAAGTGTCCAAAGACATTATTGAAAAATAGCATCCAATAAGAGTCCTAGATGAATCTGTCCATCACAAATACTCCCCTATATAGGAAGCATCAGCATTCAATCTAGACAAATAATGGTGCACTATTACACTGGACTGATGCACTCTTGCATCATCTATTTTGATGTAGGAAGGGGCATAACCCCTAGCATACCTTGCAAATACTCAAGGGTCTCTTTGGGAAGATGCTTAGTGAATATATCTGCAATCTTCTCTTTAGTGCTTACATACTCCAATCTAATTTCCTTTCCTATAACTTTCTCTTTCAACATGTGATACTTAATAGAAATGTGCTTGGTCTTTGAATGCAACACTAGACTCTTAGACATATTTATTGTGCTTTTTTTTTCATAATGTATGACAATAGGTTCACTAATTTCTATCTTTATATCCTTCAGCATCTGTTTCATCCAAACAACTTGATTGGAATTGTTTGTTGCTATAATATATTCTTCTTTCACTATACTTTGTGATGTACAATCCTACTTCTTGCTTAGCCAAGAAACCAATCTTCCTCCAAGAAAGAAGGCTTCACCATTGGTGCTCTTTCTATTATCCATATTGTTTGTCCAATCAGCATCAGTATAGGCACTTAGAGTAAAATCATTAGATTTATCACACAAAAATCTAAACTTGAACGTTCCTTTTAGATATCCAAATATCCTTTTTACTGTTGCATAATGTTCTTCTCTGGAATTAGCATAGAATCTTGCAACAATTCCAACTACATTTGTTGTATTCGGCCTTATGTGAATTAGATATTACAATCCTTCGATCATAGATCTATACTTTTTTTTCTCAACAGTGAGTGTCTCATCCTTTGTAGATAATTTGTGTCTAGTTACTATAGGCATTCCAATAGGTTTGCATGTTTCCAAAACAAATCTTTTCAATACGTCCTTCAAGTACTTAGTTTGAGAAATAAAGATTCCTTCTTTATTCCATACAATCTATAATCCTAGAAAATATTTCATTTCTCCTATCATACTCATTTCAAATTCTTTCTTCATCTCTTCTTCAAACTTCTCACTATCCTCATCATTTCCTCCAAATATGATATCGTCAACAAATATTACCAAAATCATCAAACCATCATCAATTTCTTACCAATATAGATTACTATCTACCATACCTTTGCTATATCCAAGCTTTGTTAAATGCTTGTCCAACCTTGCATACCAGGTTTTAGGTACTTGCTTCAAGCCATACAATGCTTTCTTCAATTTTCATACTATGTCCTTATCATATGTCAAAGGAAAACCTTCAGGCTACTTAATGTACACTTCCTCTTTAAGTTCTCCATTAGAAATTTTGACTTGGCATCTATCTGATACACTTTGAATTTCTTTTATGCTACATAGGCTAAGAATAATCTTACTACATCTATTCTAGCCACGAAAGCGTAGGTCTCATCATAATTTATTCCTTCCTTTTGTGAGTAACCTTTACATACTAGTCTTGCTTTATTCCTTACAACTTCACCTTGCTCATTCATCTTGTTCCTGAATACCTATTTAGTTCCTATCACATTCTTGTTTGCTGGTCTGGGGACCAATTCCCATGTCTCATTCTTTACAATTTAATCCAATCCCTCTTTCATAGCTTGTTTACCAAAGTCTTCTTTACATGCTTCATCTACATTCTTAGGTTCAACTTGAGATATCAAACATAGATCTTCATTTACTCTATTTCTTATCATCACACCTTTATCTCTTCTTTTGATGATTTGCTCAGATGGGTGATTCTTTATCACATTCTTTTCCAAAGTAGGAGTTGTTATCTCAACTCTGGGTTCTACTAAAGGTTCTGAGCTTTGTTCATACCTTGGCTCTCCTTCATTATGCAAATCATTGTTAGTCTCAAGAAATACTTCATCATTTCTTGGGTTAGTAACAACATCATCCTCTAAATTATGATCAATTATTGTCTCTTTCATCTTGAATTTCTCATCAATTCTCACATTTGCACTTTCCATAACAGTCTTAGTTCTTAGATTATAACATCTATAAGCCTTTCTTTTCAATGAATAATGAAGAAACATACCTTCATCACTTCTAGCATCAAACTTACCAATATCATCATCTATTTCGATATAACACTTACTCCCAAAAAAATTTAAATACTTAACTATAGGTGAGTAACCAAACCACAATTCATAAGGGGTCTTGTTTTTCTCTTTCCTGACTTGCACTATGTTCATAGTGTAGACTAATGTATTCATAGCCTCTCTCCAAAACATCTTGGATACATCATTCTCAACTAACATAGTTCTTGTTGCTTCTATAACAACCTATTCCTTCTCTCTGCAATGTCACTCTATTTAGTAGTCTTCAACTCAACTCTTTCTTCTACTCTATGATCAAATCTTTGTTCTTTGATTTGATTCTCATTCTATAAATCATTGTTAATGATAACTTCAATATTTTCATGGTTACCCTCTTGATCAAAAATAGTTTCCAAAACTATCTCTTCTACTACTTCCTTTTTCTTAACCAATTCAAGCCCATTATCATAGTCTTTCAAGAATCTGTCCATACTTGCTTTAAATTCTTCATCTTCATTAGAGAGAAAACTCTTTCTAGATTTCCTTATTCTCTTAGGGCATGTAGATGAAAAATGACCAAACTAATTACATGTTTGATAAGAAAAATTTCCATACCTTCTTGTTCTCTCTTCATAAGTAGATTAGTACCTTCCTTGTTCTTCATGTCTTCTTCAAATCTGGATCTATCTTTACTTATGCCTCTATCCAAAAACTCAATGCCCAATTTTGATCTCTTACCAAGAAGCTCCATCTTTTGGGTGTCAAAATTTCATCCATTAGATTTAGGACTATCTTTTCTAATATAACTCACCATTTATCTCCCAAAGTTGCTAAGCTTTATCTTCAAGGACCTAATGTTGTGGTACCAATTGTTAGAAATAATAGTCCACTAAGATAACTAAGAGGGGGGTGAATTAGCTATCTAAAAATTAAAACATTTATCTTCTTTAAATAAACTTAACAATTCAAATAAAGTAAATAGAAACCATAATAATATGCATGTAAACAATTGCTCTAGATATATTAACTAGGGAAACCCTTGATCAGAGGGAAACCCCTAGTGGAAATGATGCCCACAAGATGATGTACTAATATAAATATTCCTTGTTAGAGGATGGAACCTGTTAGGATTTTATTATAACATTTAGTACATATGAGTCCCTATTAGGAGACTTTGAATCCCTATTAGGAGATTCCAACCTTGTTAGGAGTTGTGCTAACCTTGTTAGGAGTTGTAGTACAATGTAAGAAAGATGAGTCCATTTCCCAAACATGCAATTTCAACTATAAGAAGAGCTCACTACTCAAATATGCAATTTATTGTTATGTTCTTCTTTCCTTTCTTCTATGAACTAAATCAATCACTGTTAGATGTTTTAGACCAAGTCACAAACCTCAGATCTAAATATCAAACCTTGGATCACTCAGCAAAACCTTGGTAATGAAGTTTCCTTCACTTCCACTCTACTTTGCTCAACTTCACATTCAACTCTCTCTCTACTACTCACAATTACTTCTCATCAATATAATTCCATCACTCCATGACAACAACAAAATTACTTCCTTTATACTAATTCCATAAAATAATTTCATGACTCAGCTATTAGACCTTCTCAATTAATCATTATAGAACCACATTAAGAACACGTTACACTTAGATAACATTAATCTTTCACCTTGCAACTTGAATATCTTTCTGTACATGTAATATCATGATGAGAAATCTTAGCCATGTCATCACCAACATGTCTTCTTCACATCCTCAACCTCAATTCTCAAAATAATAAATCTATTAAGAGATATAAGAAGTTTACCAGAACACATCTCTATAAACTCTATCTCAGAACAGACATCACCAAAACTTACATAACTTCTTCCATACTTATCATTTCTTCTTCCAATGTTAACTACATGTATCAAATACTTAGAATTATCTCCCATAACCTTGGATAGTTAGAATACTCAACTAGTCATCCATACCAACTTGATCTTTCCATTGTTCTTCTTTTAGATACCATAGAAGATTACTATGTTGACATCAATGACAAACTCAGTCATGAATGTAACATATCATCATAGTAACATATCTACAATACTCCCCCATAGGAATATTATCACCATTCATGCTTCCAACAATCTCTCGCCAAAAGGTATGCTCTTGATGTGTATCTTGTGCCTAGATTAAAACACAATCTCATGAGTGTTGGAAAACGAATGCAAAAAGGTTGCTCATTGTCCTTTGATAATGATATTTTCTTTAATCTTGGAATGAAATCCTAGTGACAATTTAATTGCAAGGGTTAAGATGATAAGAAATAGAATGTCCCCACTCTAGATTCATTGCATTGAAATAAAATAAGAATTTAACTTCAAAATAGTGTTCTTAGACCATTCATGGTTATGGTATTTGAGGTATGGTCATCTTCATTTTGATGATTTGACCTTGTTGCAAAAGAAAAATATGGTGAAAGGATTACCACAAAGAGTAAATATAGCAAGTTCATGTAAAATTTGTATCTTGGCAAAACAAGATACATAAATTTTTCCAATAGGAAGTTTGTATAGAGCAAGAACACCATTGGAATTACTCCACACTTATATATGTGGACCTATGCAGACCTCACCTTTAGGAGGAAGTGTATATTTCTTAGCATTTATTGATGGTTTCAGCTAGAAGACTTGGATATACTTTCTTAACTAAAAGTATAAGAATTTTGGGAAATTCAAGGAGTTTAAAGCTTTGGTGGAAAAAAAAAGTGTTCTATACATTAAGATATTGCAATCTGATAGAGATGATGAATTATCTAAAGAGTTTTTTGATTTTTGCAGATATCATAGAATTAAGAAATAGTTTACCACAAGATATACACCACAACAAAATGGTGTAGCAAAGAGGAAGAACATAACCATAATGGAAATGGCAAGGAGTATGTTGAAAGCTAAAAATTTACCCAATGAGTTTTTGGCAAAAGCAGTAGCATGTGTTGTATACATCTTGAATAGGTGTCCTACAAAAAGTGTTAAGAACACAATTCTATAGGAAACATGGAATGGTAAGAAATACAATGTAGCTCTTTTTTTTCATTTTTTGGATCTGTTGTGTATTCATTCGCTCCATATGAATTGAGAAGAAAACTAGATGATAAAAGTGAAAAATATATTTTTGTTGGATAAAGTGAATAATCAAAAGCTTATAGGCTAGATAATCTCATTTCAAAGAAATTGATCATCGGTAGGGATGTTGATTAAAAAGAAGAGGATTCATGGTATGGAAACTCTAACAAAAAAATCATAGGAGCCACACCTATATTTCAAAGTGAAGATGAATAAAAAGACCAAGGTACTCAAACACCTCCCTCTACTCCACAAAGGAACTTTCTGCAAAGATCACCATCTGATCATCTAGGAAATTCTACTCTATATTCAAATATAAGTGGTCAATCAAATTCTACATCCACGAGACTAAAGCATAGAGGTAAGAAAATGAGAAGCTTAAAAGAAAGAGATAATCAAGAAGATGAAAAATCTAGACATGCGCTCAAATTTTGCTTTATTTTCTTGTGGTCATTTATATTTTGAAGTAATTAAAGAGGATAAATGGATTGATGCTATAGATGAAGAGATTGACTATATTGAAAGAAATCAAACTTGTGATTTGATGGATCTCCCAAAAGGAAAAGAATGTATAGGATTAGTCAAATGGATTTATAAAACTAAATCTGGTGTAGAAGATAAAATCGTTAACCAATAGGAAAGATTAGTTGCTAAAGGATTTTCACAGTAATATAGGATTGGTCATAATTAATTATTTTCTCTAGTTGCTAGACTTGATATAGTTTGAACTAATTTAGCAATAGTTGCACACAATAATTGGAAAGTGTATCAAATGGATGTAAAATCAGCTTTTTTGAATGGTTTTATTGATGAAGAAGTGTGTGATAAACAACCACTAGTCTATGAAGCTTGTGATCATGAAAACAAAGTATATAAATTAAAGAAGGCACTCTATGGTTTGAAATAAGCTCCTAGAGCTTGGAATAAGAGGATTTATTCATACATGATAAGTAATCAATTCAACAAAAGTAACAGTGAGCCAACATTATATGTAAAGACTAATCAGCAAGGTCACATGTTAATTGTGTGTATGTATGTTAATGTTTTGATATTCACTAGAAATCTATCAATAGACATGTTCAAGTTAGAAATGATAAAATAATTTGAGATGACAGATTTGAGATTGATGAGATATTTCTTAGGAATTGAAGTTATTCAATATGAAAAAGGTATCTTCATTTTTCAATCCAAGTATATGAGGGATATCTTGAAGATGTTTAAGATGATAAACTACAATCCAATATCAACTCCAATAGCAATAGTAAGAAAACTTAGCAATGAGGATAAGAGCTCATATGTTGATCCAACTATGTTTAAAAGACTTGTTGGAAGTCTAATGTATATGATAGTTATGTTGGAATTATAAGAGTTCTAAGAGTGGGGGATGAATTAGAACTATATGAATTTAGTTCAAAAACTTATTACAATCCTTTAATAATTCATAACTAAATATAAAGTTGTGGTGAAAAATATAAACATTCACCATGAATTGAAAGAAATATCAACTCACAAAATATAGAGACACATATTTTGTCGAGTGGGAAACCCTCAAAATTTCTCAAAAAGGATTCATCATAGGGAGAAAAATCACTCCATGAAGTTGTAATCTTTATTGAGCTTCAACTCCTTTACAATCAGCAGCAATAACTACTTAGGGTATTCAACCCTTTGTGTCTTTTGTTATGCTTACAATCTCATATACACATACAAATGTATATGTTACATTAATACATGTACATAACCTTATAATATAGCTTTCAAATCTCAACACTTAACAAGTTTTTCTCAAATATATTTGTGTCTTCTTTACAATAACTTTTCACACACATGCCTTTCAGAATCTACAAATGATCTCTATATATAGAGATGAGATTTGAGATAAATCAATTATACAAAACCAACTAAACCAATTAGGGTCGTTTAACAAAACCCCTACTATTTTAAAACCAACTTTTATCATTTATGCCTCAGATTTGTCCCTGTTCAACCATATAAACTTCAAACTATGGAATTAGTATTCCAACCTTGAAATCTTCAAAGGATCCCAATAAAAATCATCAAGAAAAAATGCCATGTTAGGGTCTGAACCAGTCACCCTATTTATCTTGAAAAATCGAAACTATATAATTAGTTACAAATATTTTACATTTTTTCACCTTTTTCTTTCAAACTACTCAAACGAATGTCATTTGAAACAAATAAAATCCTTTCAACAATTTTCCTTTGAACACATGAAAGAATTTCAAAACTATCATCTAGGTTTTAAAGAAACTTTAAAAAATTGACTCTGAAAACCACATATCCTTTGGATCTGAAAAGAGTTCTTTTTAAAAAGAAATGATACCAAATTTAAACCTTCCATATATTTCATAGAAAAGAAAAAATTCTTCGAAATCCTTTATTCTTTTTACTTCTTCTCTTTTTCAAAGACTAACTATATTTCTTTTTCAAAATTAAAAAAGAAAAAATTTACCTTCTTCTTCGAAGAACTGAAACAATACTTCCATATGACTGTACAAAAAAAAATTGCTAAAGATAGATACCTGGAACTATTTTTCTTTTATTTACCTCCATTGTTTCAAAAACCTTCTTTGTATTTGAAGACTTCCATTTTGCCTCAAAAAACCCTTCATTTATATTAGAGAAAACTCCATTTTCACCTTGTTTGTTTATGGACACAAAAAAAATAGATGAGAATCATTTAAAGGAAACAACATCATAATCCTTGCATCATTTCCCTGTTGAAAGAATAGCTATTCAAAATTGTTCATAATGTAAACGTTTTCCTTTACAAAGCCAAAAATCACACTACAAACCTTTTCATTTTCAGAAGCAGCCGAGGAGAGGAAGAACATTTATCTTTACAAGAAACAGTAACCATGTTCATATGCCAAAAAAAAAATCCAAGAGAACAAATTTTACCAATTTCCATAAGAGACAAAACCCTTTACACAAAAAATATACGCAAAGTTTAAAGAATGGTTCTTTCAAAAATGCTCACAACTGAAACTGTTTTCAATTTTCATTTCAAATCCACTTAACACATGGAAGAACATGCATGTTACCATTGAATGTCATGTACTGACTATGTCAGTAATTTACAACCTTCTTTATAATATTGCTGCCAAAATAGTATTAGTGTTTTCTTTCAATTTGCCTTTATTTTTGCCACGTTTCACATTTTCCATGTTTTCAAAACATAACCTCGTTATATATGCCACAAAATATATGTCGTGTACTTCACTACCTTTTCAATACATTTTTCCAACATGGAAAATGATCAACAATCTCCCCCATTTTTTGAGGCAAAAATTTTATCAACTAATATATACAAGATGATATACAAAAATCATAAACTCAATCACTTCCTTATATACCATCTAATATATACATATATATATATATCTGTTGAATGAATATGAAGAATAAATATGTTGAATGAGTATGGTGTAAGAATACAATGTTGAACACACAACGTTGATACAATGTTGATACAAAATTGACCACTGAAGAATATTGATCACAAAATGCAGTGCAAATCACCATATGCAACGAAGAAGAATAAATATGTCAACTAAAAAAATAGTATGCCATCTGAATCCAATAACCAACTGATGAAAATAAAAAATATGCTTATATGCTAAACAACTAAACAATCAACTAATAATATGTTAATTAAAAATATGCCAAATGCCAACTAAAACCAACTGAAATGAAAATATGCCAACTGATATGCCAAATCCCAAATGCCAACTAAAATAAGCTGAAGTGAAAATATGCCAATTGTGCTAGCTGAAACCAACTGAGTAATTGATTAATCTTCCCCAAAAAATTTGACCATCTACTTTTCATAGAAGAATTTCTATGAATAGGAGCAGAAACCTAACACAAAATGTTTATTTGCAAGAATCTTATATTAGCATTGATTGAGAGAAAACTCTCAACCGAGTTCTTAGCTATTCAAATAATTCCCTAGGTAGAGCTTTAGTAAAAATGTCTATTATCTATCCTTGAGTGGGCACATAAATTAGCTTGAATTAATTATTGAGAACTTTGTCATGCAAAAAGTGAAGTTTAATAGCCACATGTTTTGTATGTGAGTGCATTACTAGATTTTTGCTCAATTGAATAGCATTCATATTATCACACATGATAGAAATAGGTTTTGGGACTTGAATTCCTAAATTAGTCAATTGGTAATCCATCCAAATCAGCTAAGTACAACATGTTGTAGCAGCAACATACTCAAATTCACAAGTAGGCAATGTAACACAATCATGTTTCTTACTATGCTAGGCAACTAGGCAATCACCAAGGAAGAAAGTTGCACCATTGGTGCTCTTTTTATCATTAGATCCACCCCAATTTGCATCAATATAACCAAAAAGTGTAAAATCATTGTTGTGAGGATACCATAAACCATAATCAAGTGTGCCTTGAATGTATTTCAGTATTCTATTCACTACATTTAGATGAGATTGTTTTGGATCAAATTGAAATCTTGACACCATACATACTGCTTGCATTATGTCAGGTCTAGATGTTGTAAGATATAAAAAACTTCCAATCATGGATCTATAAAGAGTTTTATTTACTGAAGGTGATTCTTCATTCTTTGTTAGTTTGTAGCCTGTCTCCATAGGAGCACTTACTGGTTTACAATCAGCCATATTGAACTTTCTCAACATTTCTTTTGCATATTTTGTTTGAGAAAGAAACAGTCCATGTTCAAGCTGTGAGACTTGCAAACCAAGGAAAAATGTGAGTACACCCAATAATGACATTTCAAACTCAAATTCCATAATTTTTGAAAAAAAATTTGCTAATTCATCATTATTAGACCCAAAAATAATATCATCCACATAGATTTATATTGCCAAAATGTTATCATTTATGACTTTGATATACAAAGTACTATCTACCTTTCCACAAGAAAAATCATTTGCAATTAAATGTTTATCCAACCTAGAATACCAAGATCTAGGAGCTTGTTTTAAACCATATAAAGCCTTTTTGAGTTGGGAAACATAATTAGGTTTGTCAAGAGATTCAAAACCTTATGGCTATTCCATATAGACTTCCTCTTCAAGATACCCATTCAAGAATGTAGTTTTAACATCCATTTGGTAAACAATATTTTTTTTGTAGCTGGCATATGCAAGGAAAATTCTGATTGATTCCATCCTTGCAACTAGTGCAAAGGTATCACCAAAATCAACTCCTTCTTGTTGAGCATAACCTTTGCATACAAATCTGGCTTTATTCCTTATTAGTTTTCCATCTTCATTCAATTTGTTATGGAATACCCATTTTCCACCTATGACATTTTTGTCATTAGGTCTAGGAACAAGTTCCCAAGTCTTGTTTTTCTCTATTCGGTTTATTTCTTTCTGCATAGCATTTTGCCAACATGAGTCTGATAAGGCTTTAGCAACACTCTTTGGTTCAAAATCTGATATCAAGCCAAAATGTTCAGCAATGTTTGTTTGTTCATCTATTTTGGCTTTTCTTCTAGTTAAGATCCCTTTTTCTACATCCCCAATAACTTGAGACTCAGGATGTCTCTTAGCAATTATTCTAGAAGATGTTTTTATTTTTGAACCAGTACTTATTGCTTTGGGATTTGAATAGTTTTATGGTTCAATTTCATTAACAAGTTAAGTTTCAACAATTTTAGGATGTTCATCATGTAAAGTTTCTGATTTTTGGAATGATGTATCTACATGATCCTCTTTATTATTGCAGCACATAGAATTTTCATCAAATAAAACATTTATGGCTTCTACAATTTTATTTAGGCTTTTATTATAGCATTTATAAGCTTTTCTATGTGTAGAGTATCCAAGGAAAATCCCTTCATCAGATCTTGAATTGAAGTTCTCTAAAGAATCATCATTCTTTTTTATAAAACATCTACAACCAGAAATATTGAAATTTTTTACATTCTCTTTTTTTCCATTCAATAATTCATATGGAGTATGAGTTGTTCCATCTCTGATTTGTGCTCTATTTAGAATGTAAATAGCTATATGAACAGCTTCTTTCCAGACTTTTTTGAGAAGTTTTGCTTCATTAAGCATGGTCCTGGCCATTTCTTTGATAGTTATATTTTTCCTTTCTACAACAACATTTTGTTGCGGTGTCCTAGTAGTAGAGTATTGTCTTTTTATGCCATGTTTTTCACAATACTCAATGAATTTCTGAGAGGTGAATACTCCTCCCCTATTTGATCTTAAATATTTTAGTTTTAAGTCAGTTTCCCTTTCTACCATTTTTTTGAAAATTTTAAAACGATCAAAGGCTTCTAATTTGTGTTTCAAAAATGTTACCCAAACTATTCTTGAATAGTCATCTATGAACAACATGAAATATTTTTCATCATTTAATGATGTAGTTTTAGTTGGACCACAAAGATCAGTATGTACTAGGTTGAGTGGTCTATTTTATGAGTATTATTTTGTTTTAAAAGATACTCGCATTTGTTTTCCTTTTACACATTCTTCACAAATACTTGCTAGTTTGGTTATTCGTGGTAATCCTCTGACTTTTTTATTCTTACTAATTCTAGCAAGATTATCAAAGTTTAGATGTCCCAATCTCTTATACCATAGTCAATTTTATTCTACTTGACTCATAAGAGAAGTATTAACCAATGAAGTTTCTTGAACAATAGAATCAATTAGGTTATGAAGATTTCCACATGTTTTTAATCCACTAGCAATGACTCTATCCCTTCCATTTTTGATATAGCATCCTTTTGCATTAAAAGAAATAGAGTACCCACTATCACAAATCTAACTAACACTCAAAAGGTTATGTTTTAAACCTTCAACAAAGTATACATCATGAATTGGTGTATCCTTGTTTAAAATTATTGAGCCTCTTCCTGTTATATAAGCTCCTAAATTATCAGCAAATTGTACAAACCCTCCATCAAAATCTTCCAGGGTTTTGAATTTGCTTTTACACCTAGTCATATGCTGTGAGCAGCCACTATCCAAAACCCACATTGTAAGTCTTTGAGCAAATAGGGTCGTTTCAACAATTAAAGACTTTTCAATTGTCTTTTCTTGCTTCCAGATTTGTTTAGGTCTCAAATTCAATTTGCATTGATTTGCATAATGGCCATAGTGAAAACATCTAAAACACCTGATAATTTTTCTTTTGCCTTGATTTGTGATGTTTTCAGAGAAAATAGCCTTGTACCCAACGACATTATAGTTGAAACAATAACCATTGAAAAAGAATTTGGTTTTCTAATTTGAAGACTCTTTGGATGAGCTTTGCAAAGCAATCAATTTCTTATCCTTTTCTTCAAGTAAGAATTTTTTATTTTCTATAATTAGATTTGCTTCTTTTAATTCTTCTTGAAGTTTTTGATTTTCAATTTCATCATTTGAAATTAACTTCTTTAATCTTTTAAGTTCTTGTAAAGACTTTAGAAGTTCTTCTTCAAGATCTATTTCACTATCTAAATCAGATGGAGATTCAAATTCACTAGATTTAGGTTTAGGGGTGTGAACTATTTCAGCCATGAATAGTCTTTCCCCTTCTTCATCAACACCACTAGATTCTTCATTTGAATCTTCTTTAGATAGAAGACTCTTCTTTTTGAAATCCTTGAATCTTTTGTTTTGATTCCAAGGTTTCTTTTTAGAAAACTTCTCAGTTTTCTCATCACAATCTTCTAGTTCAACATTTGGACATTTTGCAGCAAAATGTCCTAAGTGACCACAGCTGAAACATTTAAGTTTTCCTTTATACTTCTTTCTCATTCTTCTGACCAGAAATGCTTCTAAAGCATCTGTTAGGTTTGAATCACTCTCATCATGTTTTTTAGCCTTAAAAGTAGTTTCTTTTGATGAGGAACTAGCTTGATTACTAATCCTCATTTCATATGTAGTTAGTGTTCCTTGCAATTGATGTAGAGTCATTTTAGAAAAGCTTTTCTTTTCTTCTAATGTAGATATTTTAGTTTCAAATTTAGGTAATATTGACCTAATAACTTTTGAAACTATATTGTGTTCTTCAATATGTTCACCTCGACCCTTTCTAGCATTTACTACCTCATCAATTCTTAAGAAGTATGTTGCAATTGTTATGCTACAGATTTACCATTTGAATTCTTGAGAGCTCTTTTTGGAGAACTTCTATTTCTTGTCTACATTCTCTCATCCATGGCATTTTTAGCATATAGCATTCTAGCATAGTTGCATGTTAATGTAGTTTCTTTACAATAGCCTAGCTCACACAGTAATTAGTTGGATTTGTAACACTTGCATATTTCTTAGAATAGTTGCACTTTGCATTCTCATTTTTAGCTTAGCTCCCATCTAGCATTGCATCATTGAGGAACTCCTTGTGGACATTTTCACTCTTTCATCTTGTCTTTGGAACCTTCCATTGCATGGTTTACTAGCAAGAAGAGTATTCTTAAGACTCAGATGACAGCTCTTGTACTTGAAAGATACTCTCTTGCACTTCTTGGATAAAGAGCTCTAAGTTGGCATCTAAGCATTATAAACTCATGAAATCATTTGGATAAAAGGGTTTAGAGTGGGACACTTTCTTACTATACATTTTTGGCACCCACCATGGGACTTGAATCAAGTTTCTAACTCTATTTTCTTGTATTTCTCATTTCTGATTTTTAACATAAGCATATTAGATCTAATCAAGTGGTTTTGTAGAGTTCTCACTTTGATTTAAGCCTAACCCATATGCAGATTTGTTTGAAGGCCAAAACTCTAGGTTTTTGAAGATTTCATTATATCTCCTAGACCACTAGGAGTTTGGTTCTAAAAAAAAAATTGCAAGTTGACTATGTGTTTGAGATGTCTTAATCTAATTTTTAAATCATTTTGACTTGATTTGAGTTAGTTATGAATTTTTCTTTATTTTTCATAAAGTCATTTTTGGTTGCAAATCAATGACTTTTTTAGAAAAACTTACATTTTTAGAAAAAAAATTGAATTCTACAGGGGGTACTTTCTTTGTGTTTTGAATTTTGAGGTTATATTAAGTATCAAAAACTCAATTTGATAAATCTAGTTTATTTTGACAAAATGGGTCCCTAAGGCACAAATGATGAGATTTTTTTTGGATTTCTTACATTTTTGGAAAGTTCTCTGATTTTTAGTAAGGGTTTCTTCTTTTTATTTTTGTTTTTGGATCTAAAATCATAGAAAAAAAAATACAATCTTCTTGACTAGGTCAAAAGCAAAGAGTAAAAATGAGAGCATTTGTAATTAGCTTGCACTTTCTTTGCATACAATTGGTTGGAAGATAACTTGGATTTTTTAGGCAACTAACCACTTTACATTATAGGTCTTACTTGGTTGTTATGCCCTAACCTAGGTTTCTTTACAGGGAGTTTCTCATTTTCATTGCTAAAAAAAATGCATGTCAAAGCTTCAAATCCACAAGGGCTACTGATGATTGTTTGTAGGGCTGCCCAAAGCATAAAAACCCATCTTTCTTGTTTTATTTTATTCCATGTGCAAATTTTACTAGTTTCTCATTTTCATAGGCACATTAAACTTGCAATTGGGATTCCTTGGTGATAGGAGAGTATGCTCTTCACCCTTATGGTCAATCAAAAATCTTAATTTACCTTTGGATTTTGAAAGCAAGCGATTAATTGAAGCTTCCTAGCATAAATGGGGGAATTAATCAACATAGGAGAGTATGCTCTTCACCCTTGTGGTGAATTAGAAAACTTGAACCTTGAGAGTGGATCCATTTTGTGGTAGTTAGAATCCTTTAGAGAGCCTACTCTCGAACAACCTGAGAGGAATGACCCAAGTAGGGACAACTAAATTACCCAGCTCTTCTTCAAGGCTATCAAGGACACAAAACCTTGGTATACATAGTGTTTATCTTCACTTAGTGTGAATGCTTATGGGATTTTGACCATAAGGAGATCACTATGAAGGAATGTTTAAGGTACTCTTGTGACCGTGAGGTATGTTACCCACTGCAAGATGGGGTGTCCCTTAATTGGGTGCAAGAGGAACATTATGAATGAAAGCCCTTTCTAAATACCCTAGGTTAGTAGCTACCCTATTTTGTCATTTAACTTCTTGGTGCAAGGATCGATACTAGTGGACTACTCGGATCAGCCCAATATTTTTAGACTCACCATCTGTGTTCCCTTGGTTGTGCTTATGGCACTTCCATGACAAAGCCAATATCTCTTGTGGGCAACCACTTGGTGTGAGGAAAAGGATCATCAAGTGTGGGCCAAGTTGTTGAGTAATGAACTATGACTTTTAGGTGGATATTGCTTGATCTGTTATCGTATGTGCTAAACCTATGGATATATTTTGAACATATATATGACAATAGTTCTAGGGATTTTAAGACCTCACATATGCTTGTATCATGCAGGGTTTCTTTGTCCCTTGATTGATTGTTTGAATACTACTCCATGTGTGACCATCTTGCTTCGAAAGAAATTGCTTTTGAACATCAAACTCGCTATGCTATCAACTATTGTCAAAATTTGTCAACCAAGTCAAAGCATCAGGTCTTAACATTTTTCTTGTGTTCCTTGCTGAGGGGAGTCTCATCATTTGATTTTTTTTTGTATGTTTCTAGTGCTTGAACATGCTTGAAGTGACTCATTGGTCTTAGTGCTCTTGGTCTTTCTATCTTCATGGTCTATGTCCACTTGCTAGTTATATTTTTGCTAAAATGGTTACCTTGATTTCTTGACTACATGGGTTGGGAAGTTTGTTCACTTGTTCTTGCTTGCTCTATCTACTTGGCTATTTGGGCTTTTTGCCTTGCTATTGACTTGAGTCATTCATGTCATAAGTTTCTTGGACACATTGTTTGGCAAGTCATTTTCTCATTGCTACCCTCTATTTGGCAAGTGAACACTCTACCTCCTATAGTTTTGACATCAAGTTATCTTCTAGGCTCTTTTATGCTTGGCTTTACATCTAAAAATATAGGATCTAAAACTTATGCTACCAAACCTCAACCAAACCTAGATGATCATGATATCCTCCATGCCACTAAAGAGTTTCAAGATCTATATGCTCAATACAAAGAACTAGAAAAGACAAATGATCTTTCTTACCTTCATCTCTCTATTTGTATGATAGAAATGAAGTATAAACATAAGAAAAGATTAGAGGAGAAGATTTCATTCTTAAATGAATCTCCCTTAAGACCTTTACATACACATGATTCATCTTCTTCAAGGTTTACATATTCTACTCCAAGACATCAAATCTCTTCATCTTCTAGATCTAAAGACCTCCTTAGAGAGAGAGAAAGTGATACCTCCTTTGAGCATATTCCAAGCTATCATGATGGACCTACCTTTGACTAGGACAATGATGAAGACATGGATGCATACCATTCACTTGAGAAACAACAAAAGGACTCTAGACATACTTTTGATAGAAATTTTTCTCCCTTGGAAGATTCTTATGATGACACTTTGCAAATACTTCTTGGCACCAAGCTCATCATGTTACCTAAGTCTAGCTCATATGGAAACCCATTCTTGGATATCTATTGTGCTTATCATTGACATAATGAGTATAGCACTTCAGATTGCATTGATTTGAAACATAAAATCCAAGATCTTATTGATAATGGGATTATTGATGCCTCTAATGACTCATGTGATGAGGATACTTATCTTGAGAAAGATCATATTAATGAACCTATGTCTAGTGATAGTTTTCTTGATACCTCCACTTCTTCCAATACTCATGCACCTCCCAATACTTCAAATCTTTCCAACATGCCTCTATCAAACAAAGAACCTAATACTTTTCACATACACTATGCCTATCCTCAAGGGCTACCTCTAAAAGAAACTCAAGCTAACCTTCACTTGGCTGTAATCCTTTTCCATGCTACTAAGCCTAAAGATCCAAGCACTACTCGATTCACTCTTCATTATCCCTTGTTCTTACAAGTGGCTCCATGTCAAGAGTACTCTCAAAAAGAAAAATCTATAAATGTAAAGAAAGATCAAGATCAAGCATCCTTTCATCTCCTTCAAAATTTCACCCCTCCATATCCTATGCCTTTTGCATCCCCCAAGTATGATGAAGATACCACTTCCATTATCTTCCTTGAGCGTACTAAAAATTATGAGAAAAGTTATCTTCCTATGCTATCCAAAGCTAGTTGTCAAGATCAAAGTATCCCCTCATGTTCTACTTCTCCATATCCACTTCAAAATTGTGCTCAAGCTTCAAGTGGTCCTATTAAAAATGTTGTTCCTATCAAAGCTACTCATGAGTCTATTTATGGCTTTGAATATGTTGCTCACTCTAAATATGTTGATATCCCTTTTCACTATCCATTTGCATATCCAAATTCTATCCTTGGTCCTTATCCATCAAAGCTAAAGCCTTCAAAGCTTCCATCTATATTGGGACCTTATGTTCCTTTATCTCCTACAATTTCCACTCCTAGCTCTCCCATCATACCTCAAGATCAACAAAGATACACATCCTTGATGAATTTCCACCCATCTATCCATCTAAACTATTCATATCATCCTTATTCATCCACAAATCCCAAGTCCTTTGGAAGTGATAATAGAAATAAGAATCCATTGAAAAGTGAAGATCACTATGTCCCATCTAATTGACATGTGAATGCAAAGAAGAAATTCAAGATACCACAAAGGTCCACTATTAAGAAAGCTAAATCAAAGAAAATATGGGTTCCTAAACCCATTATTGAAGAAATGTGTTTTAAAGTATCCAAAGGAAAATCTAAAGCTATATGGATTCCCAAGTCTCTCTTGCAAGACTTGAACATTGAAAAGAAATCAAAGTTGACATTCAAGCTTCCAAAGGCTTCCATTCCATCTTCTTCTAAAAATCTTCCTAAAAATATTCTATAGACTTCCGCTCCACTTTTTTCCAAATCTCTTCTACCACTTCATACATGTAAACCTCCATGATTCTTCCATCATTCCAATACCCTTCAAGGTGTGTGTCTACGTTGATCTTGCCCATATTTTAGCTAGCCTCATGAAATCCTCAAAACTTACACTTACTTGCTATCCATGCTCATTCATTTCTTTCAAGACATGAACCCTTATCCATCATATACTCCTCGTACTACCATCTCTCTTTCATCACCCTATCAGCATCTTTGAGCATACCTTTCTATGGTCTTGGCTTATCATGACTTATCTTTCCTATAGGAGCACTATCTACATTCAAACAACTTGATCTCTTTCTAAAAATCTAAAAAGATAAAAGATAAAAATTCAAAAAAAATAAAAATAGAAATGTTCCTTGCTGAAAACCACTTCTTGTGGCACCTTGGTAGCAAAAGTAAAGAGAAATAAAATTCATCCTATGGTGAAAACTACTTCTTGTGGCACCTTGGATAAGTACTATGATGAAAACCTGGTAAACAAGCATCATGTTTAATTCTTCCATTATCCATCTATCCCCTCTTCTCGCTTTGATCTTGACAATGTTAAGCTATCTTTGCATATTGGCTATCTTATCCACGAGATTCTCTATTGTGCTTTCTCATTCAGTCATAGTCTCCATCTTGAGCTTTATTCTTATTGTTCTATCCCATTGCTATCATATCTATTTGACCCCTTGGTATTGATCACAATAAATAAAACATGGCTTTCATAGGTCTCTTGACATGGCTACTCTTTTGGACTACACGCTTCACTTGTTGGATTCATTGCTTATCCTACATGTTATCTTTCTCATTACTTCAATTACTTATCCAAAACATACTTCATCTGACTATTTCACCTCTTTCCCTATCTTGGGTACTCTTGAGGAGTCAATCCTTGAGGATCACTTTCACTTGCTTCATACTCCTTTCTTATCCATCTCAACTTATTCATTGGCTTGTTGCTCCATCATGTCTTATACCTTGCTATACATTGGGACAAAATGATGTGATCTTGCTTGAGAACTAGTGATCTCTAAATCATTCTAAAAAATCCAAAAACAAATCATACATGATGTTGAAAAAATCCTAAAAATCAGAAAATGTTTTGAAAAAATGATCATCTTGGTGAAAACCTAGCGATATGGACTTTGATGTATCACCCACAAAATCAAAAAATATAAAAAAAATTGAAAAAAGTCCTAAAAAAAATTGACCAAGTGTAAAAACCTAGAAATAGGCACACTTGAAACCCTTGCACCTATATCTATTACTCTCAATCACCTATTTTGCTACACATTTTCTAGCTTGGGATTGTTTCTTGTCCTCATCTTGGGGGCACCACTGCTTAACCTATTAAGGCATCCTTATGCATTAGGGTTTCTTTGACAACTCACAAAATAGTGTTTCTCAACACTATCCCTAACTCAACATCAAGTGTTTCTCAACACTTTTCAGATAGTTTACCCATTATCTTTGATGTCACAAAATTTCTCACTATCAGAATCAAATCTTGCAGAAATGGCCAAGTGACTTACACACATGCACTTAAAAAATTAAATCACTGAGCTATGTTCATATTTATCTACTTTATGTTTTGTCCATGATGATTTCTTTACTATATGTTCCCTCTCTAATAGTCTTTCGAGGATGTCCTTGACTAGAAGACTGAGGGCATGGGGCATGTTTTCTTGATTTCTGCCTATGGATATAATTTATTTGTATATAGTGTTTTAAGTGTTCATGCTTATCCTATTTGACACTTTGACTTATAAACATATCATCCTTGACTATTTCACAAGATTGCACTCAGGGGTTGTTCAGGTGCTTGTGCCTTGATATAGGTGTAATCTTGCTATAATTAATTTAGGGAATCTAATTGCGTAGTCATCTTGACTTATATGCCTTTGATTCTTAGATTGGATTTCCACATGCCTATCTAATATTGATCATATTCAAATCCCCATAGTTATACTAGTGATGGTTGTATGATCTCATGATGTCCCTAATAAACGCTCAATGATGAAATAAGTGTCTAAATGTTATGCATTTCTTGCTAGTAAACGACTTTGTATATTAGCTTACATTATAGGTTCATTTTTTTAGCTTGTTCTTGCATTCCTGCATATGGGGAGAGCTCTCTCTTCATCCTTTTTTTAGACATATCGGTTAACTACTTTCGTATCTTTCTTTGCTTTCTTCTTTATCATGTCTTTTCACATTCTTGATCTTTTGCTTCATCTCTATTCTTTGCTATCCTATCATCACATCTATAAAAAATTACACCCCTCACTAATTTTGATGTCCTGGATCCATTTTTGAGATCAAAATTAAAATCTAAGTTCATCTTGATAGTCAAAATCACATTTTAGAATTCTACCTTCTTTTGCGCAGTTAGTTGATCTTCTTTGGTCTAATCTTTGAAACATTGCTGGGGCATCTTCATTTCTTCATGTCTTCATCATTTCTACACTTCTTATCTTCTCAAGTTTACCTTTTCATGTCTAAATTCATCTTTCTACTCAATTTGACCTAATTTTTATGCTATATCATTTGTGGTCAACTAGTCAAACTGGGGCATTCTATCATTCCTTAATAGTCACTCTTTGATTCTAATCATCTATCTATCATCCTGGACACTACTATATCTTGATTTGCTCATATCTCACTCATTTCTACAACCCCTTACCTCATTTTGATTTTGATCCCGAGGGGCCAAAAATAATCTATCATCGCTTGCTACAACTATCTATTTCTTAGGAGCATTTGTTTGATCTTTTCACTTGCTCTTGATATATCCATTGTGCTAGGTGTTAGCATTCTTCTTGAATTTTGACATCATCTTTTTCCTAGTATTTAGTACTACTGCTATCAAGTTGTACATTCAAGATGTGGTATCTCTCTGTATTTCGTTCTTCAAAATCATATATCTATATCTATCGCTACCTACTTGGCTTCTATTTTTTTTGATGTAATGTGTTCCCAGATCGATCACACATTAGTCAAAGAGGGCCCAATGTAATCACCTAAAAATGGTCATCTAAATTATTAGCCACCTTCTTAGCATTTTGGCTAAATTAATTAAATCATGTACCTAGACCAAATTGCTAATAATCAATTAATTTGATTATAAGCTATAGTTTGACTATGCTATCCTAAGTTCATTATTTGATTAAAAGAACATGTCCCCTTTTAATTAACTAAAAGACTCCATTCTTCTAACCCACTTAAAGTGCACACATAAAATTCCTTTTCTAATTTTCAAATTAAAAGAAAAGGCTTCATGACTTTTTTCTTATATGACAAGTCAACTTGTATTCTATTGGTTGACTTGTGTGTGCACATGGATCACTTCTCTTTTTGAATTTCACCATTGATTAGCCACCATCTTCATCTTGATCTTGACCATTTATACAACTTTAAAAGGAGGAGAGCTTTCCCCCTCAAAGGATCCACACTCTTGAGTATTGTTATGCTACAGATTTACCATTTGAATTCTTAAGAGCTCTTTGTGAAGAACTTCTATTTCTTGTCTGCATTCTCTTATCCATGGCATTTTTAGCTTATAGCATTCTAGCATAGTTGCATGTTAATGTAGTTTCTTTACAATAGCCTAGCTCACATAGTAATTAGTTGGATTTGTAACACTTGCATATTTCTTAGAATAGCTATACTTTGCATTCTCATTTCTAGCTTAGCTCCTATCTAGCATTGCATCATTAAGGAACTTCTTGAGGACATTTTCACTCTTGCATCTTGTCTTTGGAACATCCCATTGCATGGTTTATTAGCAAGAAGAGTATTCCTAAAACTCAACTGAGAGCTCTTGTACTTGAAACACATTGTCTTGCACTCATGGATAGGGAGCTCTAAGTTGGCATCAATCATTCTAAACTCATAGAATCATTTGGATAGAAGGGATTAGAGTGGGACACTTTCTTAGTGTACAACAATAAGTATGGGACCATGGATGTGATTTCAAAGGTAGGCAAGGAGGTTTCCAAGGACAAGGGAAAATAATAATGAAACAACATGTGATGGCCGTGTCTTAAATTCTCTACATATTCTAAGTGTGGATATGCCTCTGCTCCAACGTCCAGAGAAAGGTTGTGTGAATTTTGAGAAGGGTGAAGTGTCGGTGGAGGGAGGAGGGAGGAGGGAAGAGTGCAGAAAAATCAGATGAAACTCTTTCTCTAATATGATCAAAAAGAGGGTTACAGGAAGATCATATAAAACTTGGATTGAAATTCCCACTAAAACCAACAATGTGTTTAGATGCAGAGTTTTAGGAGGTTGGTAAAATCAAAACATTTTTGTAAGGAAAATGATTTTGATGAGGAGATTTAGTGGGTTTTGGCCTACTCTTGCTGAACTTCACAAATGGATATCAAAGAACCGAAGCCCCACTGTAGATGGGGAGGTTTTTTGTGGTAATGTTTGAAAGTAAATAGGATATGAATAAGAATTTGTATGAATCTTTTTGGTTTTGGGAGAACAAATTAATTTTACTACTAAAGCCTTTGAATATAACTTTGGATTTAGATTCCCAATGATTTACCAAAATTCCAATATGGCTAAGGATTCCTTATTTTTAGGCCATAGGCCAGTTATGTAGGAACATGCCGACTAAAATTTGTGATGATGTCTCACTTTGAGCTAAGAAAGACATGCAATTCAATTTTATGTCTCCACTAAATGCACACCCAAAAAGTAATTAAATCAATTGATGTTATTAGTTATATAGTAGGATACTATAACATTCATAGAATTCATTGAAATGCAATTCTTCAATTTAATTATCCAATTAGAGGATGTTATTTTTGACAACTTTTTGAACTTATATAGTTTATATATATATATATATATATACAACTTTTTATAGTTATTAAAAAAAACATTTATCCTAAAGTTGATTAGATAGTTTGTGCTATAGTGTGTCTTTGTATTCATGTAATAATTTTAGAAATTGTATAAGTCAAAATGTTGGTGACACAATAACGACACCATTAATATCTTGTACCTATTCTTCAATACAATTAGATATTTTTTAATATCTCGCACATTCTAGAGTATGGTAGAGGCAATGATCAGCATGAGGGTGTGTTGCCAATAGAAATAGGGTTTCTTTTAGACCGCTATAAGACTTTGTACATCAAATCAGCCTTCCACTTCCCATAAGCCTATTCAGAACAATAACAAGAAGTTTTAGATGTAAAATTGCAACTGTTCTGGTCTGGGACATTTGTCTTAGCTAATTCTTTGTCTTCAATCTGTGACTTCTCTTTCTTCTTCCTGGATTTCCTTAGAAGCATTATCTAAAACAACTAGAGGTCCATTGGACACATTTGCAATAGTTGAGACTAGTTCATATTTGACTTCAGTATTTTTACGTTCAAGTACCCTGACTTCGAATGAGCTTGTTGTTTCTCTTTTTTTCATTTTTGTTGTTGCTTCTTCTACTACTTTGTATTGGGGGAACTGGCATTTTCAACTTTTACTTCACCTCTTTCATTTTTAGCTTTGTTATAAGGGTCTCCAACAGCTTGATGTATCTTTCTTCTACTTCTTACTTTTTAACTCCATGTTGAAGATAACATCATCCTCATCTCCTACTTTAACTTACTTATTTTACTTGCCCATTATGCAGGAACTGGAGCTCCATATATTATTTTTCATCAGAGATGGAATTTTTGAAATGCTTGGGTTATTTCTACTCTCTGTCATGGAAAATCCACCATGGTTTGATTCCCTGAAATTTGTCACCAATTAATTTTTCTCTGTAAAGGCCCTACCATTTTCGAGTTTGTTCAACTTCACTCTATTGATTTCTAAGTAAGATCATGTGCTTAGATAATTCTTCATTTCTACAAAATTTTCATGCCTATATATGTTTTCCCCATGTTGACCATTGTATTATTTCTTGGACAGAACTGATGGTGACTATGGCAGTGTAGATTAAAAGGTAAGGAATCTTTGAGCAATCATTTTATTATTATTTTTCTTTCTCAAATTCTCTACTTGATTTCACTTTGTATAATATGTAATGTTAAACATGTGATTTATTTATTTTTAATGTTCTAATGTTTTTTTTTCTGTGGTATAGATATAAATTTTGGGAATGTGGGTGATCTACTGAAGTCAAGGAGCTCAAAACATCAAAACAATAAATCCAATTTGATAGAGGAATAATCACCCCAACATCAACCTTGCTCATGTACAAAAACCTTTGATCATTTCTCATGAGGGAGGGAAAATATGAATCCAATTGTGCAAGCTTAGCCACAAATGACTGTAATTGACAACAATTTTAAGATCATCATGGTGGCCATGAGCTCCATAATTTGTCAGCGATGGCCTACAATTGAGTCTTCTTTTCATGTAGGATCCATTCCAAATTGAGGTCATTTGGAAAATCATTGTCATAATTTGTGGTGATGATTGCAGAGGCTTTATGAGCATATTGGTTGACATTAAAAAAATTCAAAAAATTTATCTATGTTCACTACACTGTATGCATAGACGACCGACCTTTTCTAAAGCATGTAAGTTGTTTTAACTTGACAAATGTGGAAGCATTGCCAAGTCATGCATTAAGTTGGTGTTTCTTATTTCAAAACTAAAGCTCTATTTGCAATTGGATTCGCATGATAGGATTAATCTCCATAGCGAAGTTGATTGTGTTTTTTTTAATCAAACCTCAAATTGAACTTAGGGGAAAGAGGAATGATTACATGAATTATGACATATCTGACCCAGTCATGTCATATATTATGTAGCAATATGTTGTACATGAGCCAAAATTTAAGAACCAATTCAACATGGTTATCTAAATTATTTCTATAATAGGTAAATTTTATTGATTTCCTATCTAAAAAAGAATTTTGTTGATTTTTTTTTTGGATTGTCCCTTCTAAATACAATACAAGGATACTTTTGTTTCATGTCGAATTGAGAACTATCTACTTTACATTGCATATCAAACATGTTATTCCATATTATATTGTAATGTGTCTTTTAGTTTCTTAACTAAATTAACATTAAAATTATAAAAGAAAATATTTATAAAATATAATAGAAAATAGAAAATATAAAATGTTAAATAAATTATATTTTGATATTTTAAATATAATATTAAATAATTAAAAGAGTCATTTTTTTTGTAGTTTTAAACTATGTATCATGCATTTAGTGTGGGTCAGCATAGCTAGTTATAGAATGCAAAGAATTAAAACTAGAATGATTTTCTACTACCACAAGCATAATTTTTAACCTATGGAATGCAAAGAATAGAAACTAAGATGTTTTTCCACCAGCACAAATTCGAAATGAAACTACCTTATTATGATTGCTACAAAAGATTGCATGGGTCTAATTGTCCTTGGAGGCAATAATCTAGGATCACAAAAAGATAAGAGAAAAGAAATAGTAGGCAGCAAAGCCATACTATATAGATACTACCAAATTGATTTTTATAATATATAATATGACTTTGTTTTAATTTTTACTTAATATGGTGTTTACTTAGATACTTTGTACAATAATTGAATTAAAAAATATATAAGAAACATCATTCATTTGTTATCATAGATAAATATTTTCCTTTATCCGTTAATTATAAATTTAATAATAAATTAGTTTTTATTATATTTCATGGCTCAATTTGCAAGTTCATATAAAATTATAATTTAGCTATTAAAATTTCAATTGTATATTATTTTTAATTGAATAAATATGAGATATTTGTGAATTAAAATAGAAATTTTTAAATAAGATTTTGTTTTATTAAATCATATAAACACCTATATTAAATTTTTATTTAAAATTTTGAAAACGTATTTATATTCAATGTTATTATGTGATTCTTGTAGTCCCAATAACTCCTTCACATTCTATCATAATTAGATCAAATAAAAACTCTAATGTGTATACAACCCAATCTTAAGACCTATATAACCATTAAATGAGCACCAAATGTCTAAAAGAAATTGGACTAATGAGTATAAATGAACACCAATGCTTTATCAAAATCTCTAGATAAAGGCAATTGAAAATATATGTATCACTGAGGAGCATCCACACCATCAAAATCAGCTAGGGCATGATCCTAGCCTCATCCTTACTGGCCTTAACTAGTTGGTAGCTCACAGGCTTCATGCCTCGCTGGGTTGCCTCGTAGGTCTGAACCCTCCATGTGTGTGTGTGTGTGTGTGTGTGTGTGTGTGTGTGTGTGTGTGTGTGTGTGTGTGTGTGTGTGTGTGTGTGTGTGTGTGTGTGTGTGTCTGTGTCTGTGTCTGTGTGTCTCTGTGTGTGTGTGTGTGTGTGTCTGTGTCTGTGTCTGTGTCTGTGTCTGTGTCTGTGTCTGTGTCTGTGTGTATGTGTGTGTGTGCGCACATGTGCACGTGTGTGTAAGTAAGTGAATTGATTACTTTGATTTCCATAACTAGGCTATTTGAATGCTTCTGACGTTACTCCCATGACAATTACAATTGAAGAGGCTTTTATTTCACAATTTCTATCCATCCTTAAATATTATATAAATGTATATGTACTTTATTTGTGTCTATTTATAAGGTAATACATACACTAATAATCTTTACAATTAAACTACCAGACCATCCATTTAGGACTAATGATGCAAACCATCTCCTCATACCAACCTAATAGCTTAAATCATACCAGTAGCAATTATGTATTAGTTCCATTGAAATTATTTTCCTGACAGAAATTCTCAGCTCCAACAAAAGCAACAGATTTGTGATTAACTACAAAGTATTATATCCTACAAAGGGCCCAATCCAAAACCTTACATATATTTCTCCAATTTTTCCTCTAATTCATCCTGAGGTCTCTTACATAACACAATGAGGGAAAACCTCTTTCTAATTTTTTTTGGAGGAGTTGCCATCGTTACGACTCAATCAATCAATGGGCAATTACAAGTGAGTATGCCTCTTGGAGAGGGTACCATAAGCCCAAAATTTATCAATGAGTTGTATAAACTCCTCAACATCTTGCAAATACATGGGTTGCATGCACTGATTGCATAATTTTTATCAATTTTCCTAAAAATAGAACTCCAAAGATAGGCTCCCATGTATTTTTTTTTGGAAATTTTGACCAATAGCTAAAGAGGTCATCAGATTCCTTATTTTCTTTTAGCTATCTCTTAGACCATGTTGTTGTGCCCTATGATTTTTCTATTTAACAATTTAATTGTAAACATTTTACCCTTATTTTCAATTTTAATTGATATTTTGTCATCTGTTATGGTCATGTTTTTAAGTAACCATTAAATTATGAAATAAGATTTATTTATTGAACTAATTTTATTCTTGATTTTGATAATCACTATCATTAAATAAATATTAATAAATATTTAATTGATTTTTTAAAACTTATCAAATTTTTATTTTTTTTTAATTCTTAATACCTTTTTTGTATTACAATGTATAAATACAACCTAGTTCATATAATTTTGCCTCATTTTGAATATGTTTTGCATTTATTGTGTACAATAGAATAATCACTTCCACTACAACTCAAAAATATCACACAACACTATGTTTGGTACTAGTCATAATCCAAATGAATCTACAGATGGTAGAAATCAAAAAAATATATTTGGATTAAAAATAGATTATTAATAATTGAAAAATGATTGATTTTTCATTTATTGTGATTCTTTTTTTATAATATAAGAAAAGCATTTTGTAGACACGTGAAATTAAGAGATCTAGAAGTGTTCCTTGTTCTCAAATTGTGCATGTTGAAAGGAGCAATAGAGAGATCTCAAGAGTAAAAATCCTTACATTAACCTCACCCCTCGAAAACTATGTTTGTAATCTCACTCTACTCTTCAATATTTCCTTCATTAATGTTGAATATAATATTTAATAGGTTAAGATCAAAAGTTATGTTCTTCAAAAGTTCATACATTCTACCCTCAAGTAAGCTTCACCTCAAAGATGAGGCAACACATGGAGCTAAAAAGTTAATGTATGAATTCTGACAAGCCAAGAAGCCTAGACAAATTGTATGCAGGTGCCTAAGGGGAAACTAGTAAGTATGTAGGTACCTGAGGAGAAAATAGTAAGAGGAAAGGCATGTTCTCTGCTACAGACATAAAATTGGATCAATAGTAAAAATTATAGAAATAAATTTCGTTTCAAATTTTTCTTTTTCAAAATCTATTATCAAAAACATCTATGTTTTTCTTCATAGGCATTACACCACCAACAAGTTTTCAGACAAATCTAGTAAATTATTATCACAAGAGTACATGAAAACACCACCAAAATTCTTGCAGTTATTCAATTGGAGGCTTCATCAAATGGAAATATATTTGAGGTTTGTAATCCTCTATAAATGCACCTAAAAAACTAACAACAAATAGGAAACCTATAGTTGCACACTCAAAACTCATAAAATGAAGCTCAATCTACAACTGTTGAAGCCTTGATACAAGCTCAACTTCCTTGATGATTGTTTTTAAGCTTACATTTCTATTAATTATGATGAAATTAAGAAAATATTAACATTGTGCTATAGATACTTCCAGTATAATGCAATTAAATAATTGTGTATCCCCTATTTTTTTAATTCAGATTTACTCAGTATTAAAAATATATTAAAATTTTGATACACATTTATTAAAGTGTTTCCCAATTATTTATTTACAACACTTCTTATTTCAATTTCATGTGTAATTAATAACAATATTGATTTCTAGTAAAGTAGCATTTGTTTAAATCATTAAAAAAATGTTTCATATTAATATTGTGTGTACAAAAAGTGTCACTCTTCTATAAACCATTATTATTGAGAATACCCATGAAAGAGGGCATCTCAGGAGGTGGCTTATAGCTCTCTATCTATGATGTGCAAAGGCTATGAGATGGTGTCTCTCAAATGAACCAAGATATGCAACCCTTCCAAGGTACACCATAGAATGAGAGATTCAAAGAGTAGAGGCAAGAGTGCCAATATCCAAGAATCTAGAATAAAATGCAATGCAAATGCAAGCTATTCTAAATGAAATGTAAGCTAGCAAAGAGAACTAAGCTAAAACATAAAGTAAACTAAGCTAAAAAGTATGTCATAATGTAAGTAGAATGAGAGCCAAGCTAAAATGCAAGAATGCTCCAAGTCTCCAAAATCACCAAGAAAATGTACAACATAATCATAGAATGAGAGACTAAGATTTTTTAATGAGGAAAGAGCCCTTCCTTTTAAAGAAAAATGGATAGTAGAGATTAATAGGTAAAAGAGGCATAATCAAGGGAGGAGAATGCATCTTAAGTGATCCATGTGCACAAGCATCTCAACCAATCACAATTAATGGTTGATTTTTGAGAGGGTTTGAAATGAGTGGGGGAGAATTAAAGTTATTTAAAAAATAGAAGATTCCTCTCACATAGAAAATTTGTGCATTCATGTGTAGACAAAAATATCTTTTCTTTTATTTCTAAAATAGGAATAATGTTTTATGTGTGCACACTTAGGATAAGAGATGAGTGGGGAATTGTATTTAATTAAAAGGGGGATATGTTCTTTTGATTAAATATGAAGTTAGGATAAAGTGCTCAAACTATAGGATAAAATCAAATAAATGATTTTTTGAAGATTTGATCAAGGATAAGCATTAGATAAATTATGCAAAAATGCTAGAAAGGGGGCTCATAGTCTAGATGACTATTTTTGGGTGATTACATTTGCCCCTCTTTGACTCATATGTGATTGGTTTGGGAACAAATGATGTCAAAGAATACACAAGCCAAGTAGTCAGCAATAGATAGAGAGATATGATCTTGTAGAATGAAATGCAAAAAGAGATAGCAACTCCTGAATGTACAGTCTGATAGTGATAGTTCTAAACATTGGGATAGAGATGATATCATAACTCAAGAAGAGTACTTAACACCAAGAAAACTAGATAGATCAAAAGAAAATGGATAGTTATAGTATAAAGCAATTTGCAACAATGATAGAATATTACTACCCCCTTGGGATTGAAATCAAAATGAGGTAGAGGAGATGCAGAAATAAGCTAGATTTGATCAAATCATAACAAAGAAAAGTTCATGATGATAGATAAGAGATTAAGACCAATGAGTGACCACCAAGCAATGAAGATATGCCCTAGTTTGACTAACTTTGACCAAGAAAGATAAAGCATAAGAATTAGGTCAAAGAAAGAAGAAATATGAAATGAGATGAAATAGAAATGAAAGCAAAGAGTGGAAGAGAGTATAAATGAAGAAATGATGATTTCCCCAACAAGATTCAAAGATTAAGCCTCAATAGGTCAACCAACTACGTAGAAGAAGGAATAAATTTTGACTAGAAAGATGAAGTCAAATTTGAATTTTGATCTTGAAAATGGATCTAGGATGTCAAGATTAGAAAATATAGGTCAAAAGCATAGATGAGATGGTAAAATAGAAAATAAGCAAGAAATAGGAAAGAAGAGATAAGATAAGATCAAGAAGAGGTAAGAGAAGGATGAATGCAGTTAGCTAAGAAGTCCATGAAAGATAAAGAAGAGAGCTCTCTCAACATTCAAAATGCAAAGTTAAGCTAGAATGAACCCTAGAATTCAAGCTAGTATGAAAATGTATAATTACAAGGGTTACATAAGTAGGTCCTAGTGTTTATCATCGACCCTTATTAGGGACATCAGAAGATCATACAATCATCACTAGCATAAACTATGAGGATATGAATATACATCAAATACATATAGGTCAAGATGACTAATCAATTATATTCCCTAAGTTTAATATAGAAATATTACACTTGTATCAAGGTTTAAGCACCAAGATAACCCTTGATTGTGGTCTTGTGAAAATAGTCAAGGATGATACGTTGTAGGTCCAAAGTGTCAAGTAGGACAAGCATAATGCTCTAAACACTATAGATGAACAATGTATACCCAAAAGCAGAAAGCAAGAAAACATGCCCCATGCCCCTAGTCTTCTAATCAATAACATCCTTCAAAGACTATTAGGGAGGGAACACATAGAAAAGAAATCATCATAGAAAACACACAAAGTAGATAAAGTTCATCATATCTTAGTCATATAAATGTTTAAGTGTGTTTGTACAAGTCACTTGGTCATTTCTTCAAGACTTGATTCTAATAGCACAAGAAATATCGCAACATCAAAGACTATAGGTAAACTATCTAAAAATTATTGAGAAACACTTGATGTCAAAGGGGGTAGTGTTATGAAACATTATTTTGAGAATTTCCAAAGAAGCCCTAATGCATAAGGAGACCTCAATAGGCTAAGCAGTTGTGCCCCCGAGATGAGGACAAGAAACAATTACATCCTAGGAAATGTGTTGCAGAGTGGGTGATTGAGATTGATAGAAATATGTGCAAGGGTCTCAAGTAGCACTTGTTTCTAGGTTTTCACCACTTGGTAGATTTTTTTAGGTCTTTTTTCAATTTTTTTATATTTTTTGAATTTTTAATCTTTTTGGTGATACATCAATGTACCTATTGCTAGGTTTTAACTAAGATGATCATTTTTCCAAGGCATTTTCTGCTTTCTAAGAATTTCTTTTAGCATCATATATGATTTTTTTGGATTTTTTAAAATTATTTAGAGACCACTAGTTCTCAAGTAAAATCACATAAATTTATCCCAATGTCTAGCAAGGTGTAGAATATGGAGGGCTAGAAAGTTGGTGGATAAGATGAATAAGAATAGAGTATGAAGAAAGTGAAAGCGATCTGTAATGTCCCCAATATTATTAAATAATAATATTTTGTTATGTGGCTGAGAATCAATGTTTTAAATCTCAGGACCACTCTTTATTTTTGTACTTGTCAACTTATTGCTATTTTGTAATCCTTTGAGAAGTCTCCCCAAAGTCCTTTATAAGGCCTTCTTGTAGGTTGTTTCAAGCATTCTTTTCAATTATTTTCTATGTACAGTGAATTCTTGTTGGAGTTCTCAACTGTTCGCCATTTTAGAAGTGAAAGATCTTCCCTATTTGGCTTGCACAGTTTTAGTGAGATTTAACCCTCACCTTATTCCACCTGTGTATTTCTTGATTTGATTCTGGAAAATATCAATATATTTTGTGGAGCAACTTTTTTGGTATCTCTTGTTTGTATATCTAAATTACTTGTCAAATAGTATTGATTACTAGGAACTATATGTAACTCACTAACCATGGCACAAGGCCTCCCTCACTCCATTCTCCGTGATTTCCTTCTTTGTCTTGCACCATACAACTTTCTATTTACTTACCATATAGCCCTATTGCTACTATACACCGTGTCCATAGACTACCATATGGCCTAGTAGCTTGACACCATACTACTGTATGACCTATCCCAGACTATCATACGGCCTATCCCAAACTACCATACGGCTTCACCCATCACCATATGCACATCCTTCTTAGAATGTACAGTCACCCCTTTCGCCTCCTAATTCCACTGTACCTAATGCACTAACAACTCGAGGCTTGAAGGAAAACTACATGAGGCACTAGAAAGACTACTTGAGGCACAAAGGAGAACTACCTGAGGCACTAGAAAGACTACCCAAAGTACAGACATAGAACTACCTAAAGCATTTGCTACTAGGAGCACACAACAAGGCTACCTAAGTAATTTCTTATGGATCAAGATCACCTACAGGTTGAGTTCACCTTACGAACATTATAGTGGTATCAAAGTTGGTGATCTTGCTAGCCTATCAGTAATATTAGATGCTACCAAGATCCCGATCAGTAGGAAGAATGGATGAATCAAGTGTTGAAATGATGCAACTTCTAAGGGAGCTGACCAGTGGACAACAACAACTTAGTGAAACCTTGTTAAATGGATAACGACATCTCAATAAGACCTTGGTGAAGGGGCAAGATCAAATTGGCAAGACCCTCTGACTTTTGGCACAAGGAAGATCAAATGGAGGACATAATGGGCATGGTGACAATTCTGTCAATGAAAGGCTTCACACAAAGTGATCCCACACACATCCTATGATGCCAACATTTCCCCAACAGATGG
Source organism: Cupressus sempervirens (assembly GCA_028749045.1). Lineage (NCBI taxonomy): Eukaryota > Viridiplantae > Streptophyta > Pinopsida > Cupressales > Cupressaceae > Cupressus > Cupressus sempervirens. The sequence goes on from CM053787.1 coordinate 528,241,146, forward strand.
AAAAACCTAGGGAACAAGAGCCTACTTTCCTTGAAATGCAAGATCAATTTCATCAAGATTGGTTTGATGCCAGATTTGGTGCAGAATTTTCCTTCAAGGATTATGTGGATTTGTGGATGAGATATTTTAGGAGGTAGGGCAATTGCAATTATGACATTAGATGAAAGATTGGAAAGATAAAATTATCATGCTTTGATGGATTTGAGCATACATCAACATGAACATGGGTTCAAAAGGTTGATACGTACTTCCATCTCAACCCCCTGCCTGAAGAAGAGGCAATCAAGTTTGCAGCACTTCACTTGGAGGGAATCACGCATGAATGATGGCACCATGGGATGGTCACCCTCGATCATGATCAAATCACTTCATAGTTCACGAAGAGACTTATTGACTGCTTTGATAGAAGGGATCCAAAACTTAACTTCAAGGAGTTGGTACAACTAAAGAAAATTGGATCAGTACAGAGCTACATTACAAAATTTTAGAGGCTATTTGTACTAGTGATAGACGTTTTAGAGAGAAGACTTGTTGTTTTATTCATAGATGGGTTGATTGAACCCTTAAAGGGTTGGGTGAAGGGTTTTAACCTTGACACACTTGTGGGATCAATCAAGAAGGCACGAGACATGGAAACTTCCACTTCTTCTAAAAGTTATTCATGTGCTAGGCCACCCATTGTTCCAAAGGAGAAAGACAAGCAACCCCCTCCAAAGAAGAAATCAATAGATGAACCTACAAAACAAGATTTGAGGAGGAGGAAGCTATATTTTAATTGTAAGGAATCATGGAAACCAGGACACTGATGCTTAGGGAAGGGGAAGATCCATTACATAGAGGTGATGTAAGATAGTGAAGAGAATGAGGAACCATGAGTCAAAGAAGATGATCAAAAAATTGTGAAAGAGAGTAACATAAATCATGCAGAGCGGATTACTGCACTAGTACGTTGAGGAGGAACCATCGCTTTGGTGAGCACTCTGAGGTGTACTATTTTTTGGGTACAAGGAGCTCTCCAAGGACAATGGGTCATAGTCATGCTAGACAGTGGGGCCACACTTAATTTCATTAAATCATCACTGGTGAAATGAAGAGGTTTAACTATAGAGACACATGTGGGATTCCAAGTCAAGGTAGCAGGAGGAAACCTCCTATCATGTACCCATTTGGTCCAACAACTTAGCATTACCATGGGAAACCATAAGGTGACTAAAGATTTCTTTGTAGTAGATTTGGATGACATGGAAGTCATTCTTGACATCCAATGATTGGAAACTTTGGACGAGTACACAAAGCTTCAAACGAATGGAGTTTTCATTTGAAGTGGATGGAAAGAAGGTGATGCTCAGGGGAATGTCAAATGGAGAGCCAAAGGAAATCTTAGCACAGTGGATGGAAGCCATTCTTTGACATGATGACATTGTTGGGTAGCACAATTTTTGATATCAAAAAAATTGATGAAAGGACAATAGACCAACTACTAGGATGATGAGCTTAACACAATGTTGGATAAGCCTAGTATAGTCTTCATCAACATCCCTCCAGGCATCCCTCCACAGAGAGGATTTGAGCACACCATTGAGTTGGAGGAAGGAGCCAAACCCATCATCACTACACCCTACCACCATCCTAAAAGGTTTAAGGATGAGATTGAAAAAATGATCCAAGAACTCCTAGAGAAAGGATGGATTAGGCCTAGTTCTAGTCCCTTTGCATCGTTAGTAGTTTTGGTTAAGAAGAAGGATGGGACCCTCTAAATGTGTGTGGACTATCGTGCACTAAACAAGAAAATCATTAAAAATAGGTACCCCATTCCTAGGATTGATGAACTACTGGATGAGTTACATGGTGTACTCTATTTTTCCAAAATAGATCTTTGTTTGGGATATCATTAGATCTGCATGAGGGACAAAGATGTGCAGAAGACTTCCTTCTATTGTCACTATGGACATTATGAGTTCCTAGTTATGCCATTTGGTCTAACCAATGCCCCAGCTACTTTCCAATCATGCATGAACCACATCTTCAACAAGAAACTACAAAAGTACCTATTGGTGTTTTGATGGCATACTTATTTACAGTAAGACATGGGAGGAACATTTGAGGCATTTGGATGAAGTACTCAAAATTATGGAGTCACACTCACTATTTTCCAAGAGGTCTAAATGTGAGTTTGGAATGACATAGATATTGTATCTAGGGCATATAATCAATGCTCAAGGAGTTCAGGTACACCAAGAAAAGATTCAAGCCATCTTGGATTGGTCACCTCCCAAGACTCTCTCTGATCTACGTGGATTCCTTGGATCTTGTAGTTACTATAGAAGGTTCGTGAAGGGGTTCTTACAACTTGGTGCACCACTGATAAACCTAACAAAAAAATGATCTTTTCATTGGGATATGAAGGCACAACACACTTTTGACAAGTTGAAGGAAGTTATGAGTTCATGCCCAGTTCTAGCACTACCCGATTTCAATCTGCCCTTCATCTTGGAGTGTGATGCTTCAAGAGAAGGTATTGGGGTAGTGTTGATGCAAAACCATTACCCCATTTTGTTCGATATTTGAAAAATTTCAGAAATAGAATTATTGTACTCCATCTATGATAAAGAGATGCTCACAATAATGCATGCACTAACAAAGTTTTGGTAGTATCTTGTTCGGGTAGAATTTGTGGTGCGAAAAGATCACAATAGTTTGAGATTTTTTTAGAGAAGAAAGACTTAAATGAATGACAACAAAAGTGGGTGAGAAAGATCCAAGATTTTGACTTTGATATTGAGTATGTGAAGGGAAAATAGAATGTAGTGGCTAATGCTCTATCAAGGAGACCTACACTATGTTCATTGTTTGAAATTTCAGTAGATTGGAAGGACCACCTATTGGTTGAATACTCCAAGAACATATTTGCTTGCCAGTTGATGGATGGTCAAGTATAAGATGATAGGTATAAGGTGGTTGATGATATTATCTACTACAAGGGTAGGATTTATCTAGTATCCAAGTCCAAAATGAAGGAAATAATTCTAAAGGAGATGCATGATTCACCATTGGCTGGAAACCCAAGATACATGAAAACCTACAGGTAAATCTGAGAATGTTTTACTTGGAAGGGCCTCAAGAATGATGTCTTACAGTATGTATAGGAATTCTCTACATATCAGCAAAACAAATCTGAGCACACCCTACCTACAAGACTTGTCCAACCATTGTCAATCCCTGATCAAAAGTGGGAAAGCATTTCAATGGATTTCATCACTGGGCTACCCAAAGTTTAGGGGAAGGATTGCATTTTTGTTGTAGTTGATTGTTTGACCAAGAATGCCCATTTCTTTTCCTTTTCCATTGGGTACCAAGCATCACAAGTGGTTGAATTTTTCTTTTGTGAATTTTTTCATTTACATGGTCTTCTAAAAAATATAATAAGTGATAGAGATAGTCATTTCCTTAGCATTTTTTGGATGGATTTATTTATGCTAGCGGGAATGGATTTGTCACCAAGTAGAAGCTACCATCCATAGTCAAATGGATAGGCAGAGATTGTGAACAAATGGTTGGAGGGCTATCTAAGGAATTATGTTTCAATGCAGCAAAAGGCATGGGTGTGTAGGTTGCATCTGGGTGAGCATTGTTACAACACTATTTATCACATGTCAATAGACATGCCACCCTTAAAAGCATTGTATGGTTATGAACCTTCATCATTCATGGATTTGGCATTGGGAGACATTCATGTGTCGAGGGCTAAAGATTGGCTACAAGAGAGTTTAGATATCATGAGATCTCAAGGAAAATCTACAAAGGGCTCAAAATCAATAGAAGATATTTGCAGACCAACATTGAATTAAGAGAAGTTTTGAAGTGGGTGGTCTGGTATACCTTCAACTTCAACTGTATAAATAATTTTCCCTGAAATCATCTGGTAAGCAGAAACTAAAATCATGCATCTAAAAACCCTATTGAGTGGTTTGAAAAGTAGGAGAAGTTGCTTATGAATTGGAGCTTCCAAGAGGGAGTCAAATCCAAAATGTTTTTCATGTGTCATCACTGAAGAAGGTTATTGGACAATGTGTCCCAGTCTCAAAGGAAGTACCTCACATTGATGAAGAAGGGAAATTAATTTTAGAACTAGCAAAGATCATAGATGTTTGGGAGAAGAATCTTAGGTCCCATACCTTTAAGGAGTTTCTTGTGCGATGGAAGGATCTTCCTGTCAAGGATGCTAATTGGGAAGGCGAGCAAATTCTAGAGCATCCAAGTTTGCAATTGCTTGAGGGTAAGAAATTTTTGGGCACGAAGGACTATAATTTCCCCAATATTATTAAATAATAATATTTCACTATGTGGTTGAGAATCAATGTTTTAATCTCTCAAGCCCACTCTTTATTTTTGTACTTGTCAGCTTATTGCTATTTTGTAATCCTTCGGGAAGTTTCCCCAAATCCCTTTATAAGGCCTTCTTGTAGGTTGTTTTAGGCATGCTTTTGGATTATTTTCTATGTACAGTGAATTCTTGTTGGAGTTCTAGACCATTCACCATTTCAGAAGTGAAAGATCTTCCCTATTTGGCTTGCACGATTTTGGTGGGATTTAACCCTCGCCCTATTTTGTCTATGTATTTCTTGATTTGATTCTAGGAAATATCGATATATTTTGTGGAGTGACTTTGTTGGTATCTCTTGTTTGTATATCTAAATTACTTATCAAATATTGTTGATTATAGGGAATCATATGTAACTCACTAACCATGGCGCATGGCCTCCCTCACTCCATTCTACACGATTTCATTTTTTGTCCTACACCATACGACTTTCTATTTACTTATCATATAGCTACCCAAGGCCCACCGTATAGCCCTATTGCTACCATACAACCTATCCATAGACTATCGTACAGCCTGGTAGCTTGACACCAAACTACCATATGGCTTGTCTCAGACTACCGTACGGCTTCACCCATCACCATTTGAACATCCTTCTTGGACCTTACAGTCACCCCTTTGCCTCCTCATTCCACTGTACCTAATGTACTGACTACCCAAGGCATGGAGGAGACCTACCTAAGGCATTAGAAAGACTACCTGAGACACGGAGGAGAACTACCTAAGGTACTAGAAAGACTACCTAAAGCACAAAGGGAGAACTACCTGAAGCATTTGCTACTGGGAGCACACAACAAGGCTACCTAAGTAATTGCTTATGGATCAAGATCACCTACAGGCCAAGTTCACCTTAGGAACATTACACGATCCTCAAGGATTGGCTCCTCAAGAGTACCCAAGCTAGGGAAAGATAGCCATACGAAGAAATTTTTGGATAAGAAATAGAAGTAATGAGAAAGATAGCATGTAGATAAGTAGTGGAGCCAACAAGTGAGATAGCATATGGCATAAGCAGTAGAAGAAAATAAGAGAGATAGCATGAAAGTGTGTAATCCAATAGAGTAGGCATGCCAAGAGACCTATGAGAGCCATGTTTTGCTTTGTGTGATCAAGACCAAGAGGTTGACTAGATATGATAGCAATAGGATAGGGAAATAAAAATGAAGTTGGATATGAAGGCTATGAATGAATGAGAAAGCACAATAGGGAAGCTGATGGATAGGATAGCCAATATGAAAGGATAGTTCAACATTGTCAAGATCAAACAAAGAAGATGGGATATATGGAAGATGGAAGAATTACTCATGATGCTTGTTTACTAGGTTTTCATCATGGTACTTATCCGCCACAAGAAGTGGTTTTCACCATAGAACAAATTTATTTCTCTTTACTTTTGCTACCAAGGTGCCACAAGAAGTGGTTTTCACCAAGGCACTTTTTTCCCCATTTTTTTCCTTTTTTTTTTAAATTTTAGAAATTTAGAAAAAACTAAAGCTTTTTAAATTTGGATAGTGCTCCTATAGGAAAAATAAGTCATGATAAGCCAAGACCATGGAAAGGTATGCTCAAATATGTTGATAGGGAGAAGGAAGGGAGATGGTAGTAGGAAGAGTATATGGAGGATAAGAGTTCATATCTTGAAATAACTAAACAAGCATAGATAGTAAGTGTAACTTTTAGATGATTTCATGAGGGTAGCAGAAATATTGGGCAAGATCAACATTGACACACACCTTGAAGGTTGTTGGACTGATGAAGGAATCATGGATGTAATAGCTTGAGGTATAGGTGTATGAGGTGGTAGAAGAGATATGGAAAAAATTGGAGTTGAAGGCTTTGGAAGATTTTTAGGAAGATGGAATGGAAGCCTTTGGAAGCTTGAATCTCAACTTAGATTTATGTTCAATATTCAAGTCGTTCAAAAGATACTTGCAAACCCATGTATTTTTAGATTTTCCTTTGGATACTTTAGAACATATTTCTTCAATAAAACCCATATTTGCTTTGATTTATCTCTTTGAGTAGTGGAACTTTGTGGTCTCTTTAATAATTATTCTTTCTTTGTATTCACATGTTGATTAGATGAGACATAGTGATCTTTGTTTGTTAATGAATTCTTGTATTTCTTATGTTCATCATTTAGATAGCTTCCAAAAGACTTGGGACTTATGGATGGATAAGGGTGATATGAGTGGTTTAGATGGTTGAGTGGATGGATATTTTTCAAGGATGATTTTTTTTTGTTGATCTTCGGGTATGATAGGAGGGCTAGGAGATAAGATAGGAGGGAAAGTAGGAGATAAAGGAACATAAGGTCCCAATATAGGTGGAAGGTTGGAAGGCTTTAGCTTAGATGGATAAGGACCAAGGATAGATTTTGGAGATGCAAATGGATAGTGAGTAGAGACATCAACAACTTTAGAGTGAGCAACATGGCCAAGGCCATCAATAGACTCATGAGTAGCTTTGATAGGAGAAACATTTTTAGTAGTAGCATTTGAAGCTTGAGCACATTTTTGAAGTGGATGTGGACAAGTAGAACAAGAAGGGATACTTTGATCTTGACAAGTAGCTTTGAATAGTATAGGAAGAGAACTTTGCTCATAATTTTCAGTAAGCTCAAGGGAAATAGTGGAAGTGGTATCTTCATCATACTTGGGAAATGGGAAAGACACAGGATATGGAAGAATGACCTCTTGAAGGAGATGAAAGCGTCCTTGATCTTGATCATTTTTGAAATTTATAGCTTTATGTTTTTGAGAGTCCTCTTGACATGGAGCCAATTCTAAGGACATGGGAAAATATGAGTTTTGCATGATTGGATCTTGAAGAGGTAATGGGGGATTATCTAAATTGGGCATAGTAAGAATAGCATCACATGAAATTTGAGGATATTTAGGCTTAGTAGCATGGAAAATATTTTCAGCCAAGTGAAGGTTAGCTTGAGTGTCTTTTAGAGGTAGTCCTTGAGGGTACGCATAATCAATAATATGGAAAGCATTAGGTTCTTTGTTTGACAGAGGCATGTTGGAAAGATTTGAAGTTTTGAGAGGTTCATGAGTGTTGGAAGAAGTAGGGGTGTCATGGAAACCATCACTAGACATAGGTTCATCAACATGATCTTTCTCAAGAGAAGTATGCTCATCACATGAGTCATTACAGGTATCAACAATCCCATCATCAATAAGATCTTGGATTTTATGTTTTAGCTCAATGCAATTTGAAGTACTATGTTCATTATGTTGATGATAAGCACAATAAGCATAATAGATATCCAATAATGGGTTTCCATACAAGCTAGACTTAGGCAATGTCATGAGCTTAATGCCAAGAAGTGTTTGTAAAGTGTCATCATAAGAATCTTCCAAGGGAGTAAAAGTTCTATCAAAAGTATGTCTAGAGTCATTTTTTTTCTTCTCAAGTGAATAGCATGCACACACGTCTTCCTCATTGTCTTGGTCAAAGATAGGTCCATCATGAAAACTCAACATAGGCTCAAAGGAGGTATTACTTGCTTTTTCTCTAAAGAGGTCTTTGAATCTAGAAGATGAAGACATTTAATGTCTTGGAGTAGAATATGTAGACCTTGAAGAAGATGACCCATGTGTATGTAAAGGTATTAAGGGAGATTCATTTAAGAATGCAATCTTCTCCTCTAACCTTTTCTCAAGTTTAGACTTCATTTCCATCATGCACTTCGAGAGATGAAGGTAAGAAAGATCATTTGTCTCTTCTAGTTCTTTGTATTGGGTGTATAGACCTTGAAACTCTTTAGTGGCATGGATGATATCATGATCATATAGATTTGGTTGAGGTTTGGTAGCAAAAGATTTGAATTCCATAGTGGTAGATAGATAATCAATCATGAAGGGGACTAGACAAAGCTAATAAGGTGACACAATATAACTTGATGTCTAAACTAGAGAGGTAGAGTGTTCAATTTCCAAAATAGTAAAGATAGAGTAAAGTGACTTGTCAAGAAAGTGTCCAAGAAACTTACAACACTAGTGACTCAAGTCAAGAGCTAGGCAAGGAGCCAAATAGCCAAGTAGATAGAGCAAGCGGGGTGACAAGTGAACAACTTTCCCAACCCAAAAGTGTAGTCAAGAAATCAAGGTAACAATTTGAGCAAAAAGATAACTAGCAAGAAGACATAGACCATTAAGATAAAAAGACCAAGAGCACAAAGACCAAAGAGTCACTTTAAGCATGTTCAAGTACTAGAGACATAGAAAAGAAAATTCAAAAGATGAGACTCCCCTTAGCAAGCAACACAAGCAAATGTTTGCACTTGATGTTTTGACTTGGTTGACAAAGTTTGACAATAGTTGATATCATAGCAAGTTTGATGTTCAAAAGAAATTTTGTTGCTAAGCAAGATAATGACACATGGAGTAGTCTTCAAACAATCAAGCAAGGGACAAAGCAACCTTGCATGATACAAGCATATGTTAGGTCTCAAAAGAAAGCCCTAGAACTATTGTCATGTGTATGCTCAAAAGATTTTCACAATTCTAGAACATTTGAAGACACCTCAAGCACCTTTTACCTAAGGACATGGCTTGTTACTCAACAACTTGGCCCATTCTTCAAATACTACAGCGGCATCCAACTATTCATATTCTTCTTCCTCTGTATTATGAGTTTATGCTTCTACTTGGGTTCGCAGAGGAGGTGGAGCCATTGACCCTTCATCTATTATTATGGCCATGTCCTATGATTGGTGCCAGAGGAATGCGAAGAATTCCTTGAGGTAGAGGAGGTAGTTGATTCCAATCCTCTCCTAATGACTCATTTTTCGGAGTATCCCTTATTTTCTCTCCCACCATTTTGGCACCTATAGGTATAAAATCAAAACCTAATAGGTCAAAAAATGTTGGCTCCCTCAACTTCCATTTCCTCTATCCATTTGTGTTGTTCATCTTCAAAAGCTTCAACCTGGATAGGATCCTTAGGGATACATATAGGTGGTTGAGTATAGTTTATCCTTCTATCCTCTTCAGCCACAATAGCCAAGCAAGTTCTTTTGTTCAAATGAAAACACCAAATTTTTTCCCCTTCTTCCTCATCTTCCAATTCAATGATAGTTTTTGCACCTATGAAGAGGGAGTGCTCTTCTTCTTCAATTTTCTCCTTATACTCCTATCACCATCATTTGTGTTTGGGCCCTCTTAGACACCAATGGGGAGGCTTCTTCTTATGAGACTCTAGGTGGTGGGACTTCTTTCTCTTCTAGCGGTTATACCTATTTTTGCTCCTATTGAGTTGGCTCTAGCTCTTGTTGGGCTTCTAGTTCTTGGGTAGTTGGTTCTACTTGAGCCTCAACCACTTCATTTCTTACCCTTGGGATTTCTTTCCTCTTCTTACCCTTTCCTTTTTTGGTCTCAAAATACTTGACCTCCCACTAATGTTGGTGTATGATTTTTGGCCTCCCTAGTGATTTGGAAGGGTAGGTCGATATAGTGACTTTTGTTCCATCTCCCTTCTTTAGTTTGGTTGTATCCTGAGTAGCTATTCCTTGGGGAACTAGATCCATGTAGAATGGTTTTTTGATCTATTCTCTTGTAAATTCGACTACATGTCAAACTCGATGATCCATATCATCATTCTCCTCACACCCTACTTCCACATTCATAACGGACCTATATTCATAAATCTTATACCTATTGTACAAGGGATCCATTATCTCAAGCACATCTTTGTCGCAAGCCTTTAAAGGTATCTCCATGTTGGACAATTTTTCTCTGAGATGTAGAGTCATTCTACAATAGTCCCTAATATGGACATCATAATCATCAACCACATTCATCTAATGGTCTTCCAATGTCTCCTCATGTAAAAATTTATTTCCCACTAGATGTTGAGCCATCCCAATGTTATCAAAATATGGGTGTGGATCTTGATAATCTTCCACGGGATATTGATCTCATTCTGAGTCAAAGGTATCAATATCTTACTTTTGCTTCACTTCAAATGCTCCAATGGTGATCGGTCATAGCCATGTTTTCTTATGTTGTTTCCCCACTCTGTCATATGCTTTAGTGAGTTGACAAGCTATCTCAGGTAGTATGATCCTGTCTGAAGGGTATCTTGGGAGCTTCTTAGGACACGGGAGAGTACCAGCTACCTATAGATAAGTAAAGGTTTTGAACTGGATGTATTAGGCACCAACCTCTATTATCCTTGCTACAGCCTCTACTAACATCCTCTTGACATAATTGCCTTCAATAGATCCAATGATTGCAAATATGAAATCATCATTTACCACCATGTATTCCACACTTTGCAGTGGGAGCTTCTTCTTCACCAGTTGTGGATACACCACATAGGGCCAAGCATTTGCGCCTTCCATACTTCCCTTCTTGTACAACCCTGGGTAGTCTATAGTTTTTCTTACCAATACATATAACATGTAAGAATTCATGTAAAAGTGTGGATCATTCTTGACCAAGATCAATTGCTTGTCCAAATTTTCATTTAGATTAGTGCCCCAATCCATAGGCATCTTTGTTGTTCTGATGGTTTCAATGAAGTGCACCATCCATGTCTCTAAGTGTCATGTTGCAGGAAGGCCCATGGCTCTACTAAGGAGAACAATTTAGTATCTTATATTATCTTTCATGTACTCCTACATCATATCCAACTTTCCTACTATTTGGCCCTAGGTTTTCCTATCAATTAAGTATGTAGATTGCACCAATTCCTTGACCTCTTTCTCATTTTCTCTATACCATTTGCCAATGCCTTCATAGGATATTTGGAGTTGTTCTTCCTGTGGAAGGTGTAAAACCTTCTCAATGTTTTGTAACCTAAGATCTAGAACTATCACTCTGGTCATGCTCTTCATGACCATCTTCTCTAGCACATAATATTGCGCCAGTGCCATTATCAATTCAGAGGACTAAAATGTTTTAGGGTGTGAAGTAGCATTCACTAACCTACTCTAAATTAGAGCCAACACCATTGTTGATCTCTCTTTCAATTTGTTGTAGAGATTCAGGAAAACATTCTAGTCAATGTGGCCATGTTTTGTGTCTCAGATCTCTATGTGTTTATCTGGGAATCAGGATTTCTTCATATTTGAATGCTATTGGTTTCAATGCCATCTTCACTACCATGAAATACAATGATGATGTCATTATATTTGCACAAAAGGGGAAAATATTAGTATCTTGATCCAAGAAGACCTAATTATGCTCAATCACAACCCAAACTAATGAAAAACTAAGCAAAAACCAATTAAGACTGAAAAAACCCACTTAAAGTGCCTAAAGTGCACACTAGCGCACCTGTGTAGGTGCATAAGTTGCGCTAGTGTGCTTGCATTTTTGCACTTAAGTAGAATGTGCATAGTTATGCACATTATGCACTTGCACACCTATGCAAAGTGCGCATGTGCACAACTATGCACATGCACATGTGCAATTTTATGCATGAGAGAAGGGGGAGGAAGTTGTGTTTGCATGTGGAGTTGTGCACCTTTTAAGGGTGAAAACATGTGCATGTGTGCATGTACGCATCTTCTAAAGGGAAGTGTTTTACCTTGGTGGTTAGAGTGGAATTAGGAGTCTTTGACAAGAAAAGTAGCGGACCTCCACATTTGTGAAGCTCTCAAGGGTGCAAGGTGCAATGAAGAAAGAAGACCAAAGAGAAAATGATAGAGAGATAAGGGGGGTTATATAGGCCTTGACCCTACTGGATGCGCACCTCTGAGGGTGAGCATGTGTGCAAGTGCGCATCTATGCATCTGCGCACTTAGTGCACATGTGCATGTATGCACTTTATGCATTATGAGGTCCTAAAACATGATTTTTTTCCCTTTCTCAATACCTAACACTGCCCAATCAGAGACTAGGTTTGACCTACCAAAAAGGAGGGTCCTAACTGACAGAGGGGCCTAATTGGGTGCCTCATAGAGGCTTTTGAAACTAGGGGGTCACCATTTTGTGACTCAAAATGGGGCATGCGTTGTGAGACCACAACAAATAGCCCCAAAAAAAGGAAAGAAATTATAAAGGCATTTCTTCATCAACAAGAATTTTTCTAACATGTGTCAAGTGACAATTAGATTCCAAATCTTTCAAGCAACTTTCAAGTCCTTTGGAAGCCAAAACTCAAGAATCTTGAATCTTCAAGCTCAATGTGTGCTTAGTGTTCCAATTTCTCATTGATGTCTCAAGGTGTCATCTATCATGAGTATCTAGCAACTTGGAAAAATATTTTTCTCCACTGACATAGACATTGGAAATCCTCATAAATTTGTTTATCCATTACTATTCGACCATATGAGAGAATATGTTTTGAGGGCTCCTGGCAAGTTATCAATTCCTTTTATTTGAGTTTTTTGGTAATCTTCTTTAACTTGCTTGGCGAAGCTCGTGTGTTTCCACTTGATTCTTCCTTGAAGTGTTTTCATTCATTTTATAGAATAGGATAGTCATTTAGGAGTCCATATCACTATATTTGATTGCCTTATGCATTGTTCTAGAACTTTAAATGCAACAGCCTTGTAATTCTCTTTTTCTTTCTTTTCTACCCCGGCCATGTTTAGATTATGTGGCCAAGGAATTGGTGTTCTTTTCTAGATCAATACTTAGTTTGACAACTCTTGCATTCCTCTTTTGATGAACTTTTTGGGAAACCATTACACAAAATAGTGATTTTAGAAACTCCTTGAAGAGACCCTTTACCTAAATTGGAAAGTTTTGAACTATCCCTTTCTATTGTCAACTTCGATTCGAAGATAACCTAGATAATCAATTCTTTAAATTTGCAAAGTGTTGAGAGTGATCAATCTTAGATTCTGACTTGACAAGAAGTCCTCTACAACTATAAGTAGTACCTATTTTTAAGTTGGTACTAAAAACCAAAAAAATTGAATGCTTTGACAAAGAAATACCTCTTCCCTAAAATTGAGACTAAATGGGGACCTTCAGACTAATAAGGAAAGAAAGACGCTACTTTAAAAAGAAAACACGTGATTGAAAGTAAACATGCTTTTTTTTTTTCTTTTTTGGAATTTTTTATGTGTGAGGCTTCGAGATAATGTTTCAAAAACTAGCCATTGATTGGTACTAGGATCAATTCCCCTTGTAAAGAACTTAGCCTAAAAGTATTTTCTCACAAAATTTCTGCAATCTGACAAGGGCCAATCCACAAGTGTTGAAACTTGGTATGACTACCTAGTTTTTCTTTTTCCTTGTCTCACCTAAGAGCAAGGTCTGATATTCTAAAGGATTTGATCACGGCTCGCTTGTCAAACCAATGTTTTATGATAGCCTGATGTTTTAACATCTGTTCTTAAGCTATGTCTTCTTCTCATCCAATTCCAATAGATTCATAAATTTGATTTGGACCCTATCAACATCTTCAACATACCCTATCATGAATTTCAACACTGGAATCTTGAGATTGAGAAGGAATACTAGTTCTTGTCCATAGATAAGGGGATGTCCCCAAAGCATTCTTTATCCTGACCCTGTCTGTCTATAATGTGCATTTCAATTGAGTGTTTCAATCTTTTGGATTCTCTGTAAGTATGCAATTTTATCACTATAATCAAGTTCTTATTGGTGGACTTGGTCATGTCATTCCCTTGGGGATAGTAATTGGATGAGAACTTGATTATAACTTGATTGTCCAATTCCCATTGAGTAAGAAAAATCAACTCAAAATATGACCCATTATCACACACTAGGAACAATGGCATTCCAATAGTCACAATGTGTTCTTCTAAGAACTTAGTAACCACTTTTGTTGTAAAATTTTAGAAAAGTTTCAGCTTCAATCTAGTGTGTAGAATAATTTCTAGCTGTGAGGATGAACATATGTCCCATTGATGGTGGTGGATTTACTGTTCCAAAAAATTCCAACCCCCACTTGGAAAAAGGGCATACTTGAAATATTGGTTGTAGTGGTATAGCCAAATTTATCTCTTTGTTAGCACTTTTTTGATAGGTTTGGCATGAACATACATGTTCAAACGTGTCTATGAAAATTGTAGGCCAAAAGTAACCTAATCTCAAAATCAGATGGGTTGCAGTCTCTGTTGATCCATGTCTAGTGTCATACTTGTCATGATATTGTTCCATTTCTTCTCTTGCTTTTTTATGCCCCAACCATTGTAAGTATATCCCCTCATAGTTCTTCTTGTATAGTTTCCTATCTTAAAATATGTAGGATTCACATTTCGTCTTGATTCCTCTGCATTGGGAGTGATTCATCCATTGATGGTCTTGATTCTGCAAGAGTTAATACACAATATCTTGATACCAAACATTTTTTATTATTCCTTCATTAATTTCTACTTGAGATGTCACAATTTCTTCTTCATTGGTAGCTCTGGTCTCATTGTCATCTATCACTTGGTTAGCCCCTATTCTCTCACTAGCTTCATTGGTTGAATTTCCAAGTCAAACTCTTGTAATATAGCCATCTATTTTCCTCTTCTTTCACCTGATTCATTTTGCATCAATAATTATTTGACTATAGGATACAACGCAATAGCATATACCTTACTCCTGGGTATGTAATGGAAAAAATTATTGATTACCTTGATCAATGCAAATGATTGTTTGTCAAGATTGGAATATTTTTATTTGGCATTCTTCAAAGGACAACTCATGAATGTGATAGGTCTCTCATCTTCTTTGTCTTTCTTTTTGTGTGAGAATCCCTGCACATGAGTGTTTAGAAGAAAAATAATAGATATTTAAAGGGAACTCATAATATGGACTTACAAGTACTTGAGCCATGGAGATAGCTACTTTGATATCTTCAAAATATTTCTTGATTTTAAAAACCCATTCAATTTTTTCTCCCATCTTTAGTAAGTTATTGAAGCAAACTATCTCAGCAAACCCACTAATGAACTTTTGTACAAAATCAATCTTCCCAAAGAAAGATTTAATCTCTTTGCGACTATGGGTAGGTGACAACTTCTAAATCACTTCTATCCTCTCAAGATCAATAGATATACTAACTTCAAAAATAATGTGACCCAAAAGCTTTTCTTTGTAACCCCAAATGAATATATCTTGGGGTTGAGAGATATATTATATCTCCAACATCAGTTGAAAACTTGTTCCAAATCAGCAATATGAGTACTCTGCTCTTTGGAAAAGACAGTTAGGTCATCCATATAGATAACTATACATTTATTTATCAGCCCCTTGAATGTCTCATACATTTCTCTTTGAAATGTAGTTTCAATGTTGATTAATCCAAAGTGCATTCTCCTATATGCAAATGTTCCCCATTTTGTTGTCAATGCATTCTTTAACCTATCTTCTTCATCTATTAGTACTTGGTTATATCTTGAATATTCATCTAGAAAAGACATCATCTTAGACCCATTTACAATTTGTAATACTTCATCTAGTGAAGGTAAAGGATAATTATATTTCTGGGATGCTTGGTTCAAATTGTGAAAGTCTATGCAAAGGAAAATACCTCTAGTCGTTTTCCTTATTGGTACCAAGTTAGCAACCCATGTAGAATGTCGGATTGCAAAGATAATCTTGGCATCAAGAAAATTTTCGACCTCTTTCATTAGTAATGACTAGATAATGGGGTTCACTGGTCTTTTTCTTTGAAGAAAAGGCTTAGCATCAGGCTTCAATGAAATATCATGAGTGATGATGTCAGGATCATATGTCTTGAGTTCTTCATAACTCCATGCAATGACATATTTGTATTATGTGAGTAACTAAAGAATACTTTCTCATTCTTGGGGAATACATGTCTTTTCAATTCTCACCAACTTAGGGTCTTCTTTCATGCCTAGATTACAAGAATCACATTCTTCGATTCCCTTTTCTTCTATGGTCCACTTACTACATGATGATTCATCTCGATCAAAGATATGTTCGAGCTCTAACATCCCCTTAGGAATAGTATTAGTTTTTAAATTTATGATCCCTTCTTCTTCTTCTAGTTCATCATCCTGGTTTGTCATTGAAGAAACCATTACACATAATGAACTCAAGAATATGTTGATCATCTTGGAAGACCTAGAAGTTAGTAATGATATCTGAAATAGATGGGGCAACCACTAGTTCAACTAAAAGCTTTTTGAGTTTTGTTCTTTCAACAAGTTGTGTTAGATTGTGGTGACTAATCAGGGAAGTATTCTACATACTTCATAAATTCTTTGGGGCTCAGGTCATCACCCCAAAAAAGAAATTTGGGCCCTATTTTATCAGGATTTTGGGCCAAAGTGTAATTATTAATTATAACCCTAAAGTGGTAAAAATACTTGTATAAAAGAGGTTAGGGTTAGGGATTATTTCATAGTTGTGATGCAAAAATTGAGTCTTGTAGCGGTATTGAGCTGTAAGGGGTTACGGATTGTAATCAAGTTATAATCACTGGATCATAATAATATCAGACTTGTTTGGTGGACATAGCCTAGGGATTGGGTGAACCATTTTAAATCCTAGTGTCTTATGTTCTTTTTTATGTATCTATTATTTTAAGTTATTGGTTATATTTGCATGTAATTTTTATTTATGTCTGTGGTTTAATCCTAACAAGTTGTAATGCACTGGCTGAAATTTCAAGGGCATCGGCTATCATATTCCTCCTTGGAATAGACCTTAAGTTTAGGGCTTCAAAATCTTCCATCAAGTCCCAAACTCTTTTTCAGTAAGAAAGTAGTATTCTATCATTGCAAGAGTAGATAGATTTAACTTGTCTAATCACCAATTGAGAGTCTTCTTCAATTATGAGATCTTTCACATTCTTTTCTAATGTAAAGTGAAGCCCGCAGATCAAGCCTTCATATTTTGCAGCATTGTTAGTACACCTAAATTGTCAATGATATGCAACATAAAAAGACCTACCTTCAAGATTAATTAGTTCAATACCTACTCTGGCTTTTAATTTACATTTAGAACCATCAAACCTAAGTGTCCATATTGGTTGTTCTTTCGGCTTCCTAGAATTGTGTTTTTTTTTTTGAAGTTTTTCTTTCACTTTGACTTTGAAAGATTGTTTCTTTAGGACCCATTGCATTCTTTCATGTACTATACTTGATGAGTTACTGTTTTTTACCTTTGATATGGGAATTGTCCATTTCTTTTGTTCATCTTCAATTTCCCCAATCAACTCTATGATTTTATCGATTTGTGATGTAGGTTGAACGACCGTCGAGGTCCATCCTTGACCTTTTACAAAGCTTCTTCTTCTTCGAACTTTAGTCATCCCCGGTGGAGGGGAAGACAAAGCTCCACCATCTAAAGAGGTGTCACTATATGAGACCTTTAGATCTTCTTTTTCCTCTTCATTATTCATGACTCCAGACATGCATGTTGGACTTGAACTTCCTTTTGGTATTTCACTTGGGGTTTGACTATTTTTCAAGTGCATGATATGAGTTAACACCCAAGCAATCACTTTTTGACAATATGAGCATTCAAATTCTAAATGATGCACTTTGTGCAACCTTCAAAATTTTGGAAGGAGCAAGATGTTTGGGTAAGCTTCTTCCCCTAAGCATTGAAAATTTGCAACCATGCTATCTATGAATTGAGTCACAAGCTCTTCCCTTGGGGAATGGTTCAGTTATTCTTCATCTGGATTGTCTAATTTCTCAATTGAAGTTGTGTCAAGAGTCATTACCCTATAGGAGCCTAAAATTGATTGAAGAAATACTACTTCATTTGGAGCATTGTACTTTGTGATCATTGTCTTTATCTTTGGCTCAGTGTCTATCTTGATTTGGTTATTCAATCCTTCCAATGAAACCATAATTGAGTAAAATTAGTTGAGAACCATCCTCTTAGGCGCCAGGTCCATTCTCTTCTTAGTAATAGGTCATATGTTTTCAAAATCTCCACTACATGTATGTCAATGATATATTGAATTTTTGGGTTCGTAGTCAACTGTATGTGAACATCTTTGAATACTCCAATAACCTTCACTTATGTTTTATTGAGTTAAATCACTATTTGATTCTTAGGTTATGAGGTAACTCCCAGCTTTTGAGCTTCGAAAGTGGCATGACATTGCAAGAAGCTCGTGAATCTATGAGACAATTGTGAAGGTTCCTTCCAAAAATTCTAAGGTTGAGTAAGAAAGGAGGCAATTTGACTTTGTCTTTATACATGGTAGGCATAACCTTAGAGGTGTTAACCTGTTGTAATATTGTCTTCTAAGGACTTGCACCAAGTGTTATCTTTGTATGATTAAGAGTATTCAACAGTACTTCTCTTTGACTAGGGAAACTTTGTAGCATATCAAACATGGATATATTGGCCTTTTTCCTTTTTAAATCTTCAAATTCACTGTACTTTTCAGTTGACAAAGTAGGATTCTTCAATATTGTAGGTATATTTCCTTGGTTTTGAAATTGGTGTCCAACATAGGGTGCTCTCATAGGCGTTAGATTATTATTTGCTCTTGGATTTGGAGGCATTTTTTACAATCCTAGAGGAATTCCATCAATCATGGGTTCCCTTCAATTTTTTAAGTTGTAAGCATTCTAGTTGTCATTCTAAGAGGCAAACATTTCCGTTGGTTTAGGGTCTGATTCTTGAATGAATGGAAAGATAAATTCTTCATTAACTTGTTCTATCATTTCAATATTCTATGGAGGATCATAAGATTCTAACATAGTATTAAACTGCATAGGGGACTCATTATTAGTGCATTATGAATTTCAGTTTACTTCTTGATTTCTATTGAAATGTGAGTTGCCATCATTGGGTACATTTTGACTGGTGTCAAGTTGATTGATGTCCATGAATTAAGCATTATTATTCTTGTCTGCACAGATATTTCCATTGTTTGGACAGGTATTCCATTGTCGATTATGTCTTTGGAAATCATTTTTGTGATCTAGAGGGTTGAAATTATTCCCTACATTGTTATTTCTGCTAAAATTCTTGTTGTAATTTTGACCCTAGTTGTTGTTGTAAGGGGTTGCATTTTTTCTTTGGAAGTTGTTATTCTTCCCTTGTGACAACCTCAGAGAGGTAAGCTCATTGGTTATCCAAGACATGGTCTTCTTCATTTAATATAGCTTGGTTCTGACATTATTTTCTGCCCCAGCAGATAATGTTGCCTTTTTCTTAAAGAAAGCGGCTTTTGGAGGTTGATATCTTGGAGAGGTAATAGTTGGAGCTGGTACAGTTGGTGCCTATTGTAGTGGGATTAGAGTTAATGAGATAAGTTGAATCAACATTACTTGTGTTCCAGTAGGATATGTTGATATTGTTGTATTGGCATGAGTTGGAACCATCATTCCTCCTCCATTTGGATTAACCTGCTTAGTGAAAGTGATGACTTCTTCAAAGAGCTTTTCTATTGTATCAATATTAGTAGTAGGGAATCTCCTTAGGAAGATAGTAGTGAATTGGTCCATAGCATTTAGATAAATCCGAATTGCAGCCCTAACTAGTATAGTGTAAGGTGTTTCCAACTTGCGATATGCCATGTGAAAGTGATGATTGAAATGTGAAATGCTCTCTATTGGATCCCTCTTGATAGATACGAATTGGTCTTGTATCATGGTCGGGTTGATGAATGTTTTGAATTGATCTAAGATCAACTTTTCAAAAGATACCTAGTTCTGAATAGATCCCAGGGGCATATTCACATACAATTCGAATGCAACTTCCCTCAATGTATATGGGAACAAATGAAGGACCACAATCTCTTGTTGAATCTATTTTTTGATTGCATATTTCTTTGAAAATATTGATGTGATCCTCAACTATCTATGTTTCTTCATAGATGAATCTTGGGTAGAATTTCTTAGGGTTCTTTGGTAGGTCATTGAATGGACCTTGCAAATTGATTGGTGAATCTACTATGTTTGAAAAGGAATCCATTGATGGAGGATTTGGTGGAACAATAGGTGGAGGTAAGTTCAAAGGTGGAACCGAAGAAGATGATGAAATTTGAAATAGAAGTGGTAAGATTCTTGATATCCCTTTATCACTGTGAGGCTTGGAAAAATGACTAGGTTCTAGGAACTCATGTCCATTAGGTGAAGAACTTAAAGCTCACTGAAATGGAGCTGGTGGATCAGGATCTTCCAGTTTGTGGTTATTTTGGAAAGTCGCACCTCTTCAAAAATCACACTTGCACACCTTCTTACATTAACAGACTTAGAAAATTTCTTAATGTCTGAAAATTGCAAAATTCTCAAACATCAACTTGGGTTTTTGAGCAGAATGGTTATAAGCCCTCCTTCTAGCACCACTTCTATTGAGCTGTCATTTTGCATGATACTTAATGACAAAAATCCTTTCGAATCTCTCTCTTGACAAGCTGATCAATGACCAACTCCAAGGTTTTGGATGGCTATTTTTCAACCTATTGTGTAACTCAATTGAAGATAAATGTGTATGTTCACAAGGAGGCCTTTGCTTCTACCAACCAATCTGCACACCTCTTGCTAAAATGTAACCACAAAAGAGATATATTTTTTTATTTAATGCAATTTTACCAATGCAACTATATGAATTCCTACTTTAACCAGGTGTTTGAAAACAAAATAACAAAGATAGAGTAACAAAATATTTTAAGCAAATTACTGTACTTGAAATTCCCAATGGGCATAAGCCAAAGTAACAACACATTTGCAAATTAAATTAACAAAATTGATTTTGGTAGAAAACTAATGAAATTAGGAGCAATGATTCCTCAACTCCGCTGATGCAATCACCAATGGGAACTTCAATAATAATTGAAAGATATTTCATGTTTCATCAAATTGCAAGGCCACAGAAAGTGCATTCGCACGAGACAAAACATTGTGCAAGAACAAATATGATCATTTCTCCAATTTGTCACAACATTAGAATTTGTTAACATAAGGAAAATATTAGAACTAAAAGATCGCACATTCATAACAACACAATAAAACCATTGGCTCCATTATTATGCATGAACATCCATTCACAAAGATAACACACTCCAACAAGCTTTAATACACTCAGAATGAGAGCACCAATAGAATATATTATTGCATCAAAATAACAGCCTAGAGTACATATTAGATCCATGTATTTAAAAGAAATCATCTCCTCCCTTTGTGTTAGGAGTGAGAGTTCTTTTAACACAAACTCGTGCTAAAAACTAGTAAAATAAAGCTAATTATATATGAATTGAGTCTCAAAATGGTGCTAACTAGGTTTCCACCCTTGTTTATATCAATTAATGGGTGTATGAGCCTTTACATGACTTAAAAGAATAAAAGAATGAGAAGATAAGAAGATAGAAGCCATGAGATGATCTAGGACTCTCTAGAGCTCTAAAAATGGAAGCTCAACCTTCTCTAGGTGTCTCTAAGAGTTGAACTATCGTCAAAATGTGTTTCCAATGCATTGAATTCTCTAAAATAGTAATTGGCAATTAATTATCGGTGCACTGCTTCTCTTCAAAATTGTTTGGACACTTCTAAGAAAAGAACACCTAAGCATCTTGGTGACAAGATCTTTAAAAAAATCAAAAATTCTTCTAAATGTCAAAATTGAATTTTCAGCATGTGGGTTTTCTTCCCCTTTATACCAAAATGATGTTTGGATGTTTAACTTTGAACTTTTCTATTATCTATGCCACTTTTCTACCCTTCAGTAAATATAATGAATCATACTTATTCTTAAATACTTGTAGGTAGTTGCTTACTTCTATTCATGTATCCAAAAAATCCTCAAACTTGGTCCCTAATTCCAACAATACTATTTCAGTCTTAAATGCTTGCCTCACATCATTTTCTAAGGAAACATTCTCAAAGGTATCTATGAATTGTTGAAACACTATTTGTACTAATGAAACCTTGGTTTTCAACTAATCTTCAAAAATCTCAAGGCAAGCAGCATTGTAGTACTTATCCACTTCCAAAAATTTCTCTTGAGCCTTATTATGTGTCTGTTGAATTCCTTCATGTAGTCCTTCCATGACCTTATTCCCCAAGGATATTTTCTCTACCCAATCATATAATTTGTCCAACTCTTCTACATAGTATATCTCCATCAACATCTGGTACCTTTTCCCTTTGATAGATCTTAGTGCCTACAAGGCATTAGCCCAGATACGCACTTCATCCATTAACCCAAAATCTTGGTTTATTATGAAAACTAATTTTTTTGCATTAGTCTAGATGTTCAGCAACAGGTTCAAATTGCCCTATATTATTTACACTCCCCTCTCCTCAAAATTGTGATGCCATTGTTGGCATGCATCCAAAAATGAATCCAATTTTGGCCCTACCTACTTCCTTCCAAGTCCAACTCTAAGAGTGATTTCAAGATTATCTAGCTCTATAGATCCCACTACCTCATTCAGGTATCCTCTTAATAGCTCATTCTACTTTTGCAACATTATCATCTCTGATACACCTCGATCCACGTGTTTGAACACTTGCTTGAGACCTATAGTAATCAAGATCTTTTTTGTATCCACCGTGGGTTTTCTATTAGTTCATGGTGACTGAGCAAGGAAGTATTGTACATACTTCATAAATTCATTATGGTTGAAGTATGGCTGACCTATTGTAACCCTAAAGCAGGATAAAATTACTTGTATAAAAAGGCTTAGGGTTAGGCATTTTTCATAAGGTGTGATGCAAAAATTGGTTCTTGCGACAGTATTGAGACGTAAGGGATTACGGATTGTACTTAGATTTTAATCACTAGATTGTAATAATATTGGACTTGTTGTTTGGTGGACATAGCCTAGGGATTAGGTGAACCACGTTAAATCTTGGTGTCTTGTGTTCTTTTCTATGTGATCTATTATTTTCTGTTATTGGTTATATTTGCAAGTAATTGTTATTTTTGTCTGAGGTTTAATCCCAACAAGTGGTATCCGAGCAAGGTTGTTTTTCAGTTATCCTCTGTAAGAAAGTCTCAAAATTGAGTGGGAGTCTCACAGTTGAGTGGGAGCGATGGAAGATGAGGGTAAGCTGAGGGTTGACAAGTTTAATGGGTAGAACTTTTAGTTATCGAAGATGCAAATGGAAGACTATTTTTATAAGAAGGATTTATGGAAGCTGTTGGAAGCAAAAACCAAGAATCAGGGATCTATAACAAATGACGACTAGGATCTTTTAGATAGAAAGGCACTTGGAAGCATTCGATTATGCCTGGCACCATCAGTGGTATTTAATATTACAAAAGCAAAGATGACGAAGTGTTGATGGAAACCCTAAAGAAATTGTATGAAAAGCCCTCTACTTCAAACAAGGTATTTCTCGTGAAGCATTTATTTAATATGAAAATAACAGAAGGTGGATCTATTGTAGATAATTTAAATGAGTTTAATACTATTACTAGTTAGTTATCTTATGTGGGTATCAATTTTGATGAAGAAATTAGGGATCTCTTGATTTTGTGTTCTTTGCCTGAAAGATGGAATGGCTTGGTAATGGATGGGAGTAAAAAAAAATTTGTATCTAGTACCCTAAAATATGATGATGTGATTGGTGTTATTTTTAGTGAGGAAACACGTAGAAAATCCTCAAGTGGATCTACATTAGGAAGTGTTTTGAATGCACAAAGCAGAGGCAGAATGACTGAAAGAAGAAATAATTTTGGAAATCATGAGAAATAAAGAGGAAATTCAAACGGGATGAGGTCTCAATTGAGAGGACCAAACAACTATTGGTACTATGCGAAACCAAGGCATAAAAAGAAAGATTGTTGGACTCAAAATAAAAATGAAGGAGAGAAACTAGATGGAGACAAGGAGGCAAATGTGGTAAGTAACAAATCCAAAGAGGATGCTTTGCTTCTGTCTTTAAAAAGTGTTGATGAATCATGGGTTTTAGATTCTGGTGCTTTATTTCATGCTACACTTCATAGAGGTTATTTCATTAATTATGTCCAAGGGGATTTTGGGCTTGTTTATTTTGGGGATAATGAACCCTATCAATTTATTGGAAAGGAAAAAATTAAGATTAAGTTGCAGAATGGGAATCATTGGCTACTACATGAGGTAAGACATGTTCCAAGGCTAAGTAGGAATTTAATTTTATTAGGGCAACTCAATGATGAGGGTTGTGTAGTTACTTTTAATGATAAAAATTGGAAGGTTTCAAAATTTTCTCTTGTAGTAGCAAAAAGTGTGAAAGTAGGCACCTTATATCTTTGTACAGGTCATATTGTTCCTTCTACTTTAATTATTTCAAAGAAAAATGAATGTTTAAGAACAGTTGTTGTAGTTGAGTAGGGAGAACAAATAGTTGTTGTAGATTCTGATACAGTGTTGTGGCACAAAAGACTTGGGCACATGAGTGAGAAAGGTATGAGTACTTCATTCAAAGAAAGTTTTACTAGGTCTAAAATGTGTTAATATGGATTTCTATGAAAGTTGTGTGTATGAAAAACAAGAGTAAGTTTTGTGAAGACTGGGAAGGAAAATAAAAGGGAGGAATTAGAGCTTGTGCATACAGATGTATGGGGATTGGCTCAGGTATCTTCCCTCGGTGACTCTCATTATTATGTTACATTTATTGATGATGCAACTAGAAAAGTATGGATTTACTTCCTTAGATAGAAATATGATGTATTTCAAACTTCTACGAAATGGAAATGCTTGGTTGAAAATAAGACTAGTAAGAAATTTAAATGTCTCAAATTTGATAATGGTTGTGAGTATTGCAGTCATGAATTTGAAGATTATTTCTCCACTAATGGTATTCGTAGATCAAAAATTGTTCCAAGGACTCCACAAGAAAACGAAGTGGCTAAACACATGAAAATGACTATAATGGAGTGTGCAAGGAGCATGAGGTTGCATGTTGGGTTGCCCTTACACATGTGGGTGGAGGTTGTCAATAATGTTGTATATTTGATTAATAGAGGTCCCTCTACTCCTTTGGGTTGTGGTATTCTAGAGGAAGCATGGACTGGTAAGAAGGTGAGTTATTTTTTTCTCAAGACCTTTGGTTGTGAAGTTTTTTCTCACATAAGATCCTGAAAACAGAACCAAGATGGAAGCTAAGTCAAATAAATGTGTATTTGTTAGATATGGCATTAATTAATTTGGTTATAGGCTTTGGGATTTTAAAAATCATAAAATTTTAAGAAGCAAGGATGTCATATTCAATGAGAAAGTGTTGTACAAAGATCTATTGCAACGACATGAGAAGAAAGAAGATGATTATGTAGTGTTGGACGATACTCCAAAAGATGATGTTCTAAAAATTCCTCATGATGTGCAACAACCGCAACAACAAATACCACACAACTCCGTGAATGTTAGATAGTCAACAAGGCTAAGTAGACCTCCAGAAAGATTTTCTCCTTCCTTGTATTCTATTTTACTTACTGATGCTGGTGAACCTAAATGTTATGATGAAGTTGTGTAGGTGGATACTAAGATTCAGTGGAAGTCTACAATGAAAGATGAAATGGACTCTTTGCGAAAAAATAAGACATGAGATTTATGCAAGTTGCCTGTAGGTAAAAGGGCTTTACAGAATAAATGAGTTTACAAGTTAAAAGAAAAAGATGGACGTAAGAAAAGATTTAAATTTAGGTTAGTTATAAAAGGATTTGCACAGAAAAAGGGCATTGATTTTGATGAGATATTCTCTCTTGTTGTTCAAATGACTTCTGCCTGTACTGTTTTAAGTATTATGGCTACTGAAGATTTGCATTTAGAGCAGCTTGATGTTAAAACAGCCTTCCTTCATGGTTATTTGGATGAAGAGATATATATGGCTCAACCACAAGAATTTGAGGTCAAAGGTAAGGAGAACTTAGTGTGTAGATTGAAGAAAAGTTTATATCACTTAAAGCAAGCACCTCGGCAATGGTATCTGAAATTTGATAATTTTATGCATGAGCATGGATATAGTAGGTGTTATTCAGATCATTGTGTTTATTTTAAGAGGTTGGATGATGACAGCTACATTATTTTATATTTATTTGTTGATGATATGCTTGTAGTTGGGTCTAACATGGATCATAGTAAGGGGTTGAAATGCCAGTTAGCACGTGCATTTTCTATGAAGGATTTTGGGGTAGCAAAACAAATCCTTGGTATGAAGATTTGCAGAGATAGGAAGAACATGAAAGTGATGCTATCTCAGGCTGATTATGTTGAGAAGGCGTTGCAACGTTTCTCTATGGGAATGCTAAAGCTGTCAGCACACCTTTACCTAGTCATTTGAAGTTGACTAAGCAGATGCGTCCTAGGACACAAGAAGAGGAGGATAAGATGTCCAAGATACCCTATGCTTCAGTTGTATGAATCTTGATGTATGCTATGGTATGTACAAGGCCAAATATTGCACATGTAGTGGGAGTCATTAGCAGGTATATGAGTCATCTAGGAATTGAGCGTTGGAATGTAGTAAAATGAATTCTCAGATGTTTGAGAGGAACATCTAGTATGTTTTTACATTTTGGGGACTTTACTCCTGACTTGCAGGAATATGTTGACTCGAATTTGACAAGGGATATTGATACTAGGCGGAGTACAACATGTTATGTATTTACTGTTGGTAGGGCAACTGTGAGCTAGGTTTCTAGGTTACAAAAGGTTAATGTTTTATCCACTACAAAGGCAGAGTATGTTGTTGTTACAGAGGCAACCAAGGAGATGATATGGCTTTAATTCTTCTTGGAAGAATTGGGACACCCTCAGAGGGATAATTATTTGTTTATAGATAGTCAGAGTGTCATTCATCTTGCAAAGAATTCAGCTCTGCATTCAAAGACAAAACACATTCAATTGTGGTACTATTTCATTCGGTCAGTTTTAGATGATGGAAAGTTAAAATTGGATAAGGCAGATATGTTTACAAAGGTAGTGATAAGGGAGAAGTTGAATTCCTCTTCAACTTTGGTTGGTCTTCTAGACTAAATAGAATAAAAGAACAACAGAGTCCAGGGTGGTCTGATCCAGTGGGAGCCTCATGTGGTAGTGGTATTGCTACAGGATCAATCTCCAAGTGGGAGATTTTTGTCTAGTGTGGAGTCTAATCAGTCCCCCAAGTGGGAGATTGCTAGTTTGTGGTGACTGATCAAGGAAGTACTATACATACTTCATTAATTCTCTGGAAAAAAAATTGGACCGTGGCCAATGTATGGTCAACATATGGCCGACCTGTCATAACCCTAAAGTGGCATAAAATTACTTGTATAAAAGGGCTTAGGGTTAGGCATTTTTCATAAGGTGTGATGCAAAAATTGGTCCTTGTGGCAATATTGAGTTGTAATGGATTACAGATTGTAATCAAGTTGTAATCATTGGATCCTAATAATATTGAACTTAATGTTTTGTGGACGTAGCCCAGGGATTGGGTGAACCATGTTAAATCTTGGTGTCTTGTGTTCTTTTCTATGTGATCTATTATTTTCTGTTATAAGTTATATTTGCATGTAATTGTTATTTTTGTTTGAGGTTTAATCATAACACTTTCCCAATATGACCTCCTTCATTTGATAATCTTTTGGAGTCAGTTATTCTATGTCGGCATGAGGAGGGAGGAATGGTGATATGCGCTAGAAGGTCCTAATCTTGATTCTTCATATTGAAAGCAAGTGTTCTAGCATCACCCTTAGGTGGTGGCTCAGGTTTCTTCGTCGCTTTAATCAATTTTTGCATTCTCTCCTCTTTTGTCAGTTCCATCTTCTTCTTTTGTCAAAACATGACTTCCTTCTTTAGCCACGATGGTGTTGTAGTGAAGATGTTGGTTTCGAAGCAGCCTCATTTCCCTTATTACTCCTCTCTAGAGTCTTCTCATGTTGAGAAAGATCTTTAGAGAGAGTTTTTGTGTTATGTTGGGACCTAGCCTTTATATCTAGAGGAACTTGTTGAATTTCTTATAATATATTTCCTTCTTCAGATAATTCATTAGCATGCAACTATTCATATTCTCCTTCCTCTGTATTCTGACTTTCTATTTATGCTTGGGTTGTTAGAGGAGGTGGAGCTACTAACCCTTTATCCACTATTACGGTCATGTCTTGTGATGGTGGCAAAGGAATTCTAAGAGGTCCTTGAGGTAGAGGAGGTAATTAATTCCAATCCTCTCCTAATGAATCAATTCTAGGAGTGTCCCTTATTTTCTCTCCCACCATCTCGGTGCCTACAAGCTTAAAATCAAAGTCTAAGAGGTCAAAAATGTCAGCTCCCTCACTGCCCATTTCCTCATCCATTTTTGTTGTTCATCTTCATAAATATCAACCTAGATAGGCTCCCTAGGGATAGATGGAGGTGTTTGAGTAGAACTTTTCCTTCTCTCTTCTTCGGCCACAGTAATCAAGTGCATTATTTTGTTCAAATGAACAAACTCAATTTGTTCATCTTCTTCCTTGTCTTACACTTCAGGGATAGTTCCCAACACCTATGGAGAGGGAGTGGTCTTCTTCTTCAATTTTCTCTTTTTTACTCCTACCACTGTCATTTGTTTTTGGGCTCTCTTAGGCAGGGACGAGGAGGCTTCTTCTTCAAAGGCTCGAGGTGGGTGAACTCCTTTCTCTTCTGGCGGTTCCACTTGTTGTTGCTCCTATTGAGCTAGCTCCAACTCTTGTTGGGCTTCTGGTTCCTGGGCAACTAGTTCTACTTGGGCTTCAGCCACTTTCTTTCTTACCCTTGGGGCTACCTTCCTCTTCTTACCTTTTCCTTTTTCAATCTCAAAATACTCGACCTCCCACTCATGTTGGTGTACCATTTTCAGCCTCACTAGTGATTTGGCAGGGTAGGTTGGTATAGTGACTTTTGTTCCTTTTCCCTTCTTTGGTATGGTTGTAGCTTGAATAAGTATGCCTCAAGGAACTGGATCCATCTAGAATGGTTTACCAATCCATTCTCTTGTAACTTGAACTACATGTCGACATCGATGATCCATATCATCATTCTCCTCATGCCCTATTTCCACATTCGTAATGGACCTATCATAGATTTTATCCTTGTTGTATAAGGGATCCATTATCTCAGTGACATCTTTTTCCTAGGCCTTTAAAGGTATCTCCATGTTGAGCACTTTTTTTGCCAAATGTAGAGTCATCCAACAATAGTCCCTAATACAGACATTGTAGTAATCTACCGCATCCATCCAATGGTCTTCCAATGTTCCCTCATGTAAAACTTTCTTGCCCACATGTTGACCCATCCCAATGTTTATCAAAATATGGACGTGGACCTAATAACCTTCTAGAGGATGTTGATCCCATTCTAACTTGAAGGTATCAATATCTTGCTTATGCTTCACTTCAAATGCTCCAGTGGTGATCAACCATACCCATGTTTTCTTATGTTGTTTGCTTACTCTATCATATGTAGAACTAATTTGATAGGAAATCTCAAGAAGCATGAGCTTGTTTGAAGGGTATCTTGGAGCTTCTTAGGACACAGGAGAGTACCAACTACCCAGAGATAAGTAAAATTTTTGAAATGGATGTATTAGGCACCAACCTTTGTTATCCTTGTTGTAGCCTCTACTGATATCCTCTTGGCATAATCACCTTCGATAAATTTGATGATGACAAATATGAAACCTTCATTTACCACCATGCATTCCACACTTTTCATGAGGAGATTCTTCTTCACCAATTGTGGATACACCACATAGGGCCAAGCATTTGTGTCTTGCACCTTCCTGTACAACCCCAGGTAGTCTATGATTCTTGCTACCAATAGATATACCATGTAAGCATTCATGTAAAATTGTGGATCATTCTTGATCGAGATCAATTGCTCATCCAAATTGTCACTTAAGATAGTGGCACAATCAATAGGCATCTATGTTGTTCTAATGGTTTCAATGAAGTGCACCATCCATGTCTCTAAGTGTCTTGTCATGGGAAGGCCCATGGCTTGATGAAGGAGAACAATTCAGTATCTGATATCATCTTTCATGTACCCCCATGTCATATTCACCTTTCCTACTCTCTGACCCTAGGGTATCCTATCAATTAAGTATGTAGATTGTACCAATTCCTTGGTCTCTTTCTCATTTTCTCTATACCATATGTCTGCACCTTCATAGGATATCTAGAGGTATTGGCCTGCCCACAGAAGATGGAAAACCTTCTAAATGTTTCATGGTTTGAGATCAAGGACTATCTATCCACTCACGCTCTTCACAACCTTCTCCTCTGGCATATAATGGTGGGTCAGTGTCATGATCAATTTAGAGTATTGAATTGATGTAGGGTGTGAAGCGACGTTCACTAACTCACTCTGGATCAGAGTTGATACCATCATTAATCTTTCTTTCAGTTTGTTGCAGAGGGTTAGGAAAACATTCCACTCAATGTGGCCAAGTTTGTTGTCTCAGATCTATGTGAGTTTATCCTAGAATTAGGATTTCTTTGAAGCTCTTTGGTATTTGAATGATACTAGTTTCAGTGTCATCTTCTTGCCATAGAAGACAATGATGATGACATTGTATCTGCACAAAAGGGGGAAACATTAGTATTGTGATTTAAGAAGACCCTATTGATGCTCAGTCAGGACCCAAACTAACGAAAATTTGAGCAAAAACCATTTAAGACGGAAAAAATCCCCCTTAAGTACCTGAAATGCACACTAGTACACCTAGCACACCTGCACAAGTGGGCAAGTTGCGCTAGTGTGCTTGTGTTTTTACACTTAAGCACAATGTGTGTAGGTGGGCAAGTTGTGCTGATGTGCTTGTGTTTTTGCACTTAAGCACAATGTGCGTAGTTGCGCACATTGCCAAGGTGTGGTTTTATGCATGAGAGAGGGGGAGAAAGTTGTGTTTGGGTTGGGAGTTGGGAACCTTTTGAGGGTGCACACATGCGCATGTGTGCACCTTCAAAAGGTAGTGTTTTACCTTTGAGGTTAGGAGTTTTTGACAAGCAGAGCAGGGGACCTATGCAATTGTAGAGCTCTCAAGGTTGTGAGGGTGCGATGAACAAAGAAGACTGGAGAGAAAATGATTTGGTGGGGGGGGGAGGGGGGGTGTTATATAGGCCTCGACCCTGCTGGGTGCACACATGCACATGTGTGCACTTTATGCACTATTAGGTCCTAAAACATGATTTTTTTCCCTTGTCTCTGCATCTGACACTATCCAATTAGAGATCGGGTTTGACCTAGAGCTAGAGTTGGGTCCTAACTAACCGAGGTGCTTGACTAGGTGCCTTGTAGAGATTTTTGAAACTAGGGGTTCCCCATTTTGTAACTCAAAATCGAGCGTGCTTTGTGAGACCACAACAATATCCACCCCTAGTTTGGGCAAGACAAATCTCATTTTACTATTAATCTATTAATAATAATATAAATAACTTTTATTAGATTTTTTAAAAAAAAGATAATAAGATAGATTCACTTTTGTAGCCATAATATTTAAATGTGTTTAATTTTCTATCAAATACATTTTTAACTTTTTCAACAATGCAAAATTATTACAATCTTTATTCCATAGAAAAGAAAAAAATTATTGGTACTTTTATTAGTAGTTATCTCTTTTTTCATAATTTTTCTTTTTTTCTTTTA
The DNA here is from genome assembly GCA_028749045.1 of Cupressus sempervirens. NCBI lineage: Eukaryota > Viridiplantae > Streptophyta > Pinopsida > Cupressales > Cupressaceae > Cupressus > Cupressus sempervirens. The sequence goes on from CM053787.1 coordinate 528,272,953, forward strand.
TGAAACATTATAAAAGATAAAGTATTCTAATAAAGAAACATAATATTGAAAGATATTTTTATGAAAAAGTATAATGATAAAATATAGATTCTTTTTCTTGTGTATTGTTTTCTTAATGATAAATTTTGAATATATATTATTCAAAAAAATTAAGCAAAACATTACCATTACAATTGCCAATATTAATGGTAATGGTTTTTTAATAGGCAAATTTTGTTTGCAAATTTTTTAGTTAGAATTTTTATTTGAAAATTGTTTAATTGGAAATTAAGGTGGTTTTGAAACATCAGATGGGTTTAGCTGACAATTGTGAAAAGTGGAGCTATAAAGCCAATTAGCTAGTAATATTCAATCTAGAATATTGTAATCCTAAATTAATTAGCCTATAGGTTATTCCCTCAAAAAACATGTCTCGTTCTAAAAAGAAAAAAAAACTCGGTAGGTTTCTCATACTAAAGGGGAAAAAAAAAGAAAAAAAAATGATATCGTAAAAATAATATATGCTTAAAAATATGTGAAGTTCAAAAAGGAACAAAATATTTGACTATATTAAATGGGGGTTAACACTAGTGTCATGAAAGACACCCCACATGTATTTTGTACTCGCAATGCATATTCAACTTCAAGGGTTTCAGCACATCTCACATTCCCTATGGTTGAAGGGTCGACTGACAGTCAATCTAGTTATCTAGAATAGCATTTTTTAAATGTTCTTCTTGAACAAGCATCCCGCCACTCGGATTGATTTATTTTTTACCATGTCAAGGGACTTGTTATCGATGAAACTATTGTTTTGGTGTCAATGTGCTATTCTGCATAATGTTACATTTGGCAGCACTGGCAAGCATGACCACAATAGGCGTACCAAAATTGGGAATATGAATATTATGTGCCCTCAATTAAATTTATTGTTTATTGTTTTAGATTACGATAAAAATAGGTTTTGAAAGGACCCCAAAATGCTAAAACATCATCAAAAAAGATAAAGCAATAAAGTCCACCAAGTTTTACAAGGACCTGAAACTTACTAAAGAAACAGTATCGAAATCAGGTTTTACAAGGACCTGAAACCACTAAAAAAGTCCAATAAAAGTACCCAAGTTTTACAAGGACTTAAAACCTAGTATAATGACCAGATGAAAATCAGTAAATAGGACCAAAAACATAAACCAGTCACCACAACCAATAACTAAGACCTAAACCGAGACAAAACCAGAAAACATAACCCATTAAAGGCCGCTATTGCAACTCTTTAATCATATTGGTGACCTCCTTTCCAATCTTTGCAATGTCCTGAATGGAATTAGCGGTCGAAGCAACAGCAGTCTCTAGAGCCTTCTTCCTCATACTCTACCTAGTCTGCTTGCTTGGACCTCCCAGAGATATAATTTCCTCATTTGTCCATTTGCCAAGACTAGCAACAACTACGCAGATACTTGAAGTCACCTGTTCCATTTTAGTCCTGCTTTCCTTAATGAGTATCCGTAGGTTTTGTTCATAACCTTTCAATTTGTTTTGGATATCACCCACTTGTACCTCTATTTGGCTAATTAATTTATTTTTTATTGTTATTAAACTTTGTGACATGAATAAATAGCGGAGGTTTTAAAAATAAAAACAATGATGTATTAGAAAATAGAAAATCAACAAATAAAAACAATGATGTATTAGAAATTCCAACTTTAAAAATTTGTTGAAAAAGAAAACAAACAAGCCTTGCTTAACCATTTTTTAAGATTCTAAATTTTAAAATGCCATGTAACTAAAATAGAAAATAGAAAATCAGCAAGAAAAACTGAATTGTAACTTATGTAATATTATGGCAAGAATCTTATTGAGAAAATAAAGAAATTGTAGAAAAATGATGTATTTTTTATTATTAAGTAAAACAAGTTTTGAAGGGTCCCTGAAACCCAAATACAAAAAACAAGTGTCAAACTAAACACGTGATCCAAACCCGAAAGATAATCATTACAATCTTCAAAGAGACAAGTGACACAAACACAACATAACATAGAAAGAAAAGGGGATGCAAAACAACTCACAAACCCCACAAAACAAACTGGCGGTCCAGGAAAGGATAAATACTTAATAATCAGGCCAACTAACAAGCCATCAGATTTTAAGAATTCCCCTTAAACACCTTCTTGTGGGAATTAAAAGAAGAATGAGAGGGAAATTAGTCATGATCCATCCCTCAATCTTGATTGCCACAAAGTGCCAGGCCAACAAATCAACAAAACTATTAGCACCAGCAAAACCATCATATCTTATAGATTTTGTAGAAGCCACCCTTCATAGAGCTAGTTCGAACAAGGCCACTTGCATTAATGTTATCCACAGAAGCTACAATGCAACCACCTCCAACCTCAACCACATGTTGAGTTGAGCCAACAGTATCAATCTGATCAGCAACAGTAGTAACATCAAAAGTTCTAGTGACAGAACCAGCTAGAGGGGGAACCACAACAGCAACATCCTTATGGTTAGCCTCAACAACTGGAATAGAAGAAGGGACGACATCATTGTCCTAACATTGAAAGACAATAGTAGCAGCTTGGGATACTTCCACTTCATATTTAGGTATCTTGACCACCGTATAATGTTGTCACAAAGCCCCCATCCACCATGAAGGGGTCTTCTTAGATTTGATCTTTTCAACCACACTTTTTGTCGCAACATGCTCAATTTAAAAGCATTTCTTGCATCTAAACGGGAGAACCTCATAATCTAACGATTGGATCCAAGAGCCAATTAGGGCTACAGAGTTTAACTTCCACCAAAAGGCCATTAGAAGCATCTATATCAAGTATCCTTGCGTAGGTAGAGTGCAATTATCATTGGATACTAAATCTGCCATTAAGAAATCACCTAAAGCATCACCAACTTCCTCAAGCACACAATCATGCCAAAGATGAAGAGGTAGATTAGGAAGCCGAACCCAGATAGGCATTTTGCAAGAAGATTCAGTGGAAAGATTAAAGTCCTTGTGCCAGGGTTTAACCATCGAAGGGAAGAAGTTGTCCCGAGTGAATAAATGATCACATAGAATCACCCTCCTCTCATTTGCATTATCAAATATGGAAATAAAGTCACTCCTTACCAGAGGAAATATCTGGATAGAATTAGTCAAATATTGATCCCAATGCTTTCAAATTCAAGTATGGAGCTCTCCTTGAGAGAAGAGAAAAAGCCCCTAAATCGACAAATGAGTGCATCCACCTCAAGAGCCTTAGCCTATTGCTCGATCTCTAAGACTGTATCTTTATTCAAATTAACTAAAATAGGTTGCAAGTAGGAAAAAGTTTAGAGACTGTCGACTTAGTGAAAACTCCTGAATCATTATCATTACACATATATTGGGCATAAGAAGACCCTTTTGAACTTCCCAATACCACCTTCCAAGCCCCAACTTCCTACAAGATTGCATCATCAGCAATAGGATGAGACCTAGTCAAAATCCCCCCTCCTAAAAAGAGGGCATCCCAAACCCCAAAAATCCACCTGTAGTCATTGAAAGCATAGGGACCAAGGGAACATGAGCAAACTTGCCACACCACAACATCTTGCCTATCCAAACCACCTTCAACAAGTTGGATGAGACCCAGTCAAAATCCCCCCTCCTAAAAAGAGGGCATCCCAAACCCCAAAAATCCACCTGTAGCTGTCGAAAGCATAGGGACCAAGGGAACATGAGCAAACTTGCCACACCACCAAGTTGCACAGAAAAAGCCACCAAAATGGGGATTGTAGACCCTGTAACCATTGCACGGGCAAGGCCTTCCCCACTAACACCTTCATTGAAAGAAACAAGATTCGTAGCCAAAAGCCCACAAACACACACGATTAGAAAATCCTTGGCAATCTAAACCACAACACATGCAACTAAAGCAACCGACAACATGTTGCACTCAATTTTTTTTATTAATGGATGTTCTTTTATGTTGAATCTATGATTATTTGTAAAATCTAATATCAATTTAACATTTTCAATAATTTAAAATGTCAAATATTTTGAACTATTTATATTGAATTTAAATAATAATAATAGATTATCAAAATTAGTAATAATATAATGCTAATGTGCAATGTTTTGATATAAGTTACTTCAAACATTTGTAATAATGATATATTAAAATTTCTACTAAAAATTAAATTAAATCATTTACAATGATACTAAGTATAAAACCCAAAACATAATTGAGAAAAAATATTTAACTTTGTAGGTAATCAATGTAAGAGTATAAATAATGATATAAAAAAACATAAATAATGATTTTCATTCAAACCATACTTTAGATTAGGGTATTGTGAATACATATAATCAGTTGATAGGCTTGTTATGTGGAACATCGCGATGGCATATGGTGATGTCTCACTTGAATCTGAAAATTGTGGTTGCCAAAAAGTATGTTTGACAACCGCATTGCCAGTTTAGCACTATGGTGGCCTTAGCAAATATTTGTGTTTGGGTGGTTGGTTAGAATTGACGACTCATAGGAGATGGCACATTGAGATGATTGGTTGAAGAGGAAAAGAGGGGAATCAATAACTTGCATCGAAAAAATTGCTCGCATTAATTAAAATCTCAATGGCCATGGCAAAACCATCTCAATTCTCATGGTTGCTCGCTTGGAAGTCTCCTGCAAATGGATTAATCGTGTGAAATTATTCTTACCCATCTGCTTCAATTTGATTTACTCAAAATGACAAGAAATTAAAGCAAACCACAGTCAATTATCAAAATGATAGTATTCGACCTCTGGAATATTCAGATACTCTATAATTCTATGTTTTTTTATCATGCTCTGATGTTCCACTTTCTATCATCCATACAAGGCATGATTGCTCAAATTCACAAATTTTCTCAATTCTGTGATTGTTGTGAATATGAAAATAAAACAATCACTCACTCCATAATCCCATGCTCGAAACATCAATGAACAAATCTAGATAACGACATCAGTTACTCAATTGAACCAATTCTTTTATCAATTAGCCTAAATCAAACATCAGAATCATTCAATGCCCAACTAGAATCTTTGATTAAGACAAAAAAATAGCATTCGCATTAGGTTGATGTTTCTAACATTTAACATTTTATTAGATCATCAAATCTGATTGCAGATATATAATTAGAACTTGTTACACCTAGATAAACATAATGGACAACAATAAATGATGTAAACAAATTTACCATATATTATTTCTTAATAATTATAATAACAATCACTTTTAAATTAATTACATATAGAAGGGTCAAAGTAATAATTTTTATGGCTTATTATCTCTTTCAAATCGGACATCTAATTCTTAAGTTTATTGATTATTTTATAATATTAAAATATATAAAATATAAATTTGATTGAATGTATTGTTTTGCTCCTTTTTAAGCACGCCTATAATTTAAAATTTCACTAACATTAACCATGTTTACACTTACAATTCATGTCTAACTAAATCGCAAAGGCCAAAATTCCATCGAGCTTTCCTTTAAACTAATAAGTTTGTGGTTAAAGGAATATTCAAATAGATTCCATTATAGATTTAGATTAATTATTCTATAAATATTGTTCAAGATTGTTAGTCCCTGCCTTATCTACGGAAACTAATGGTACCCGATGCTCCATGCATTAACTTTGGGCATCGATATAAATCTTAAATCCTAAGGTGTTTAATTCAATTATTTAAATATTACTTTTGCAGCCATTTTTCTCATTTTCTAATTGGCTAAGGTGAATTTTGTCAGAGCTTTCAATATTTTCTGACAAGAATAAAATCAATCAAAATTTATAAGGACGGACAATTGTTAATTGAGGACAAAGTTAATCGATTACGAGGCTTGACAATTCTTCAATTATTATTAATTAAAGTTGTGGGATTACTAGAAATATAATATTTAAAGGTTTGCAATTGTTGTTCAAAAATTTGTCAATTTTGCATCACAGTCAAATGCTTGGAAAAGTAGTGGAGCAGTTAGGGTAGGAATAATTGTTTGTCATGTCAAAACTTTTTTTCTGATTTGTGTGCCCTTGCATAAAATAAGGGTGTTTGGCCAAAAACGGTAAGTTTACCTTTCTATAAGTATAATATGACATTCACAGAGATAGTCTCACAAAAGATTTAAGAAAATTTTACAAACATTTCTTTAATTTGAAAGTCGATTTGAGCGAGCATTCATTTTAGAGAAGCAGTAATGTTGTCCTGATATGTTCCCTTTGCTATTCTAATCGATAGAATGCATAAAAACAATACACTAAACTTGGCCCAGGTCATGTCTCCAGGCACAATTTTTTTCTTGATGGGATGTGTTGTTTGTTTGCAAACCAAAAGCAATCATAACACCCCATAAGTACTCATAGCATTCATTGGCTTGTATGGACTATGTTACCAAATATAATGTCTTTCACCATGCCTTCAATTAGGTAGATTTACTTTTTCATATTATAGTTTAATAAACTTTAATCTTTTATTAATCCAATAAAAGCGATTTTTGAAGTAAATGATAATTTACACTTAAATAGAACAACAATTTTATTATTATTATTATTTATTGTTTTAAAAGTAAATTAGTGTTTTAGCATACCTCTTATTTCAAAGTTATCATATTATATTTTAATTAAGATCATATATCTTTTAGACTTCTATATATATAGTATATGTAAAAAAGGCTAAGTAAACTAAACTGAAAGAATAGTTCATGGTTTAATTAATTAGACAAAATTAAAAAAATTAATGTGTATTTGTAGTTCATTGTAAATACTTGAATCATTTTTGTTGCTTGAAAGTTGAGGTCTGCAAATTTATTTTATTCTCCTTATGGCAATATGCAAGGACTCTTGCTCTTGTTTTCTTTGTAATTTATAAAGTCTTAGAACTACAGTCGGTTAGGTTCTTTTGATGTCATATAAATGATAAAAATTGGTTCTTTTGTTTTATTAAATTTATTCATTTTATTAGATAGAAAACTTATTTATATTATGTGATTATTATATATAAATAATGTTTTGGATGATATTATTTGGATATATGTATTTGTATAATATTTTTATATTGACATTGGATTGCTTTTGTCTTTTCTTGAAGAAGGAATGGGAGCTATGAAGGAAGTATTTTGCAAAATATTATCACAACGAAAAACCTTGTTGATCAAAAAATTACGTTGTGTAATGGAAAACAAGTAAAACGTCTTATCATTTAACATGATTTATGTGAATTTATAATGTTCTATTAGAGGACTTGTTTTTGAACCTCTCATACATACATACATACATATGTATATATACTAAAAGATAGACATTGCATTTTCAATTGATTATTTATATAAATAATCAATTGAAAATGCAATGTCTATCTTTTAGTATAGGAAGATTGAGAAGCTCAGAAATAGAGGAAGTTTTAAATAGAATCATCACAATACATTAAATTGGGTGATGAAATGAAATATTTTCACTTATAGTTGCCTCACCACACCAAGTAATTAGATTCACTAATTGTTCAGCATATCTTTTACTTGGAGAACAAGAGAAAAAATGCATTGTTTAACTTTTGTTTACTAAAATAATATAGACTAAATATATTTTGCTATCGGTTAAAACATTGCACACTACTATTATAATATAATATTTGGTAGGTAGATATTAAATCTTTCTTTGTTAACTCTTCCCATTTTATGTCATACCTTTATAGACCTTGGCTTCCTAGGAAATCTTCTCACTCAAGTAGTTATTGTTGTTCTATTTTGGGTTCAAATGTTGCAATAGAGTTTTGGGTTTTTCACATGATAACAAAAAAAAAATCTCGATGATATCATCAAATTCTATTACAAGCTCATCGCAATAAATCTTTTAGTTGTTTGTGTTGTTTGCATCTATGATTTCTACTAAGTGTACCCATGTGAATGTGTTGAGCCTTGTAAGATGAAATGGTAATGTGTTTGGTTTAAATGAAAATTTGTGAAATTGGACGCCTGATTAGTATTAAGTATTCATTTTGGTAACTACTTTATAAATAGTGAAAATAACTTTTATGTTTTCAAGTTATGACAATTATTTGGAACATACCTCATTAATTAATAGAAATTGCACCTTCTTGTGCAAGTGCTAGCCTATTGTTTGAATATAATTTTCAATTCAATGATAAGGTATAACTAATAATTTCTTGAATATTAAAATTAAGCTCATTCATAGAGGAAGTATAAATTTACTTCATAAAATAATCTCTTAAAGTTGCAATAATCTATCAGTCCTTCACACACAAATAACTTTTTTAAAATCTCTTATGGATAGTTATAAGTTCTTGAGAAGGGATAACAAACCTTTAAAATCCATAGTTACACTGTCATCAAGGACGAGGGAACATCAAAATAAGAGGATGGGTTTTTAGTACAGGAGAACAACAGGTCCTCAATTAGAGGATGACAGGGGACGACAATGAGGGGTGATGGGGTGATGGGTGGCGAGAGCATATATACTATCTACTATGCATGTGGTACTTGAAATCCTAGTTATGAAAAGATGTATAAGACTATTAAGAAGAAAATTAACAAAATTACAAATGCCAAAATACTAAATAGTAAATACTTGAACAATGAACATTGAAGCCTTAAATATCAAATTAAATATTAGAAATTTGAATAGTGAATACTCAATACCTCCAAATTTCTTAATTCAATGGGAATTTGTCCAAAAACTCTTAGTTTAGTGGTAATTTTCAAGTCTATGAGTCACAGAGATGAGTGACCAACTTCGACTCACTAGGTAGTCAAGTCAATTACGAATATGAGTAAGAGTTAGGCCACGCTAATCAAGGAAGTTGGAGTCCAGAGATCTGTGAGAAAATGAGTTAGAAGCTTCAGAAAATCCTTGTTCCAATATCAAATTTATCTTAAAAAGGCAAGAAAGTTTTGAAAGATAACATTGATGGAAGTGTGTTGATTCCTTACAAAATTTAAGATATCTCCCAAATCTAAAATCTTTGTAACTCCTTTGAATCTGAAACCGCTAAATATAACTTTAAGAAAGCAAAATAATCACTTGAATGTTTTATTTTACATAAAAAGTTCTGCCCCCTAAACAATGAGTTTTTACTTGGAATTTTTTTGACCTGGTGTCGATAAGTTGCTAGTTGCCAGTAGGGAGGTTTTGGCTATGGAGGGACCAAAATTCACCTACATAATCAAATTGGTTGTATTTTTTAATAAATTAAAATTCATAAAACAATTATACCTAATTTTTAAATTAATTAATAAAAGTACATTTTGAACCCTGCATAGACAAAGATACTCTGTCGTCCACCTCAACGAATTCGGAAGATCGAAATGTCCCCGCATTCTCAACGGTGGGTGCATAATTTGGTGGTGTCGATGGGGACATCAAAACATCGTCCCCAACTCCCCACATCACTAAAATTGAGATTTCATTTCAATTTTTTAAGAAAACATAAAATTATATTGAATATTTCAAAGGTCTTTCCGACCAGAAGGCACTAAATAGGAACATTTTTGTTAGATGTGTCCCAAATGGAAGGCATTACACCTCGACCTTTGTTTAAGCCTAATGGCTTTGATCCAATGGTTCTTGAGCATATTATTTCTTGGGGTTAGTGTTCATGGTAAATTTTGCATTCAAATGAGAATATATCCATAGCCCACTGTTTGCATCCATTCAATCCCAACAACAACCCAAAAAAAAAAACAAAAAAAAACATTGTGTATTTTGTCAATGAGAAGAAGTTTTGTTAACAAATACTAGCATAGTTTAGCACTCATCAAAACAATTTTGTCTCTCATGCAATTATGTATCCTCCTATAGCTCCTATTTTTCCCAATGCCACTTATTGGCATTATTTACTTGGTAGTAACGACACGTAAACCCAAGAGGTGTCATGATGGAAAAGTCCTCAATGGGGTTGAAAGTAGGTGTCAACTACTCACATAAAGAGACACGACATTTTGCGAAAGCAGAATTTCCCTTGGAAGATTTGTCCTTTTGAAGATGGCCATGGGGTAGCTTGTTGGCATCATTAGCAAACATACCACTTCTGTGGGTTTAATTGTTTTAAAACCATGCATGAAGAGTCATGGGGCTTGAAGAAGGTCCCACAATCATATGCATCATATGCAAGTAGAAAGAATTCAAAAACACTTCATCACATGCAATCTTAAAGTCAAGACCACAGTTCCGTATGAAATCCTTTTGACGGAGGTGGGTTCCTTTCCGTTAGAAGCCGTCACATTGATCTGAATGCTAAGCTATTTAAAGAAAACCCAAGGTCTAGAAACACATCGTTGGCCCAAGTTGGTAATAGAGGAAAAACTTGTGAGGCGGAAAAGCACATGGATGAAACAAAATGACAAATGGATGCAAAAATGGAATATCAACATCCAAACTTGCCCAGATAACATTAAAGAAATAAAGAAGTTTGTCAATGAAAAATTTCGCAATATTCTGTAGACAAGACACATAGGGCGGAAAAAATCTTATTACATTAAAGAATTTAATCTCACTTCTAGTCATGATGAAAAGGCCTATATAAGGGCACCTATTAACTGGAAAGCAAAAATGTTGATGGCACAAATTAGAACTAGTTCACATCAGCTGCGATGTGAAATTGGTAGATGGCAAGTTCCAAAGGAAGAGTGGGCAGACAGAACATGTTTATTCTGCAATACGGGAACAGTTGAGACAGAGCAACACTTTGTCAAGGAATGCCTGGCTTACAACGACATCAGATCTGATTATACAAAAATTCTACAGAACAAGGACTTCAACTATTTATTCGAGGAAGATCAAGTGAAGAGAACAGCAGATTTGATTATCAAAATTCAGAGAAGAAGAGACAAGTTAACCAAAACTTTGCAACTGACTAGTTTGGCTCCTGACTCGGGAGGGTGATTGCATGGGTCCCATAGACTACTTTAGGCTCGTGGACGTCATTAAAATCTATCATATCATATCATTACATTCCTTCCATTATGAAAAAGATAAAGATGATCTTAGAATCAATTTTCCGTTTTGGCTGGAGGAAATGATTTGTTGTTCATTTGGCATAATATTGTATGTGTCCTTCAACTTCTTTGACATTTTTTGGTATTTCAAACCCCATGGCTGCTTTAAAAGTAGGATGGGTTTCATCAGACTGTTCAAAGAGGGCATGGCCTTCTTGTCAAGGTTGTATTTAAACCTCTGGAGTAGAATGAAGCTGAACATGGCAATGAGAGAACGGTAGCTGCAAAGGAAAGAAGTTTCTCGCATTTTTCAATCATTGGGAACATTTTAGCAACAGGCTTGGAGAGCTTTAAGATCATCTCATATTAGGTATACATCGGGGATAAGAACCATGCATAAACTGTGCCACTCGGCTTGTGTTTGTCATGTAAGACCCCATCATAGTAATATCTTACTTAAAAAGGAGGATCCCTTGATTTCTAGTGGGTACAGGCGTGAAGAATCATTTCAGAGTCTATTGATGAATCAACAAACGTGGAACGAACTTGATAAAAGAAGAGATACAATATAATAACAGAGATAAATTAAGAATAGATAAAACAACTTTCAAGGTCTTCAATTTGCAAACAACTTAGCATTGAGCAGAATCTATTAATATAAACCGTCTCTTCTCACAAACTACAACTATGTGTAAGAGAACCCAGAGCTTAATAGATGTAAAATGGTGATTGCCAAAATGGAACCAAGAGATAATCCTGGAAATCAACATAATGGAATTTATATTCAACCAAGACTACAGTAAACACAAATAATTACAGCTTACATCAATTGCTCCATCATTAACCAACTTTATTTGGACGTGGCAAATTCCATTCTTCTGGAAGCTTCCATCGTTTATGCCAATAAATTGACACTCTCGACCACACTGGAAACCCAAATTCATATTCTAGGGGTTCGTCCGGGAGCCCATCCACAATAAGAGGTAACCAAACATAGCGTGAATTCCTCAGATCAGTTGGATTCCAGCGATCTGCCATAAATATAAATGTATCCGGAAGCCCTGGTAATGGAAGAACAAATGTCCCCTGCGCGAAAAATGTTGTTGCCCGTAACTCTGCATTGCCACCTACACAGGGTTTTCCCAGAGTTTCCCAGGGTCCTAGCATGGACTCTGCAGCATGTGCTAAAGCTTCATTTGGCGCCCAACCTGTGCAACCAGAAGTAACCATATAATATAACCCCTCGTGTTTAAAGACAGCAGGAGCTTCTCTATGCTGACCCACCAAAGCCCTCCGCATGATTTTTCCTACATCTGTATAATCTTCAGTCAAGAGTCCTATATGCAACTCACTATTGTCAGCTGACGAGTAAATAATATAAGCTTTACCATCATCATCTTTAAAAACTGTCATATCTCGGCTATCAAAACCGTGTGGCCGTTTGCTGCCAAGATACTGGAATGGGCCGGTAGGAGAGCTACTAACTGCCACACCAACAGAAGCTTTCGTGTAGTTGCCATTGTCGTTATGCATTAACATTACATAGGTTTTAGTGTGATTGTTATAGATCACCTTAGGCCTTTCAAGCACATTGTTTTCGTGAAGGTCGTGTGTTGTATTGTATTTCACCGATGGTAAAACAATCCCTTCATTCTTCCATGTCCACAAGTCCTTGGATGAGTAGCAATTGACACCTATTAGATCAACCTGAAATGAAATGTTATAAGACGAATGATTAGATGAAAGTTGAAACTGCCGAAGGGAACCATACAACTCAGAAATCATCAAAAAACTCTGCCACATAACTCCTGGCTTTGTTGATGGCCTTGGTTCAAGTTCACGGGACCAACATTGAGTTTCACACCATACATCCAATATCGTAAAAACTTAAAACCTTACGAAAACAAATTATTTAAAATCAAGTGCTATCAAAGTGAGATTAAGAATCGGACACAGAAAAACAACTGAAGAATGGTCAAAACTTCAATGCCCAGTGGAATATTATCGAGTATCTGAATACCTCCTAGCAATAGTCCTTTAGGGGATGTATAGTTATACTTTCTTTGATAATTTCTGGTTTGTGGAAAATTGAATAATGAAGGAAAAAGAAACAAGATCTGAAATTGCTGCAGCTCCTCGAATCTTAGACACTTTCTCTCTTGCTTCCAAATTCTGTGATCATAGTTATGATACCCAAAACATGAACAAAACAAGTGGCAATCGAGCAATAAATGTGATTTGGAATGGGAAACAGCATAACAAACCCAGTACACCTTAAATTACTCAAATTTGGTAGAGCGAGAGATTTAAAAAAATTGACGGCAAGGCCCTCTAATATGCTAAATTCCAAGATTCCTGAATTCCTTGCAAAACCTTTTAGGCCGGTAATCCATCCGATCATCTTAAGAGTCATAATAATAAGACATTCCAGTTGAAATGAAGCACTCTGGTTGCTATTGATCAGAAGTCAATGATCCGAGTGAAAGAGGTTGATTCTACATGGAACAATCTACATATTCGCTTCAATAGTATGACGATCTGCATCTTATGTTGAATCTCTCTGCCTATCACATCTTCCTTTTCTTTATTTTACTGAGATTCTTGCTTGGTTAGTGAGCATGTCATAGTTCACAATGCACATATAATAATGAAGTACATCTTCTCTTTGTACAAAATTGTAATGAGGGGAAAAAAGATTTGAAAAACTTTTAACATAAATTATGAAGTGTGTAAAATTTTTTGAGGCATTATTGAATAGCTTAAAATAATAGATTATCCAAATCTATAAGAATTTATGATAATTTGTTAAGTGCTTGTAAACAAATCACATATAATTAGGATTTTTTTAAAGATAAGTGGAGATCAGTAACGTCCTAATAATTAGGACCTCACATGCATAGAGACTCTTCGAAAACTACGAATGAAGTACTCTGGGGAGAGTATAAGTTATCTAACATGTTTGAACTTTGGATTACAAAGATATTATAATTGTTGATTTAAAAATCGAGTCAAGTATGCTATCTGGTCAAATACAGGTCACTTATCTAACTTGATATGAATAAAAATTTGATAGCAAAATGGATAATCCGTGAATCATATTTGAGCATTATTCCACAAGGTTGCCACATTGAAGGGGCCAGCAATATATTGTAATGTGAGCCCGTCATTTCAACAAAATATTATTCTTATGTTCTCATCTGCAGCATATATTCTCCGAGTTTCTGTAAGTGGGCTAATCTATAGCAGGAAAGAACGGATAATTGAGTACATGTAACAAAAGGGTATGGTATTGGCCATGGGGGGCATTTTAATGCTTACCCAGGAAGCTAAGTAAGAAACCAGTGAAGAGAATTATTGTGGGAACTTGACTAATTAAAAGCAATATGCAAGTCTGAACTACTCACATAACATTGGATCACTAGAGAGCTTAGATGCTGAGGTGAGCAATGCCCATGCAGAACTTGTGATGCACTAATTGTTTTGTCTGGCAGTGGCTGCTGTCATTGTCCACACAAGTTAAAGTTGAATGTAATTAAATTTTCGTCTTCCCAAAAAAATGAGTGTTGCACTGAAATTGGGATTTCCTTTGGTTATTTTGGATGAGCTTTTCAATCTACGTCTTTAATCCGATATAATGAGAATACAATTTCAGGAATTTAAAAATGACCTTAAGAACCCTATCACGGGTATATATAGTATTGAATCAAGCAAACTAAAAAAAACAGCATGGAATAGCACACTAAGCTATGATGAACTATTGCAGTACATTATGTTTAATGGAACTACTAAGAGTGAAATCATGTCAACCTCAACACTACACTCTTCTACTATAGCCTTGACTATTTAAAAATGTTATTTTAGGTATTCTTCCATATGGGTGCAAATATCGTGCAATTATATGATACATGGGACTCAAAATCATAAGAGAGTCTAGAAAGTCCTTGGAAGCAGGAAGTAGACCTATCCTTCCTCCAGGCCAATTAACCATTACCAAGCTTGGTTTGCCATATAATCACCTGTTTGGCATAGTAGTGCATGGCTTGATGTGTGTGTTTCTTTAATCTTAAAGAGAAGCATAACACCATACGTCAATAAAAATGTGGAAAAACGGTTGAGACAGACAAATCAGTGATCTTAAACAAATGAGAATGCCCACAGAAATGCTACTCAAGCTCTTAGATGACCACGATTATTTTCCTATTTGACAGGAGTAAATAGTCGAAATGCTTCACTTAAGCCTCATAAATGCATTGGGTCTGTATAGGTCTACATAGAGTTGCAGCATCCTGGTTTTACATTTCCCTATGATGGGTGCTTCTGTATGATTTTTTAGATATGCTAACTAGACTGAACCAATTGTATATGCACTAATTGGGGTCCTGAATGGACTGATGACTGAACAAGCTGATCAGGAAAACAGGAATGGATTGGCATATATTGGGTCAATAATGCTCAAAGATGTGCCCGTCAACTAACCCAAAAATTAAGGAAATTTTACTACTCGGTCTGTACAATCATATGGACAAATTAAACACAGCCACTTACTTGACATCTCAAACACATGCACATGCAAGCAAAAACTCATGCAAGGGTTGCATTGAATCAGACCCCCATTCTCTAAGGCCACAGTGGGCTAACAGCTGGCATAAAACTAACCATGCATATAGCAGCCCTTCCTCTATCTCGCTTACCTACACTACCACCATGTGAGCAATCACTAGCCCTTGAGAAGGTTAAAATTTTGATTTTCTGATGCAAATTTGATGGGGTGAAAGAAAGAATTTTCCCGACACTTCTCCTTGAGGAATCCACATGAAATCAGATGTGATCCATACACCTAGACAAAATTTCCTCATAGAAGCCTTTAGTCTCTGATATAAGAAAAATTTAGCAATAGAAGACGGCTACAAATCCAAATCTTTCCGCACATGAGAAAACAATTCTACTCTATGAAATGATACAAATATACAATTGCAATAGATTGAGATTACAAAGAGAACCTCTCGGTTATATAGACTACAGTAAGACATCGGATTACATAAGATTATGACATGCATCTTCATTTTATGGCATGAAACATAAAGTGAAAGAGGTACTGTATATCCCAACTAGTGTGAATAGGACCTAGGTGATGAACTAATTAAGTAAATCACTCACTCACTTAAATGCCTTAAACTCTATAGATATGTCAGAGAAGTGACCATATCTAGAAAGCCTATCAACCACAACAAATATAAAGTCTTTAATTTGAGCCATGGGAAGTGTTATAATCCATTAAAAATTGTTTCCCAATTTTGGTTTGGAATCAGTGAAGGCCACAATAACCCTGTACAAGAAACATGTTCTCTTTGTGGGCAAGACTTTCTTATAGCTACACCTAGTAACATTTTTCTTGAGACCCTTCCATGAAAGTCTCCCCTTAATTTGTTGGTAGATCTTACAATAACCTTGACGCCCTACCAATGGTGTGTCATGTGCAGCATTCAAAATTGTATCCTTTTAACTCTGATCCTAGGATAAAATAGATTATGCCTTCATATAAAATAAGATCATCATACTACCTTGTACATATCATCTTGGATTTTTCCTCCAATAATATTAGTAACAAATGCATCCTTCCCATATTCTACTATTACTCTATTATGTTAGCTTTCCAATCAAGAAAATTTTCCAATAATGAACATAAGTAATTCTTCCATATAGAGCATTGACCACTATAGTATCCTTGCCTTTGACACATTTGATGTCAAATTGGAAGGCTTGAAGTCTATTTAACCAGTTTGATATCTATAACTCAATCTCCTTGGCTAGGAAAACATTCAAACCAGAAGAAAAAGAAAAAAGCATTTTTTTCACTAGAGCTCTGCAACTAGTGCGGTAGCCGAACACCTAAGTGCGTCAGCTTCCGTACTCGTGTACTTTGGCACCCTTCTTCTTCATTATTTTATGCATCTTTTCGTGTTTTTTGTTTCTGCTTGTCCTTGTTTGTGGGCCAAGTCTTTATTGTCTATTTCGTTTTACCCTGGTTTGTTTTTGCGGGTTTTCCTTTTCTTTTTCTGCGCTTTGGAAAAACCCTCACCTTGCCATTATTCCCCCACCCTAGATCACTTGTGGGAGATACAATGGTCATAATCATGGAAGATGGAGGAGGAGATCGTTCTGAAAATATGATCACTGAGGATGGAAATATAAATAGCGCCAATGTTCAAGATGTTTCACAGACTAAGGCAAAGAATGCAAGTGATAAACCATCCTATAAGGTCGTTGTCATTGAAGAATTAACAGCTTCTTATCAGCCTTCTGCTTGTTTCTCCAAAAAAATTTACAAAGGTTTTACAAATGGAAGCCGAAACAACGGACCCCCAACCGATGGACTTGGACTCGGAGCTGGAGAACATGTTGCAACTAGTGAAGGTGGAGGAGAGGAGGAAGGTAAGTCTTCGTCTCATGAACTGAAGACCCCTTCTCTCTCGCCTAATGAGGATATGGTAAGAGCCATTTTAGGGCAGAACAATCGTAATTAAAGAATATTGCAATGTATTTTAATTGTTTTGATAAAGATATTTACCTTCCTGCAGATTTTTCAAGATTGCTAATGTTTGGGGTAAAGAGCTTGGAAATCATGTCTCATTCTTTAGAATGATTCCAAAAGATTTTTTTGTTCTTTTTTTTAAAACCCACAATATGCAGGAAAGAATTCTTAATAAAAAGTTTTGGAATGTGGGTAAGTCTCTCTTTTGAGTCTTTCCATGGTCTCCAACAGGAAATGTTGAGGAAGTCTCTGCTAGGGCTTCGCCTAATTGAGTTGAAACAAAAAACTTGAATGTAGAATTTTGGCCCTTTATTCATCAATTTTTAAAGCCTATTGGCTCTGTTCTGCAGATTGGACAATCTAAAACTACCCTTCCTCATTTGAATGCTAGGGTTTTGGTAACTCTTGAACCAGGAATTTCATTTCTAGACGTTATATCTCTTACCATTGATTGTGAAGTTTTTTCATGGAATATATCCTTAACTCAGTAACTTAGGTGCTTGTTTTCATTGTAAAAGAAAACTAACTTTGATGTTTGAAAAGGTAGCGTTGGTAAAGTCCCTAACTCTAAAACAAAAAAGTTTAGAGATGCACATTATATTAATTTTGAAACTAGCACAATGCCTATAAAGACACACGAGATTGTTTCTCCTCCCATTGAGGAAGAATTTGTTACAGTTGCCAACCCTTTGTTTGATTCTGATTTAATTCCTCCTCTCAATAGTGTCATTCCTTGCTCGAAGGTCATCTCGACCATTCCTAACCGATTACAATCAGCCATTTGCCAAAAAGAAAATGTTGAACCAATGCCTTTGATCGAAACCCCTATCTAACTTTATGTCCAACAACTAGCCCTTAATACTCTAGCTGAGAGGGCAGAGATGGTTGAGATTGCCAACTAGTCACTGGCTGGGAAGAATATGAATTTGGATGGTTCGAAGCCAAGAGGGATGGAAATATCCCATAAGAAGAAAGAGTCTTATTTTGTTGACGATACTAAGCGAAGTAAGAAGAGGAAAGGAAATGATAATCAAATGATCCATGTGGATCTCTCACTAAAAATAGAGGTGTCCTGATTTCTCCCATGAGTAGCTCCAGATTGAAGGACTCATCAAAATGAAACTAACACAACTTGAACGGGCTCGAAAGGAGTTTGTTTACTCAAGTTATGGTCGGTCAAACTTCTGGTCAACTATAGCCAAGCCCTAAAAAAAGGTCAAAATTTGACCAACTCAAATTTGGTCAAAGGTGGCATCATTTGGAAGACCTCATCAAGACGATTCCAGCAACATTCATTTTGTCAAAATTGGAGTTCGGAAACAAAAGTTATGCACAATTAAAGTTAGTTGACTTGGGTTGACTAGTCAACTTGATGACATCAGCATGCTAACATGGAAGATCTGGGCGACATGTGGCACTTTCTTGGACCATTCAAATCTTGACACATGTAAAAATGACATGGCAATGAAAGAGGATGTGGCATACATGTAAATTTTCGACCAACTGGAGGAAGACACATGTTGGAGGTCTGGTAGTTTTGAACAGTTTGCTAAAATTTGTCTTGGCCAGATTAAACCCCATGACCTCTACCTTACAAGCCACGGGAATAACCAATGCATATGGTATTTATATGGTGATTAATTTATTTGAAGTCTACTACTTTGAATGAAGCGAATTAAATAGCAAAATGTGCTTAATGGGATTCGAACCCATAACCACTCAATAAGCAGCCATGACCTCCACCATTGAATAAGTGACAGTTTCGGTAACTATAATTAGCCATGTTATATTTAAACAATAATTAACCCGCCAATTCAAGGGGATTTGTTGTTTATAAAATCCCAAATCAATTTGTTTGTTAACACCCAATTTTGTAAAAGGGATTAATTACAGGTTAATATTGTTTTAAAGGATTATTTACAGGTTTTATGGTTTTGACCCTATTATGGCATATTTCATGTATAAATAGGGGCTTAAGCTCTTTGTGAAAGGAGGGAGAATTTTATTCATTTCCATTCCTCTTGGATTCCCATAGGGAACAAGAGTGAACCAAGCAATTCTTGTAAAAGCCAAGTAGTGCTTAATTCTTCTCACGTTTGGAGTAGAGTCATAAGTGTGTTTGCCTTCTTGAATCCTTGTATAAGGCGAAGGTATAACTTTTTGTAACACTTGTGAGAAGGTCCCATCATTTTGCAGAAGGAATAGATCGATTCGTGTTCAAGCGAATCCGGAGACGTAGCCAGAGTCTGGTGAACTCCGTTATCAACCTTGTTTTCTTTTTGCTTATTTGTGCTATTATCTCTACTTAACTATCACTTATGGTTCTTTATTGAACTAAGTTGATTTGACTTAAGTAAACGCACTAAATAGAAACTAAAGGTTGACAAAGTGATCTTAAAATCAATGTTTTCTTCTTCTCTGTCTTTTACTCTCGTCTATCCCATGCTGTGAATTCTCATTGAATGTCTTTTTAGGGACTCTTGAACTTGTCCAAGGCATTGAAATTTGTTCACTTTCAAAGCAATCACTTAGCATATAATTGTCTAGATACTAAAATCAGATCAAGTGATATCAGAGGCTAGCTGGCAAATCTTGTTGAAGTAATTGCATGTGAACTTGGGAAAAGTCGTGACATTTGAGAGAGGTAAATCTTCTAAGGTGGTGATGTCATCATCCATGGAGGAAAATCTCCTTTCAATGAAGGGGATGATTGAGGAACTCTATCACGATCACCGGGAGAAATTCAACAGAGTATAACAACTAGAAGAAGCTAATCGGTGCTTGTTGATGAGAAATGTGAGTTGGAAAGACTGCTAGAAGAGGCAACTCGAGAGAAGAAGAGTTTGCATGAAATGCTACGAAGGGAAACAGAATGAGAGAGGTTCCATTAAGTCTAAAAGTGTCGGCGTGTGTGCCTTATGTCCACAATTAGAGGGAACTTCCTCATATTCCCCACTCACTCCACCTGGGGGTATGGATGCATCATCAGCTACGATGTCCTTACCCAAGCAAGAATTCCCTTGTGGTCATGGCAAGTGGGCTAATTATGGCTCAAATGAGAATGCAAGCCGTTGTGATTTTTGCGAACATATTAAGTACCTGAGACAATTTCAAGTCCCTACCAACCAAAGCAGTTGGGTAGAGGTATCTTCTGCATCAGAACAAAAGAAGGAACCTGAACAACACTCTATTGGGAGCTTTCAGAAGCACACCAAGGGCATCGGTAAGAAAATGATGTCCAAAATGGGATATAGTGGCAAAGGCCAGGGCATCCATGAGTAAGGCATGACTCATCCTATTGAGGCAAAGCAGAGGCCTCGAAAAAAAGGATTGGGATATGGAGGAACCGACAAGAACTCTGAGGCCTTGTTGAAGGCAAATTCTCTAGACAATGATGAGGGTGTTGAAGTTAATTCTTCTCCGAAGAAGGTCAAGACGCACAAAAGGATCCAAAACGCTGGATAAATAAGTGTTGGAAGCTGCACCCAAAACTTCAATGCTCTCTTAGGTTCATTGCAGAATCTAGTCAGCCCGTAGCTAACAAGGTAGGAGTCGAGGTGGTACCTGACACCACCATACAAGAGACCAAGGCACAACCAATGCCAGTAGTTTCCACCACTCCTGAGGTAGTCCTAGTGGAAGTGCAACAAAGCAATGAGAAACCCAAGAAGGGAGGTTCCTTTGAACAACTCCGTAAGAGTTGGGAATGCTTTTCAACTAACTAGCAATATCAACTTTGTGTGTATTACCTTTTTAGAGTAGGGTAATTGTTGATAGTAAGCTAGTGTGTTTATGAGTATATGACTCTAAACAAATTTGTTTGCAATGAAGTTGTATAATCCTATGGTTGAGATGTTTGTACGGCTATTAAAAGTCATATCCCTTATAATCCAAAAAAGGAAAATACTTTGAACTTCTTATTGTAGACTTCCTTTGGTGTGAGGCTTTCCAAAAGAAGCCCCTGTTGCAACTAGTGTGTTTCAAAGTTGCAAAGAATGACTATCTAATGCCTTAAAGTTCTCGGCTTTAAGACTTGGTTCAAAATGGTCGGTTGATGACTGATGTTCCTACAAGTCTTTTGTCATGACCTTGGTGCATATGTGAACATTTGGAGCTTTCTAGTGATGCCTTTAGTTAGCCATTATGAAGTACAAAGGTGAAGGAATGTTTCAAGTTGAGGCTTTGTTATCATCACTCATGCAATTTGCAAGAAAGCAGCATCAAAAGTGACTAGGCTGGAGTGCAGACGTGAACCACCACTGTAAGAAGCGCTGGGTGACAGGTTCATCATACTCAGTTTATCTTCTTGCTTTATGGTTTTGTTTTCTCAAGTTACATTTAAACTGCATCCCTCTTCTTTAGAAGTTCTAGTGTGGCCAAAGTACAAGACCCTAACAAGAAAATATGGCATTGCATGCTTTCTTGATATTGCCAAAATGTAAGACCCTAAGAAGGCAGAATGGACAGTATCAAGGCATAGCCAAATTGGACCAGGACCAAAGTCAAAATTAGTTATCAAAGGTAAACCATGTAGTAGCACTACAATGAAGCTTCGAAGGTGGCAACAGACTTTAGATCTGTCTTAAGGGAGATAAATGTTCTACTATATAAGCTTTTGGAGGACCAAAGCCTTTTTAGTGGGGAGACTTGATCTAGGTGAACTCTCACTAAGAATCTCACTAAGAATTGAAGTGTCATGAATTCTCCCAAGAGTAGTTCCGAATTGAAGGACTCGTCAAAATGAACCTGACGCAACTTGAACTAGCTCGAAAGGAGTTCGTTTACTCAAAGTTATGGTCAATCAAACTTCTCATCAACTATGGTCAAGCCCTAAAAAAAGTCAAAATTTGACAGACTCAAATTTGGTCAAAGGTGGCATCATTTGGAAGATCTCATCGAGATGATTTCGGCAACATTCATTTCGTCAAAATCGAAGTCTGGACGCAAAAGTTAAGCACAATCAAAGTTAGTTGACTTGGGTTGACTGGTCAACTTGATGACATCAGCATGCTGGCATGGAAGATCTAGGTGACATGTGGCACTTTCTTGGACCATTCAAATTTTGACATGTGTCAAACTGACGTGGCAATGAAAGGGAATGTGGCATACATGTACGAGATGACATGCAAGTTTTTAACCAACTGGAGGAAGACACATGGCATGTTGGAGGTTTGGCAATTTGAAAAGTTTGCTAAAATTTGTCCTGGCTGGATTCGACTCCATGACCTCTACCTTACAAGCCACGGGAATAACCAATGCGTATGGTATTTATATGGTAATTAATTTATTTAAAGTCTACTACTTTGAATGAAGCGGATTAAATAGCAAAATGTGGTTAATGGGATTCGAACCCATAACCACTCAATAAGCACCCACAACCTCCACCATTGAATAAGCGACAGTTTCGGTAACTATAATTGGCCATGTTATATTTTAACAATAATTAACCTACCAAGTCTCTATTCAAGGGGATTTGTTGATCCCAAATCAAGTTGTTTGTTAACACCCAATTTTGTAAAAGGGGTTAATTACGGGTTAGTATTGTTTTAAGGGATTATTTATGGGTTTTATGGTTTTAACCCTACTATGGCATATTTCATGTATAAGGCTCTTTGTAAAAGGAGGGAGAATTTTCTTCATTTTCATTCCTCTTGGATTCCCATAGGGAACAAGTGTGAACCAAGCACTTCTTGTGAAAACCAAGTAGTGCTTAGTTCTTCTCATGTTTGGAGTAGAGTCATAGGTGTGTTTGCCTTCTTGAATCCTTGTATAAGGCGAAGGTATAACTTTTTGTAACACTCGTGAGAAGGTCCCAGCATTTTGCAAAAGGAATAGATCGATTTGTGTTCAAGCGAATCCATAGACGTAACCAGAGTCTGGTGAACTCCGTTATCAACCTTGTTTTCTTTGTGCTTGTTTGTGTTATTATCTCAACTATCATTTATGGTTCTTTATTGAACTAAGTTGATTTGAGTTAAGTAAATGCACTTAATAGAAACTAAAGGTAGACGAAGTGATCTTAAAATCGGTGTCTTCTTCTTTGTCTTTTACTCTCGTCTACCCCATGCAGTGAATTCTCATTGAATGTCTTTTTAGGGACTCTTGAACTTGTCCAAGGCATTGAAATTTGTTCACTTTCAAAGCAATCACTTAGCATATAATTGTCTAGATCCTAAAATCAAATCATCAGAGTTTAACTAACTCTAGTGGTTTTGAAAATATTCAGGGAGATATCTCTGATTATTTCAACAGATTGTATAATAATGGTAAAAACACCCCCAAAAACCATGAACATGATCAACATCCATAGTTGGAATGTTAGAGGCTTGGAGATGGCTGATAGGAAGTTCATTGTAAGGAGATGGTGTAATAACATTAAATAGGACTTATGCCTTCAAGAGATAAAAATTGTTGGATTTCAAGCTCATACAATTTCAAAAATGCTATGGGATAAAGCTACTGCCTTCTATTCTATTCATGAAAGAGCTAGAGGAGGGGTGGCTATCTTAGTTGGACCTAACTGGGTTGATTTCATTGTTAACAGAGGTGTCTCTCCTTGCCAGAGAATTCTATGGATTGTGATTAATAAGAATGGACTGACTTTTGGGATTTGCAACTTCTATGCAGCTAATGACTATAGAGATAGGGCTTCATTATGGGAGTGGACCACAGCTAATCTGCCTAATACTCATTGGATTTTTATTGGTGACTTTAACATGGTTGAATATAGAGAAGATAAAGTGGGAATCAACTTTTTTAATTGGAAAGGTAATGAACTATTCTTTTGGAATAAACTTAAGACAAGATTTAATGTTTTAGATCCTCTGGAAAGAAGGAATGCTGATTTCCAAGACATATGGTACACCTGGTGTAATAACCAAAAAGTGTCCCAACAGGTATATTTTCGGCTTGATAGAATTTATGCTGAGTCTACCTTTTTCTGCTTTACTCTCCTATCTCTGTTAATCCTGCCTCTCTTTCCGATCATTCTCCTATCTCTGCTAAGATTTGTTTTCAAAATGAGGAACTAGCACCTGGAAAGACTATATGCAGGCCCTTTAAGTTAAATTTATCTCAAGGATCAAGATAGAATTGGTGCACTTCAGCAGGTGACCTTTCTATTTAAGATCACTAATCAAAATATACAACCAAGAGAAACTTGGGAAGGTCTTGTTGAATCATGTCGGGAAATCTTTCATATAATTATGATTGAAAGGAGCATGGACATGAATATTGAAGAAACTAGGGCTCAAGCTAACCTTAACATGTTGAAAAAGGAACTCCAAGTTAGAATTGAGGACTTAGAGTTAGAGACTTCTCTAATCAAGACAAAAAAAACTCATTGAGGAAGATACAAAATTACAAGATTCAAGGCCAGAGGACTAGGTCCAAATTAAATCGGATTCATGAAGGAGATAGAGGAAGTAAGTATTTTTTTAACATTATTAAAGCTAAAAACAAGAGAGAGATTATTGAAAATATTTATATCAATGATGATTACACTTCAGATCCAGAAACAGTGAAATCAGCTTTATTTGATTATTACTCTCAGTTTTTTTCCTGTGAAATGACCTCTGTCAATCATGAGGCTCTTATAAGTGTCTTCAACGTTTCAAATGAAGATTTTACCAGACTCAATAAACCTGCCACTCTAGAAGAAATTAAATGGCCTATGAACTCCCTAGCTAACAACAAACCTCCAGGAATTGGACTTCCTGCTGAATTCTACAAATCTAATATAGATTGGATATCCAATAATCTCTTGGCATTGTATGAAGATTCTTTCAACAAAGGGTGTTTAGGTGTGAATATTAATAAAGGAATGACTAAGTTGGTAATTAATCTCAAATTAAGAATTAAAGGCCAATTACATTGCTGAACATCACTTAATTGCAAAGTTGCTAGCCAGAAGAATTGAGGACATGCTTGATAGGTTCATCTCAATCACAGAAACAAGATTTATTAAGGGAAGATACATTTTGAAGAATTTGATAACAAGTTGGAAGCAATGCATTAGGCTAATTTGTCATGCCCAAAATTACAAGGCAAACACAACTAACATTTTTTTCTAAAATTTATTTATTTATTATTATCATTTTTTGTGTATGCTCATATACTTCGGACCCCAAAAACACAAGATGAGTTTAGATTAACAACCGATAACGACATTATCTAGTTATAACTAAGTGATGGTAAGTTAAGTGATCTGAGCTTGGGCATACTTGAGGTATTTGTGGGGTTCCCTCAAGTGTGCACCAATCAATTACTCTTACTATTCTCTTATGGAAATTCATCCATTAGGTTCCCCATCTTACAATGATAACATGTTTATGATTTACATTGGATGAGCATGCACGGGTGCATTTGAAAATATTGTCGACTTCTTTTATTAATGTTATGTTAAATCCTATACACTTAAGTATCCTCGTTAATGTTCATTGTAAAGGATTATAATCAAAATTCTATTTTCGAACTATTAGATATTATAGTAATTTAATAAAACATAATCTATATGCATATATATCATAAAAGATACATGATACCCCAGTTACAATCCATCCCACTTACAAAACCTAATATATTAACCATCTAACTAGGCACCATTACTAATTTATAATAATAATGGGAACTCAATCACATCCTCTTTTTACCTCTTTTTACATATCTCTTTCAACTATTTCAAAATAATATCCAAATTCCTTTTTCTACCAAATTAAATATCCTACTAACAAATCCTAACTTTATCTATTAAAACACCCCTTAACCAAACTAGACAATTTCCTACTTTACTAACTTTTCTCTCACACTACCCAAAATTTTCTTAGAGGTTAATCCTAAATGCCCAAATTTCTAACATCTTTCTTAACACCCTCCCTCTATCCACCTAACCCTTTCCCTTTATACAAAACATGGCCCTCCAAGGCTCACGTGCCACACATGTGAGGGCCTTTTCACCTTTTTGACATGGCCCCATTTCGGACCGCTCATCCCTATGCCAAAAGGGAGAAGTCTTTTTTTTGCATTGGTTCAGGGGGAAAAAGATTTGTTGACATTATCTTACCAACTCCCCTCTTTATCTTCACTTCATGCACTAAGCACCAAGCGCTTCTCCCAAGGACATGTGAAGCCTATCCTACGTGGCTCTTCCCTAGGTTCCCTTAGCGCTAAAACCTAAATGCTAATCTTAGTGCTTCCTATGCACTATACAACATTTCTTAACACTCTTGGTTTCTACTTCTAATACCAATCGACTAAACCCTCTCCTCATCTCCCACGTGACTTCTAAGGGCCCCTCGATTTCCAACATTGGTTGGGGTGATGTGATAGGTCCCATCACACATGCTTGGGAAGAGCGCACAATCTTGGGAGTAAGCGCTAGGTTTGGAGAACGGAATGTGGA
Source organism: Cupressus sempervirens (assembly GCA_028749045.1). Classification (NCBI taxonomy): domain Eukaryota; kingdom Viridiplantae; phylum Streptophyta; class Pinopsida; order Cupressales; family Cupressaceae; genus Cupressus; species Cupressus sempervirens. Next base: position 528,299,833 of record CM053787.1, read on the forward strand.
GGTTTGGGGGGGATAGGGACCACTCCCATCTTCCATGTACTTTATGACATGGCTCCTCCTTTGTCATTTTTTTTTCTTGGTTCAACACACACATATATATTGTCTTCTTTCAAAAGGAACTTTTTTCTTGTTTATATAAAAATATCTCTTCACAATGTATGGTCACCTTCCTTGAGATGGGGTTGGCGAAAATGTTACCAACATATTCTATTTTATCCTTTTTGAGTGTAACTCAAGTTTTAGTCACAAGAGATTTGTGACCTCCATCTTTTCTTTGACTTGAAATGTTAAATATAGTATTATCTTATAGGTCCCTTTTATGAGTGAGGATACTAAAGAGTATTTCTTTATGAATATTTAATTTGAATGTAATAGGAAGAGTGTATTTTTTTTTTTCTATCCCTCATACAAAATCCAGAGAGTAATATGTGCTCCTACAGCTTGTATTTTCTTATGAAAACTTACTACGTGTTTTATTTCATATTTTTCCTCTACACCACTTGGGTATTGTGAGTCTAATGATTGTATTAGTTTGATGCCATTTGGTATTCAAGTAGATATTAAATTTGGTGAGGCTAATTCATATCAGTTGGACAGTGCACTTAATACAACCAAGTCATGCAACGAGATGGATACATAATGAGATTCTTATCCCCTATCAATAATGAACTTAACAATGCTTCTCACTAATTTAGTGCATAGGGAAATTACATTACATGATTAGCATTTTGTAGTACATAATGATTCCACAACTAAAGGCAACAACATGTATAATCCTTTAAGTGTAAACAACTATGGCTATAAATTGAATCTATATCATTCCCAACTATGACTATTATGATACCAAAAAGAAGCTTTCTTCTTCATTTCATTTAGGAGCATATTATTATTCCATACAATGCAACTACACTCTTTCTATGCATTACATCTGAATGCAATCTACTATACAATACATATGATAGTAACCAATTTTTTTTATTTTTATTTTTTTTTCAATTCTTCCATGAACCCGTTCCACCCAATAATGTTCATAACATGATGATCCTTCTTGCACAATACATGACACAAAACAACAATGGGGAAATTTGACTTTACAATTACAATACTCAAGACATGGAGAAAGGTTTTATCCTTTCAAATACTTTACACAATGACATATTTCTTCCTTGTTCCATCAATGCATAAGTCATACCAGACATTTTCCTTTGGATCCAATGAGCACAAAACCCACAAAACATTCACACAAGAACCATGGAGGCTCACCTCCCATCCTAGGCTTCTAAGAAGCCACCCACCGAGCAGGGGAAACAAGACACAAACGGGTTACATTCAAATATCTCACAATACATGCAAACCTCAATATCACAATACATTTACAACCCTTCCAAGGTTTAACATAATGATTCACCATCGAAATCATGAAACAATGGGTGAAGGTGGGCTCTCTAAGGAGGAGAATGCCATATCCATATACACATATACATCTGCAATTACATAATGCCTCTTCAAGGCTATCAAATACATCCTCCTCATCACATCAATACACTTATACCTCCCATAATACAAATGCCTCTTCAAGGCTATCAAAATACACTTATACCTCCATACAAACAAGGCATATGGCTTCAATGGAGCCCATACTCCATGAATAACAACACCCTCTCCAAGAGGAAAATTTCTCAACTTCAATGTTGAGCCCAGCCAACCCCTTCACCCAAGGCATCTCTTCCCTCCCCAAGGTGAGTGAAGCGTTCACACCCATAAACATTTCATACACAAAATCAAGAGGAAATGCAAGAGAAATTCATCACAACATTTGCACATAACAATAGAATACAACACCACATACATTACATATTTCCCTTCACAATATGAACAAGTATTCTACACAATGAACAAGTGAAATGAGGATCATGAAATGGGCACCAACCTTTGTCCAAGCTAATGGCAAATGAAAGTTGTTGAAGAGCTCCCTATTTTCCTTAGCTTTCTCTACAAACCCTAATTGTCTCTAAACTTAGAGAGTGGGTGAACAACCCACTAGTTTGTCCAAGACCACTAAAAAGACTCTCCCACTACCCTCCTTTTGGCAAAAACACCAAGCCACCATCTCTTACAACTTTGTCCCTACCAAACTTGTTACTTTTGACTAAAAGCAAAGATGGGGTTGAACTAATGGGACAACTCAATTTTCAAATTGGTGGAAGAATGCATTGGTTATTAGAAATGTTCACAAGAGTGAAAGTTGATTTATCTTTCCAAAATTCAATTATCCTAATAGCCCATGCTATATCATGAAACCATAAACATAGTTTCCAGGTTATGGCATCTTGAGCCTTTATTCCATAGGTCTTAGCTTATCAACCTAATGTAATTCTGAATACGATACTTAACACAACAGAGACTAAAAGGTATATCAGTCCTAGTAAGATCTTAGGTTCATATTGGTAAGGAAATGCCAGTCATGGCATACTCAAATCTCGGAACCTACTTACCATTGTTCTATCATAAGGTGTACGATTACAGTATAAAATTCACATTCATGACATTTCATCTTCTGACTCTTCCTATGTCTAATCATATTCGTGTTATTAGGATTTAAAATAGGGTGTTGGGGAAGGGGCCTTACATAATTAAAGCAATCAAAATGTGGCAATGATTCTACTTGATTTTGAAAAGGCACATGACAGAATAGAGTGGTCATTTGTTATTGGAATGCTTAAAGCATTTGGTTTCCCTGATTTCTTCTGCAATTGGACCGAGGTGTTGTTTAGAGATTCCTCTGCAATTATTGATGTGAATGGAAATCTTACTAATCTCATCCCTCTTGGGAGATCAATTAGACAGGGTTGCTCCATTGCCCCTACCCTTTTTGTCATAGTTGCTAATGCCTTATTCTATATCCTTGGAGACTCCTCTCTTGGTCCTCCTGTGAAAGGTCTTCTCCTTCCTAATGAAGATACCCTATCGAACTCTCAATTTGTTGATGACACTGCTTTGTTCTTAGAATTAAAAGAAAACAATTTCTCTAATGCCTTGGATAGACTTGAGTTCTTTTGTTTAGTCTCATGTGCTAAAGTTGCTCCACAAAAATCCTTTGTTCTAGGCTGGTCTGATTCCCCCCCCCCAACTAGATTAAGTCAATGAGTCGGATATGAAAAGGTCCAAATGATATTGTTAGATACCATGGTATCCCTTTTTCTATTTATCCTTTGACCAAAGACATGTGGCAATGGGTATTTGATAACAATCAGAAAAAATATATTAAATGGAAAACCCATCACCTCTCCCTAGCTGCAAGGGTTGAAGTTGTTCAGAAGGTGTTATCCTCTCATCATCTTTATTTTGCCTCTACTTGGTTGATGAAAAATTACCAAATGGACAAGATAGAAAAGAATTTGAGAGATTTTATGTGGTTTGATGGGATGGGAAACAAAAAAAGGCACTCTCGGAATTGGTATTGCAAACTCAAACAATATGGAGGCCTGTGATTGAAGGATCTCAAAACGCATGTTATTGCTCTTGCCTCTAAGTGGACATTAAAGGCTATCCATGGCAATGAGCCTTTGAAAGTTCTAATTAGACATAATATTCAATGCTCCACTATTTTCAAGGGTAAACGTTGGAGGAATATCCCATTTTGTGACATGATAATGGGGGATTTTAAAGTTAAGATATTTGGCTCTAATATTTTTGCTACCTTGTGGAAGGCTTGGACCCATGCAAAGATATTCCTTCCAGTCATAGCTGCTGTTGGTTCTTCTCCATCTTATATTGTCTCCTATAGGTCAGTTTGGTGGGGTTTGTACTTAAATGGGAAACCATTGGCACTTACACGAAATTGTTCCGCCAAGCATTGGAATGATCTTGACATTTCATTAATTAGTGACTTAATGATTAATAATCGGTTGGGAACTTGGGAGGAAATTAGAGACATGTTTGGCATCCCTCAGACTCACAAGAAAACTTATATACTAATTATTAAGGCACTTGACAATTGTAACTCCTCTAAGGTAATTGATTCAGACAGCTTCCTCCAACAGATGATGTGGTGTGATAGGACAGTGTTTAATGAAGTAACTCCAAAGAAAATCTATAATATGCTTGTTTAAGACCCAAACATTTAACACAGAGTGATCCCAAGTTGGGGGTTTTGCTCTCCATTCTTTTATTGCTGTTGCTTTTTTCAGTATTTTTTGCAGTCAAAAGTTGAACCAAAGAAGTTGTGTTTTAGGTGGCTTTTGTTACTTAAAAAAATGGCTCTAGGTTCCAATATGGAAATCCTTGGGTCTTAGTCCTGGGCAATGCAAGATTTGTGATTCAATTGAATCTTTTGAACATGACTTTTTTCAATGTGGTTTTGCCATTATGGTTTGGTCAATTTTTTTAGGAAATCCAATTGTGTGGATTTCAAAACCAAGTCTTTCTTAGAGTGAAATTTTAGCAAGATATGTCGAAGTCTTTGATTCTAAACTTAACCTTTTTTGGTTTGTTCTTACCTATGAAATCTTATGGTTCCTCTGGAAAGCAAGAAACAAGGAGGTCTTTCAGAAGAAAGATAGAAGACTAATTGGATTTACATGTAAACCCACCCATTTTCTTATTATGTCACAAGACTCTTTCCTTGGAGATTTCTATGGCTCAATTTATGATGTTAGTTCGAGATTGTATGCTACTTATTCATAAAGAAGAGGTCAAGGCCTTCCAATATTTGAATCAGTTCAAAGACATGCTGGACCCTGCTGAAATAAACAAACTTGAGAAGATGATGAAAGACCTACACATTTACAGTAATGTTTAGAATTCTGCTACTGCTATTAGTGGCAATGAAAAGTCCAAAGAACCTGGTGACAATACATCTAGGGCCCATTTGGCTGCAAGAATTGCCCAATGCGGCATTCATCTATGCTGGAATAAGCTCTCTTTTGGTATTCGTGCATTCTTAAAATAAGTTTTGGAATATCATTTGGACCTGTTTGGTTGCCCTGGAAAAGGAGTTGAAATATGCATATTCTATGTTTGGTTGCAACAATTGAAATATGGTTGCAACAAGTGAAATAGGAATTGGAATAAGTTTTGTTTTAAAATTTTAATAATTAGATTATTATTTTTAGTTTGGTAATATTTAAATAAACAAGATTTTTTATTTGTAAAAGCTGATTTTTTTAATTAATTGTTTAAAAAGCCAAATTATTTTAATTAGCCTTTATTTTATTTTTATAAATTGACTTTATAAGTGAAAGATATACCACAACTTTTGAAATTTGTCAAAATTCAAAGGACATATTATATTGTAGAATCAAATTATTTTAATGAGTATAAGATCAAAACTAAAATCATTTTATTTTTAAATATATTAAAGAAAATAAAATATACAAATAAGTCGATATCATTAATATGATATTAAAACGATCTTTCAACATAGTTTTAAATTATAAGACTAAACACAAAATTTATTTGTAAAGATAGATTTATGAAAGTTTAGAAAAGATATCAAAACTGATATTAGTCTTTTTTGTCATTAAAAAAAAAACATATTAAACGTTAAATAATGTGGACCTAGTTTATATCTTATGATGAACAGAGAAAATAGTCTAAAATGCATTTGAGTGACAAAATACAATCAAGCGGCAAAATCACAAACCCAGCAACCCATCAAATTGGGTTTATTGAAAACTGGAATAAAAATAAGCTATTTCTATTCCATCTTTTTTTAGAAATTCCGCTATGCTCATTTTGGGGTCAAATTAGGATAGGCGAATTCTAATTCCAATTTTGTATTTTGCAAACAAACGTCAAATTGGCGCATGCGGGTATTAAGATTTTCCTATTCCCGCCCAATTCCTGCAACCAAACGGGGCCCTAAAGGATACAGTCTTGCAGGCTGGAATGATGAGCTATTTGATACAAATTTTCTATAACCTCTCGATACTAATGATGGCTAGGGCCCGAATAAAAAAGGAATATCAAGTTCCTAGATATGTTTGAGACTTTAATTTTGATGGTGTTACTCTAAACTCTTCGTACTCTATATATTCCCATTTTGGATATATAGGATCCTTATCTGATATGTAATCAATTGTATAGCATTGTTGGGTTTAGTTGTTAAAGTAGTTGCTTAAGTTTAGATACTTTCTTCTGATCATATTCAGCTGAACTGATTGTATACAGCTTCTAATATATCCTAATATCAAAAGAATTCAAACTACAGTGACTGTTTTGACCACAAATCTCTCACAAACCAAATATTGTCTAAATTTGTCAAGATCATCGATATCATAGCTATCATTTATCTATCATAGATTGAATAGCTATTTAAAGTGTCTTTTAGCCATTTGCTTTCAAAAGCTATTGGATTTTGTTTTGCATTAACACCACTCCAATTCCTTCACCTAAGGCATCACATTCAAAAACAAAAGAAATTTGGAATAGCTATGCCAAGACATGAACTTACTATTTAATTGGTTTTATCAAGGCCTGTTGAATTGACTTTATCCAGGAAAATGCTCCTCCTTGGTCAAACCTGACAATGTAATGACTAATTAGGATAATCTTTTGACGCATCTCCTATAGTACCTACACAGCTGAAATAAGCCTCTCAATCATGTTAAAATGGTTAACGGGGACCACTCTAAAAATCCTGTATCTACTTGCACACCCTGAGCAGTAATAAAATGTCCTGTATATATAATATTTGTCAACCCAAACTCACATTTGAATTCCTTAGCATAATGTGACTATTGCTTAAAATTTCCACAACATCATCCAAATGTTGTAGATGTTCCTTAAATGCTTAGTTGTAGATCAATATATCATCAAAGAACACTAGGACAAACTTCCTCATTTGATTTCTAAACACATGGTTCATACCTGTCAATGGAATTACTAATTAAGAGAATCTTTTGACACATCTCCTATAGTACCTACACAGCTGAAATAAGCCTCTCAATTATGTTAAATTGGTTAACGAAGACAACTCTAAAAATGCCTGTATCTACTAGCACACCCTAAGCAGGAATAACATGTCCTATATATATAATATTTGTCAACCCAAACTCACATTTGGATTCTTTAGCATAAAGCGACTATTGCTTAAAATTCCCACATCATCATCCAAATGTTGTAGATGTTCCTTTCATGTTTAGTTGTAGATCAATATATCAAATACTAGGACAAGCTTCCTCATTTGATTTCTAAACACATGGTTCAGACACGATTGAAAGGTGACAGGAGAATTAGTTAAACCAATGGACTTAAAAGAAAAGTGAAGACTCAAAATGTCAAAAAGACATCAAATTACTCATCTTTGATGATACGTAGATCTCAAGACAATTTTCAAGTACACCCATGATCCCATCCATGCAATTCAGGAATTAACTTGTCAATTCTAGAAATTGGATAACTATTTCTACAGATTTCTTGTTTAAAGATTTGAATCTATGCACATTCATATAGGTACAACCTTCATTTCCACTAGAACAACTTTAAATGCAAATGGGCTAGAACTCTACTGAATATGACCAGTCTCTAAAAGCTCTTTAATTATTTTTTCAATTTCCTCCAATCTTCTTGGATATCTACAAGGAGTAGTACTTACTAGTTTTCCTCTAGTTTCTAGTTTAATATGTTGAAATTTTTTATCAAGTGAAAATACTTGAGGAATGCCATTGAAGATTGTGCTATGCTTGTTCAAGAGTGTTTTCTTGTCCACATGATAAGCTCTCTTAATTGCAGTAGTTGTAGAGATTACTAGACATTGTGTTGTGTGTGCTACTTGTCAACTCCTAAAACACCTCCCCATTCATTTTGACAATACAAATCTAGTGGCTGCATTGGTTGTGACTTAGGGTACTACTTTGCCTTCTTATTTGAAACTTAGCTCTATAGTTTGATAATTTTGAGCAAAGTCTCACAATGAGTATAGCCAATGCACTCCTAAAATCACACCACTTTTACCACAGAGAAATCATCTCACATCTTGTGTCTACCTAGAGCAATCTTTAATTATTGAGTCACTTGGTACATGAAAAGGTAAAACCATCAACCACTGTGACATCAAACCCATTGAAATTTTTCGTTTGCAACCAACTCTTTGTCGGTGAAGAAGTGTGTTGCTCCACTATAAATGAGAACTATAATAATGTGTCTTTGCAAAACTCCCGATACTCTAAAATGGATGATATTTTGGAGCACCAAATAATGTTACAAGTACGTCCCTAGATGTCTACATTCCTCTTTTATCTCAAATTCAGGTTCACGTGCTTCAATTCTGCCTCTAGCTCCTCCTCTAAATCCTCCTAAGCAATTCCTATGAAATGCACCTAACCTTTTCCCAAGCATCAATGCCTAGGTTCCCATGGTTCTCTACAAGAAAAACATAATATGTTTAAGCAAAGCTCATTTTCTGTCGCTTCATCAAGACTACTCTTTGGTGTTAATACCTTTAGTTGAGGAAACCCTTTTTTTTAAAAGGTTTAATATTCTTCAATGAGAGGTTTTCTAATAGAACTTGTTTTTGGCCACTAAAATCTTTAAATTCAAAGTTTTTTAAATAATATCTTTATGCGCTAATGTATCGAACGCCTAAGAGGTTCAATTACCCTTATACAAATAACAATTGATCTGCTTGGTGTACTATCAAGCAACATCACCAATAATTTTTTGAGCTCCTCCACATTACTTCTCCACTATTCCCACTTGCTTTGATTGGGCCAAATCTCCAAAATGAACTTCAAGATCCTTTTCATAAAGCCTTTAAATCAATCTTTTGCAAAATTCATTGCATGTGCTTGTCCAACTATGACCTTGTGTGACTAACTTAAGGTACCACCATTTCTATTTCGTGCCTTCTGAGGTAACAATTCAATGATGTCACCCTAGGTCATAGCTTTTAAAGGCAGGTATGTGTCTAACTACTATATCCAATCGCAAACAATACACTTATCAAAACCATCAAAGGCAGAGTGTCGATTTGCCTAGGACTTGTTGATGATCATATTCTCTTGGTTGAAATATAGGTTCAACACTTGGTCCATTTTTTTTCATACTATGTGAATGGTAATAACCATCACTTCTTGAAACTCTACATACATGGGATGTGTTGGAGCTCAATGTTTTTGGGAACATTTGGAGTTCCATATAGCGATATGGAACTCTAAATAATAGCCTCCTAAAACTCCATGCCCAACAATTGACGAGATGGTGGAAAAAACATGGGATACAACATCAATTATTTTCAATTCGAACCTAGAGTAAGAAAGGAAGCTTTGTAACAACACCAATCAGAATTCAATTAGCGAAGGTTTCAAAAATGCTTGAACTATGACCACTTGCAAAGATGATGTCAACAAAGGATGAGAATCAACATTTGAAAATCTAAAACACACAATTCATGAAACCCCATTTCCAAGCTCCAATCGAAATCTTAGCTTTTCACAAGCTGTTTTGGGTTACCGACCAAACCCAAATCCAAAAGATAGGTAATTATTATTTAATTAGTTGATTAGTTTTATCAAAAGGATTTGTAATAGGGTGGTGTCTATTCACACTAAAGGGGTGTGAAAGCCATTCAACCACATATATAAGTGGTGTCATATGTAAGGAATAAAGATAATATCACAATGTAAATCATCAAGACTTACTCTTTTAAAGTTATTTCCACATACTCAGTTGTATGCAGACAAGCCTTCAATATTAATACATAATAGTTCTTATATTGCTCAAAGGTGTGGATTATTCTTTCAAATTGATCAATTCTTTGTGATTTCTATTGCTGATAAAGTAGAAACTGAGTCATCGTGTGGGATTTTGTTTTGATTATATTGCCATTTGAATAATAAAATTAGTAAAGTTGTCATATTGATTCCATCTTATTGGTTTTTTTCCCAAAAAAAGTTAAATTCAATAAGACTAATTGCAATATAAGACAACAAATTTAAAACATAGAGGTCAATACAAGTGACAAATCCATTCAAGTGGCAGATTTAAAAAATTGTCTCACAGAGCTATACATAAGATTCAAGAGAATAATAACTCTATTGCTCGAAGGAAAGAAGGCACTGGTCCAGAGTAATTATTCGAGTTCTTGATCAGCATTTGTATTCATAAACAATAGTTATAATCAATACAAAGTATCCAAATAAACAATGACATAAGCTAAGTACTCAAACAATTGAATCATATAGTTGTGAGAATCACAATCGAATCTTTTTCAAGAACCCATTGCCATCTTGAATGATCATCCAAGATCTAAACACAATCGAGCTGCTATACAATGCTTTAACAACAAATAGTGTTATAGACTCACTCGCCTTGGTTCTGCAAAGCCTAAAGTGCAAGGGAAGAGGATCATAATTGATCACTCTCGTTTGTTGGCCAAATCCTTTTGAAGATTTGAGCATTGATTTTGGCATACTAAGAGAATTTTCCAATCTATTGATTTGGGATTTGGGAACCAACAGGATGAATAACATCTTCCATTGAACATTGGGCTTCCCTTGTAGGATCGTCTTCCCTCTAAATGGATGTAAAGACAAAAAGCCCAATTAGTAGACCCAACCATGGTTCTTTACCTATTATGATGAGAGTTACTGTAATGGGCACCCTTGGATGTCCCAAAAAACTAAACCAAATTGCTGAAAGGAATTATGTCAAACAGTTTGCATTCAACTTCTTATTTCTCCGTTTAATGTTTTAAACCCCTTATAACTCCGGAAATCAAACGTTTATTTGTTTGTTGTGTTTCGTGCATGGAATTGGTATCATACAACATAAACAAGAAAGAAACTACAATAATATGCAAAATGGAAATGAACTGCTGCTAATAAAATGTTATTTTCAGAATTCATAAAACCAAATACATGGCAGATTTATCAACTCACTAATTACTTCAGCAGTATTGACATAATACTCCAACCCATGCTTACAAACTTGCTGCTACAATACTTTGTCCTCCAATCAGTCCACTACCTTCATAATACCATTCCCTCCAAGCGGCATAAGCGTCGGACAAGTAGTGAAGAAGATATGAGCAAAATATCAAATCTGCCTGTAGCCGGAAATGCAACTAAACTGCCTGATAATGAAGCCAATAACAAAGAATTCCAAAGGCCAAACCCCAAGGGAATGACGTCTAGAATGTTACAAGAGAGGATAGACGTCCTCAAATGCCAAGAACGGAGCTGCAACTCACACACCAATTTCTTCTCATATTCAACCTGCCTAATAAAGCCACAAATGCTTCCTTTTATTCTATTTCCAAGGGTCCGCTCAACTCATATGGGCAATGTGGGATAAAAGATATGTAATATATAAAACATATATTAAAATACCCCTTATGTCTCCCTTGGGTACACATCACCATAAAATAAATATTAAAGTAACACTTTAATATTTTACAATTAAATTAGACGTTACTTTAATAAAACTTCATGCATTAAAATGTATTAGCAATTGGACTCCGAATAATGCGAGTGATAGCTCATCGGAAAGCTCTCACCGAGGAGTATCGAATCCAATCACCAAAATTGACCTGCACTATGTCCTGCCGACTTACTAAAAATAGTATGCCTGAAACTAAGTAAATCAACTTCGTTTTGGCCCAAACTGAAAATGACTAGGCCAAAACACTCCAGGATCCCATTAAACCCTTCGTTAGCCCTCAAGACCATGTAGAACAAGGCTAACGCACACACACTTGGTCAACTGCTAAAAGAACGTGAAGGCCAAAAGATGGGATCATTACAGTTACTGGCTTCAAATTAACTTTCCTAATTATTTTGATTATTGGCATTTGTATATTGTCCCTCATTTAAAGCCTTGATTATGACATCCCCATCCTTTTCACATTGTCAACACAGTAACTAAATTCTGTGAAATCTCTAGGAGACAAAATTGCAAACAGTGCATAAAAGATTTTAGAGAATATGGAAATAACATTGCCGCCCAAGTTCAAGGAAAGGATGAATGAAAGATGCAACAAATAACAATGTAACAATTAAGAAGACAAATCTTGTTAGGAGCAATTAACAGAAGTGTTTGGGAATGCAATGACTTCGTCTAAACCATATGTCTTAACCAAAAATAAATGTTTGGATGATACACACCTCTATATGGAGAATTGTCATGCTTATAAAGAATATCGAAAACAAGAGGCAGCATTTGTAAGTGCTATGCGGTTTTCACACCTTCATACCATTGAAAATGGGGACCCCCTCTTTTGCTCAAAGTTGTTAGGTTTTCGTAGTTGAGGTGACAATTCAAAGCTTTTAAAATTGAGGAGTGGTTGAGAATCAAGTTTGATTGCAAATACATGTTCAAATGTTCAAATTAAGGTTCTACTTGAACAAGTTATAGAGGGTTGGGATAAAAGTTCTAACTGCATTAAACTTTTGGCTAGTCAAATAATCCAAAATAAATCATGAAGGCATGTTTTATGCACAAGGGCCTTAAAATGCTCATAAATTTTGATTTTCCATTCTAAAAGCGTGAAAAAACTTAGTAAACAATAATAATAAAAATATAAAAATGCATAAAATCCAAATGGAAATGGGATTTCCCCACTTAAAAAGATGAAAATCCACATGAAAATAGAATTTCGCCACTTGAAATACATAAAATTCGGATGGAAATAGAGTTTCCCCGCTTAGAATGATGAAAATCTTGATGGAAATAAAATTTTCACACTTTAAATACATATAATCCGAATGGAGGTAGAATTTCCCCATACTTATAGAGAGATTTGCAATGAAAAAACTAAGTGGTAACAAAGTGAAGAGTCCTACTGAAGGTCGATTTTCCCCTTGGACTTCAAAAAATTTGAATACAATTACTTCATCCAAATGGGTATGGATTATTCCCTTTGTCGTAATGATGATGATTTTCCCCCATTTCAACACTTCGAAAAATTTTGAGCTCCAAGGTCAAGAAATCTGGCTGGAGCATTAAATTCCCCTTTTGTCCATATGAACATAGAAATCCCCCAAATCCAATGTAGGTCGACTCTACCCTATTAGGTTATTAAAGAGAAGTAAAAAAATTCTAAGTACGAAGATTATTACTATCTGGATGAGGATCAATTTTATGCAGTTGGATACTTAAAGTGAAAAAAATGGAAATCCTTATAGGGATTGAATTTCACCTTTTGTGGACAAATCAAAATTAAAATGACTAAGTATTGACGTGAGAATCTATCCTATGGGGGTTTTTCCCCTATCGGACACAAGTAAAAAGAAACAATGAATAATTCCTATGAAATTCAAACTTCCCCTTTTGGGGATGGTAATGAAATGACTTAGAAAAATAATGCAATCCTTATCAAAGTCGATTTCCCTTAATAAAAATAATATGGAAACTAATTACACAAAAGGGAAGTAAATTAAATGTTGGTTGCACAAGTTTCTACATGACTTGTTTTAGTCTCAACTTGGTTGTGTGGGTGAAACTTCAAGACAAAGCCCCGTGAAAAGGGCTCCTACCACAGCAAGCATAAAATAAGGAACAAATCGACTGAAGGCTGAAAGTCAAATCAGAAGATGAGAAGAGGAAGTAGCTAAGTCTGAACTAAACAATGCTACAGCCACCTGGGAAATAGTTGGTAACAAGAAAGAACGTCCGAGGATTCAAGAGTCGTCCACGGAAATCACTACAAGTGACAGTGGAGATCCAAATGCATCCAAGAAAGTATAGAAAATGATGCAAGGGAGTGTTTCAATGTCAATAATTTAAAAACACCGGGAGGCTGCAATTTATACAAGGAAGAAATCATTGACCACAAATCAAATGAATAAGAGTGCTAGGACATCAAAGTAATTGATGGGAAACTAGGATGATATCCATAGGCTCTTCACAGCATTAAGTGTTCTCAGACCAAATTCTGAAAAACTTGTCTATATGGGATGATTTTATTTTTTGGTAAAATCATGAAAATCCCAAAACACTTGAAACATTCCAAACCTGGTTGCAAGCTGTTTTGGGGATTACGTTTTTGAGTTTGAGGACTGATTTGAGGCAATTTAGGAGCTGAAGTTGGTTAGTTTTCAGACAAAGTCTAAAAATTTCCCCATATAGTTTTGACTTTTTTGAAAATTTCTTAAGATTATTCTATGCCATCAAGTCTGATTGACACTAATTGCAGACCTATTGAAAGAAATATGATGCAAATTCAGAGGCAACAAGGGGGCTGAAAACACATTTTTCTTCAGACTTCTATGAAAATCCTTCGGCAGGGGCAATTTTTGGAAAAATCACCATAAATCATTAAATTGTCCAATCATTACAAGAGTTGCTGCTGGGTGTTACGGAGATTTTCTTGCACCACAGATACCAATTTTAACGGTCAAAATCATTCAGAAAGAGGTGAGTTTCAGACTTGTCCTCAGAAGTACACAAAAATTCAAAATGATGAAAGTTGGTTTGCCTTCATATTGGACTTGTAATCTGATCTCTTATCTGTATCAAACCCTTGGATTGTGATTTGAGATGAATTGATGAAGTGTTAGAACTTATTTTAAGATGTCTTCAAGGAACAAACTTACCATGAGCTGTCCTCAGAAAATCAGAGTTCTTTCTTTGGTAATAAGGTCTGGTTTTTGTCATCCTACAGGATAAGTTTGGTCATTTAAAGACATGTTTGGATAGTTTTGGGGTCTAATTAAACAAGCTGTCCTTAACTTTGTTTTCAGTATTCAGTAACTTCAAAAGTCTGATTTTTATTTACAAAATCAATGCATTTAAGGAGAAAAAAACTCATTTTGGACTTCATTGAAATCCATATTTCATTTGCAGCCTATGAGTGTAAATTTCTCAAGTCTTTGAATTGAGCTTAAAGATTGAATCAAATGTTTAAAAGGTCTGAAATTTGTTCCTTTTTGAGTTCCTTAACATTACCAACTTCCAGATTTTAACAGGAATCATGTCCAGATCAAAGGCAAGGATAGTTGCAAAGAAGTGAACAAAGGGTGAAAGACAAGTTCAAGCTCAAAGCCAAGCATAGAAATGGAGTAGGACTAGCCTAAAGTGATCAAGTTCAAAGAACAATGCTTCAAGATAATGCAGGGAAGCAGATAAGGAAAGAAGAAGGATTCAACAAGACAATTACAACATTGGTAATCCCGCAACAAGGCAAAAGGAACTTGAATCATTCAAGGAGACCTAGACATTTCAAAATCAAGCCTTATAAAGAAGGGATGTGGATAGGTCTGGATTTAAAAGGGTGTCCATGAACAAATTCAAGTTCAAGTAGTGTAACACTAGTACTGGGGTATGTCGGGAAGTTGGGATGAGTTTCCAAGACGGGGGGAAAATGGGCCTCATTTTTGGGACGACGAGGGGATAGCTAGGGGATGGTGGCAAGGGGAGGACGGGGCAAGGTGGTGTGTTGCATAGTATATATATAGAACTTGAAATGCTAGTTATGAGACGATGTTTCAGTAGAACATACCAAGTTAAAATACTGAATATGGAAAAACTACATTATGAACTAGAACCATTGAACATTCAACATAGTAGCATATTACATACCCAATAGTAACATTCAAAAACCAAAATTCAAATGGAAATTCAAGTACCTGTCCCAATGGCAACATGGTTGCGGAACAGTGGAGGTGGGGGTAATTGGGTACTCAAGTCCCCGGTGTGAAGACACCTCAAGGATGGGTACTTCGAGGTTTGGGAGGGGGGTGTGAATCCTCATGTTACACTGAGTTCAAGGGTATTCATGTGCTCCTATGCAAGGCAACTTTCCACTTGATTAAATGTTTGAAGAATAAGGACTATCATATTGGGAGATCAATTTATCCCTATTCACTTCAATTTTCCATAAGAATTCAATTCAAGGATAAGTTGATAGGGACTCCAATTTCACCCTATGAGGGATCAAAAATTAAAGGATTCCAAGCAAAGGAGGTAACGGATAAAGGTATCAAGTATTATAGAAGTAATTGGTAAATACTTGCTTGTTATTAACAGAAACCAAAAGGTCAATTTATACAAAAGAATAAAGCGATGTTTCCTTAGGAAACTATCAAAAAAAATAGAAATATTTTATTCTAACAAATAAAGCTAAATAAAGCTAACTAGATATTTACAATAGATTACCATTAGCTAATAATAGACAATTATCTATTATTGTAATACCCTCCATGAATGGTTAATCCATCTAGAACACCAAGCTTTCCTCTGAATTTGACAAACTTATCAAGACCAAGAGGCTTGGCGAGAATGTCTACAGTTTGATCTGTGGTAGGAACATACTACAAATCTATAGTCCTGTCTTCAACTAGCTGTCATATGTAATGACAGTGAACATCCACATGCTTGGTTCGTTCATGGAAGACTGGATTTCGTGCTAACTTGATAACGCCTTCGTTATCAACAAATAGAGTAGTCGGTCCTAGTGGTGATATTTGCATATCCCCAAGCATCCAATGAAGCCAAACAACTTCACATTCTGCCTTAACAGTCCCTCTATATTCGGCCTCTGTAGAGGAGAGAGAAACTGCCTATTTCTTCTTACTGGTCCATGTGACTGTATCGAATCCCAAATTGACCACATATCTAAAAGTTGACTTTTTATCATCAACAGAGCCTGCCCAATTTGAATCCGTGAACCCACTGAGTTTAGGATTAGAGCTTCGAGAGTACAGAAGTCCATAATCTAAAGTGCCCTTCACATAACGAAGCACACACTTTGCTGTCATCCAATGATCAGCCTTAGGAGCTATCATAAATTGTGAAATATAGTTGACTGCGAAGCTGATATCAGGCCTAGTAGCAAAGAGCTAGATGAGATTGCCTACTAGTTGCCTGTATGTAGTATCATCAACGAGAGGAGAATCAGACTTTGCGGATAACTTGAGACCTTTCTCCATAGGTGAATGCAAGCTTGCAATCCTGCATACGAAATTTGCCTAATAGGGCCCTGGTATATTTGGATTGAGAAATGAATATACTAGAAGACTGATGCCAAACTTCAACACCTAGGAAATAACGCATGAGCCCAAGGTCAGTCATATCAAAAGACTGGCATAAATTCTATTTGATTCCTTAAATCAAAGATGTCAAGCTGCCAGTGATGATCAAATCATCCACATAAATAACCAGAAGGATGATGTCACTGTCAGTAGTTTTGTTGTACAGATTTGAGTCTAAAGAACTCCACTTGAAGCCTTGATCACTGAGGTACCTATCAATTTTTATGTAACATGCCCAAGGGGCCTACTTCAAGCCATAAAGGGCTTTTACCAATCTGAGAACCTGATGGTCTTTACTAGCAACCTTGAAACCAAGAGGCTACATCATGTAGACCTCTTCATGGAGATCACCATTCAAGAAAGCACTCTTGACATCCATCTTACAGACCTTCCAGCCAAACTGTGCCATGGCTAGGACTAATTTGATGGTGCTCATCTTTGCAGTAGCAACAAAGGTCTCCTCATAATCAATGCCTTGACACTGAGAAAAGCCCTTCGCTACTAAATGAGCTTTGTACTTATCCAAAGTACCATCCGATTTGTATTTGATTTTGTAGACCCATTTGCAGCCAATGGGTTTCTTCCCTAGTGGAAGATCAGAAAGGACCCAGGTGTTGTTTTTCAACAGGCTATAGTGTTCAGATGTCATGGCCTGTTTCCACTCTGGAATACCTTTAGCCTCGGAATATGTTTGAGGTTCAAACACACTGTGAATGTTGGCCATGAGAGCAAAGTTAACAGAATCTGTAGTTTTGCTCCTTTTCCGAGCAGTTCTCCCATCAATGAGCTCATCATCATAAAGATTAGCAAGTGTCTTAGCCCACCACTTAGGCCGGATAGAAGAATGACCAACATTAGTAGCAGGAGATGCTTGATCAGTAGGATCCTCATCAGAAGAACATGGATCAAACAAAAATGAAGCATCTACAAAACGAGGTGATCTGTAGGAGAAGCTAGTGGAGCTCTCGAAAAACAGACAACCCAGTGGAGCTCTCAAAAAACCCACCAAGAATCTAAAATCAAAATATTTTTTCGAGCTCAAAAATTAGGGTTTCGAAAAAAATACAATTGGCAACCACAGAGGTTAAAAATGGCAGAAAAAGGACGTTTGCAGGCAAAAAGATGCCCGATTTGTTCCAAAACAGAGGCATTTTTGTAGGGACAGCACAAACCAAAACACGCAAGAAAAAATAATGCCCAAGAAATGACTGATTTGCAGATTGCAATTTTCAAAAAAAATACCCAAGAAAATACACCATTTTTCAAACGAATTCGCAGATTTTTGTCTCTGAAACCCTAGCTATGACAAGGTATTACAAAGCACATAAAAGACTTCAGAAAGAATTTTGAAAAAAAAAATTGGAGCAATTAATTTCGAAAGAAATTATAAAAAATTCGAAAAAAATTGAAGTCTAGACTCTAATACCATATTACAGAAGTAATTGGTAAATACTTGCTTGTTATTAACAGAGACCGAAAGGTCAGTTTATACAAAAGAATAAAGCAATGTTTCCTTAAGAAACTATCAAAAAGAATAGAAATATTCTATTCTAACAAATAAAGCTAAAAAAGCAAAAGCTAACTAGATATTTACAATAGATTACCATTATCTAATGATAGACAATTATCTATTATTGTAATATCAAGGATGTCCCAAACAATGGGAGAAGAAAACCTTACAATGTGGGAAACCTATCACTTCAAGAAAATGGACATGTCGAGCATATTATTTCTCATTGGTTCATCCTTAAGGAGATATGGAATGAAGTTTTCTCATTGGCCCACAGGGTGATGCCTCACTATTACTAGTTATGTATTTATTGATTGCAGCAACCCTAATTAGAGTTTTCTATTACAAGTGTTTAACTCCTATTGAAAATGTTCATTTAGATTGCACCTTCATAGGGTATTTGGATGAGTATTAACAATGTGAAAACAATCTCGCATCCTTCGAAGTTTGCACCATCCTATGCATAGTTGACATGGCAAAGCAAAGACTAGTTAGAGGCTCACCCCATCATCAACATTGTATTACAATCTAGTAGTTGATAAAATTTCTAAACCCTTTCTCTTTCCAGGTCATTCGATTGAAAGTAGTTGAAGTAGTCAATATCCATTGAATGAATAGTGCAAGTATCTTTATGTTACCCAACATATCACTCATTATAACTAAGTTAAAGTCCACGATAGGAAGGAGCTTTGAGGTTGTCTCATTTGATGACACGATCCTACACATTGTCTAGCATATGAGCATCCTTATTCAACCAAGAGTTGGAGATTTGATGTTTCGTGTTGGAATACTAAGTATTCAATTCTACATGTTGTCATGGCATAAAATGTGCATCAACAGTAAGGACAATAACTTAGATCATTGACTATCTCAGTGGTTAATAAAGAAAACTATTGGCAACGACAGCAATACCATTAATCAAATTAGCGATGACTTGAAAAGGCAATACCAACCAAGATTGAACGGCAACTAGTGCGATAGTAATAGTAGTCAATGATAGATCTAATCAATATTGTGAGTTGGCTAAAAGAGAAGGCAAAAGATTAAGCATTGATAATAATAGAGATTGGTAATTATTAATTCATATTAAACAAGAACAACTTGTATAATGATCAACATCCATTAAAACATCGATCAATTGTTGAGGATATTAAATGGAAGGAATAGAAAGGAATTGACAAGAATCATTAACAATTAGCATTGACCAAATGATATCAACACGCATAATCAAAAACAACTAATGACTAAGATTAATATCATGATGCAAATAATCAAATAACATTGCCAATGGGTATAGAGCAGCAAAACATAGATTATCCAACGACCAATGTTTCACTCATAAACTAAGAGAACTCAATGATTAGAGAGTTATTAGAGATGCGGTTATCTTACAAAAGATGATGTCTGATTGTTTTAAAGAGCTGCAATTAATAATTGTTATAAAGAATGAAAGGACATGGGACATGACTTTTGCTGAGTGACTTATCATTCCAAATACAAGTATAAGAAGGCAGTCATTTACACTTCATTTAGGCATCGAAGGATCAAAGATGATTATTTATAATTGGTATCTATCAAAGCGAAGAGATCAGAAAAGAAATAAGTCCTATTATATTGTTGGCAAGTATCATATACTAGCAAGTAAGTATGTCGTAACTTTCTATGAATCGGTTGATTTATAAAATATATATCTGAATGTTATTAGGAATAAAGGGACCAACATGATGTGTTGTAGCATTAATATCAGTTTATAATAGTTAAGTCGGAATTGTATATATCAATTATGTTGTATTTCAAATTTTCATACATACACAAATACATATCTGTGTATATATAATTATTCATAATCCATTTAAAGTTAGTAAACTTCTAGCAATTCCTTAATCACTCGCTATAGTAATTCCTTAGTGGATGGGTAAGCTCCAAGATGGGGTAAGGAGAAATCCTAAGATAGGTAACAGCACATGTTTTGTTAAACATGCCGTAGCCTCCACACAAAAAATTAGTAAACCCTAATTAGGGTTTAAAGAAATATTTAAAAACCCTTCTCCAAAAAAAATACAATAACCCAACACTAAAATCCAAAATTCGATTAGGGTTTCCTAACCAAATTGAACAATTGTTTGACATCAAAATCGCGCACAAAAACCATAAATGACATTTGAAAACTCAGAAACAACACCTGAAAATGCAAAATTGGCACATGAAACCAATGGAAAACCCTAGGTGGCATAGAGCTGAGAAAATCATGTCTAAAGCAAGCACAAACAAAAAAATTACAGAGTTATAACACGCAATTTTTAGATTTCCCTACACACACAAAAACAATGGACTACAAAAATTGCAAGCTGAGATAAATACCACAAAAATAAACCAAAATTGCCCAAAAGAAAAAAAGATAGACAACTATGATCACATTATAGAACTAACAAAAGAATGTGGGTGTCTCAAATCGAATATCCTTGCTTGCGGTTTTTTCTTGACTTGAGCTGAGCAAAAGAAAACCGACACAAAAAGTTGTGAAAACTTCAAAAACCCTACACCAGTTTACCACAACCAAACTTGCTTCACAATTTTTTTACTTTATTCTTTTTCTTAATCAAAACCCTAGTAGCATCATTGAAACTAAAATTCCCTCAAAATCTCAGCCCGCTTTGATACCATGCAAAACTAAAAATGAAACTTAGTAAATTAAATAAAACAATGCATTTCTAAAGAAAAAAATACAAAGCTCAAACTGGGACTTTACGAGAGCTTCAAAATAGAGCTAATAGATAAAATAATTTAATAATAAAACTTAAGTTCTAAATGACCATTAATAAAACTAATATAGCTAATAAACTATTAAAATATTCTAATATTCTTGTAGATTGGTTTCCAAGGGTCCTTTGACAAGTAAATCCCCCCCCGCCATGGTTGATATTTAGAAGAGAAGTAATAGATTCGGGCACAAGTATGTTAACTATCAAAAGTATTATGAATGATTCATTGTTTCTTAATTTAATCTAATTCAAATGCATAATATTATATGTTAATCAAGAATTCGGGCTTAAGCATGTTAACTATCAAAAGTATTTATAAATCATTCATAGTTTCTTAATTTAATCTGATTTAAATGCATAATGCCCTATGTCAATCATTAGAAATTGACAGCCCCTAGCAGAGAATATTACACAAACTAAGTTAAAATTTCCATTTTTTGGGACTATCCGAACCCAAGTTTGTAATTTTAGGGTGAATCAAGTAAATTCCCAATAGGGAACTTTACAATGGTATCAAAATAATAATCATGCCATCTTCCAAGACAAACCTACCTTAATCTAATTAGGACTAACTACTTAGCCATTAAGTACGTCAAGAATATAATCAAGTCAGTCAACATTACATTTTTATTTTATTTTTTGATGAAACAACATTACATTTTTATATGTATGTGCTTTGAACTAAATGCTTAATATGAGTATATTTTGAGCATACTCTTTATATGTATACCTATGTTTCCTTTACAATTTTTCCTTTACGATTGATGAACTCCATGTGCGATTACTCCATGAGAACATTCCTCATGTATGTTTTGTATATTGTTTCATGCCTTACATATCTGATATGTAATTATTGCTTCATGTCCGACATGTCTAATGTGTATTTATGCATCACTTCAAGCCTTACATGTTTGGTGTGTAATTGAGTGAATTCATGTGTATGCTTCACGTTTTATGTGCTATGCATATTCACATGTATGCTCTATGACTTTAGTTAATTCATGTGTATACTTCATGCTTTATGTGCTATGAGTATGCTCTATGACTTAAGTGAATTCATGTGCATGCTTCATGCTTTATGTATTGTGTGTTTGTTAAATTTTGTAGATTCATATGAAATGCAATGCTACTATGATAATTTATATGCATAAGTTGTTTTCATATTCATTAATATCTTCATTTTGAATAATCAAACTTTCTCTTACCGTGTTATTGGAAAAGAACTATTGTTTTAGTTCAATTGTGTGATGACAAGTGTAAGTATGAGGCCCATCATCAAGTCTGCTATGTTGGCATCATCCTCCAACATGTCTATTATTGTCATATTATAACATAATTTGTAAAAGGACATCCGAGTAACTGTCGTCGGGTTTTGGTGATTTATTCTATAACATGTTGCATGTTTGCATATTGAATGGATGTTGAACTGGTCAATGATGATGATGATTCATCACCTGTATGCATTGTGTTGGTCATAATTTTCAAGAACGAAATCTCTTTTGTCGTCGTTAGTTACAAATGCAAAAGAAACGAACACATAAGAGAGCTTTTGAAAGAAACTAATGACAATATCTTTACTTCAGTATTTTTCTTTTCACAGCCAAGAGAGGATGTGACATTTTTATCTATTCGCATATATGTGTTTCTGGGCAGAGACACATAGACTTAGATATACTATTCACATGAGATTTTTCAAGAAGTGATCCTTCTGATAATTCACCGTCTCCACTCTTAGGCCTAGTTAAATGAGATTCATGTTAGATAGTTGATATTAGCTTTGATGGTTACAGCAGAGTCTTGATAATAGACTGTCCTAAAGTGAAGTTTGAAGAGTAGTTTGTAGTTATTGAATTCTTTGTAATTACATCGATTGAATTGCATTAACAATTGAATATTATGCACTGATTTATTCTTTAGGAATTGAAAAGCTCTGACATGAAGCTCTATAATCTTTCTTTAAGTCAATTAAATCTATATGTTTTGTGGGTTGGGTTGTTTCCCTCTGCCAAGAAGGTTTTTCCTAGGGTAATTGTTTGCTTAGTTTTCTTATTTATTTTTCTAGTTCAAAATTCAAGATGGTATGAAAGCCAAGTTGGTGAATTCAAACTTGAACCAAAACTTTACTATTTGCAATCAATCAATCTTCATCATGGTGCTTGGTATGAAGGTTGAAGATAGGTTGGAAGGAACCTCAAACTTCATATCCTAGAAGTCTAGAATCTTATTGGTTCTTGAGGAAAATGATCTTCACAGATACATGGAATCTAAAGTCTTAGAGCCAGTTGGCAATGCAAAGAAAACAACTTGGAAGAAGAATAAAATCTTGGCAAGAAGAATCATAATTGATTCCATGAAAGACCATCTAGTTCCTGCAATCTCTAAGCTGAAGTTTGCTAAGGAGATGTATGATTACCTTCACAGCATAAATAACATCAATAACACTAGCAGAGCTTTAGCACTTCATGCAACTTCTTCGTATCAAAATGAGTAAAGGTGACCCCATAGTATCACTCTTCTTGAAAATTGAGTTAAAGGATCAATTAAGTGTTATTGGAGAGTCTGTTAATGACAAAGAACTTGTTATGCTATTAATGGCCTCCCACACTCTTGGGAATCATTCATACAAGGCATTAGTGGGAGAAACGAGCTACCAAACTTTGATAAATTTAGATCAGATTGCATTCAAGAGGAATGGAGGCTGGAAGCTAGAGGAAGTTCTCATAAATCACATTATGTGGAGGACAAGTTCTTGCTGCTCATACTTCCAGTAACAGAGGGAGGAAAAGGAACTTTAAAAGATTTGATAATAAGAATTCTTCCACCCCACCTGATTTTAAAAGGAAAAGAGATCTTTCAAAGATAAAATATTTCAGATGTAAAAAGTTCGGCCGCTTTGCTAGATATTGTACAATGAAGCTTAACCATCATGTGGTTGTTTCTGATGTGAAAGATTCTTCTCCTCCAAGGCTTCTAACAATCAATCAGAAGGGTTTCTATTCATTTCAACATTATCTAGTAATGTTCTAGCTGATTGCAATACCTAGTTGATAGATAGTGGTGCCTCTCGTCACATTTCAGGATTTAAGTGGCACCTCTCAAATCTGGTTGGAAAGGATTCCCACCTCCAAGTTATCATTGGTGATGATCCATCTTATTTTGTAAAAGGAGCTGGTAACACTTCTTTCAAATTAAACTCCAGTATCCCTCTTCATCTTAGTAATGTTTTATTTGTCCCTGGAATCAAGAGGGATTTAATTTCCATTTCAGCCTTGGAAGATAAAGGTTTTAATGTTGCTTTCACTAATGGGGAAGTGATTTCTTGGAAGAAAGATTATGATTTCAGTTCTGCTCAAGTTTTATTTGTCCCTGGAATCAAGAGGGATTTAATGTTGAAGAGAATACTGAATGTAGAAGATTTGTTGATCTCCCTTTAGACGTTGAATTGGAAGTTCCAGCAATCTCTCAAGACCTTCCACTTGCTGCTCCTTCTCCTATCCTCTCTGAGAGGGAGGATTCTCCTTCTATGTGTCCTCCTTAAAATCAGTTTGATTCAAGTACAGGTCCAAATGTTCAAATGAATGGTAAGAACAGACC
Source organism: Cupressus sempervirens (assembly GCA_028749045.1). Classification (NCBI taxonomy): domain Eukaryota; kingdom Viridiplantae; phylum Streptophyta; class Pinopsida; order Cupressales; family Cupressaceae; genus Cupressus; species Cupressus sempervirens. The sequence continues at coordinate 528,324,669 of CM053787.1, forward strand.
CTTGTGGGAAAAGAACACTATGCAAGATGTTGAACATTATTCAGCTTCTTAGGGAACTTTTTGGGAAAGTAAAAGGCCTCAGAGATTTGATGGTTATGTTGCATTGATGTGCAATATTATTGACTTTGAACCTTCTTGTTTTGAAGCAGAATAGAACAGCAAGTCTGGAAAGACGCTATGTTGGAGGAATGTGAATCTATCATAAAAATGATATTTGGGAAATCGTTCTTTGTCCAAAAGGTAAATTAGTCATCTCTTCTAAGTGCTTATACAACATAAAACATGTTGCTGATGGCAGTGTGGAGAAATTTAAAGCTAGGTTTGTGGCAAGAGGTGTCAGTCAAAAGTAAGGTATAGATTATGATGAAACTTTCGCTCATGTAGCTAGATACACTTCTATTAGAACCATTACTGCAATAGTTGTTGTTAAGAAATGTTGAAAAAAGAAAGTTGTATCAAATGGATGTCAAAACAGCATTCCTTAATGGTGTTATTAATGAAGTAGTTTATGTAAAGCGGCATGATGGATTCATCATTCATAAAGAGACTCATGTATGTAAGCTGAATAAGGCATTGTGTGGCCTTAAACAAGCTCCACAAGCATGGTATGATGGTATTGATGGTTATCTCTTGAGCTTGGGTTTTGAGAAAAATAAAGCTGATCCAAATATTTATCTCAAAAGACAATGATCTCATGCTGATCCTAGTTCTTTATTTTGATGATCTTTTCATTACAGGTGATGATGAGTTGATTGATAAATATAAGAAAGACCTGACTTCTGAATTTGAGATGAAAGATCTTGGCTTAATGCATTACTATCTTGGATTGATAATTTGGCAAAAGTCTAATGAAATTATTATTAGCCAAGGTAAGCATGCACTAGACATTCTTAAGAAGCTTGGTATGCTTGATTGTAAACCAAATGTGACTCCTATGGAGGCCAACCTGAAGAAACTTCAAGAAGTTGCTGGTTTAAAACTGATTGATTGTACCCCTTAGAGGCAACTGTTTGGTTCTCTCATGTACCTTGTCAACACAAGGCCTGACATATGCTATGTTGTTAACACCTTGAGTCAGTTTATGAGTAAGCCAAGGAAACTTCACCTCATTGCAGCCAAACATATTCTAAGATATGTCAAGGGCACTTTATAGTATGGCTTTAAGTTCTCTTGTTCAAATGATCTTCAACTTCATGGGTTTACAAGTTCTGATTGGGCTAGATGCATTGTAAACAGGAAGAGTACCTCTGGTTTTTGTTTCAGCCTTGGATCTGCTATGATTTCTTTGTGCAGAAGAAAGTAAAAATGTGTAGCTCAAAGCACAGTTGAGGCTGAATATGTGGCAGCCTGTACAGCAGCCCAAGAGTTGGTTTGACTTCGAAAACTTCTTAGTGGATCATTTGAAGTGTCTTCTACAACTACGATAATCTTTTGTGATAATTAGAGCTGCACAAAGATTTCTATAAATCCTGTCTTCCATGATAAGTCCAGGCATACAGAAATTAAATATCATTACTTAAGGGACATGGTACTGCGAAAGGTTGTGGAGCTGAAATATATCAGCACTGATGAACAGACTGCAGATATTCTCAGTAAGCCTTTATCAAAGGTAAAGTTCTCTTATTTTAGAGATAAACTAGATATGGTCAATCTTGAGGCTTAAATGCAACTAAGTCCTATTTTTGTTGAGCTTATTTCTATTCTTGGGTGAATAAATAAGATTGTAAGAATCAGCTATGATAACTCTTTCACTCTAGGAGTGAACATCATCTTGAGAGTCCATGATGTCATCATGTGAGAGATTTTGGGATGAGTGTTGGATGTCATGTTGAGAGATTCCATGACAGTTCACGTTGAAAGAGTCTGTGATTTAAGGCTTACCTATGATTCTTACAAGGTTATCACGTTGAGCGATTCCATGATTTTTAACTAGATGTAAAATCTGTTTGGTTGATTTCATATTTGCTAAGAGGGAGTGTTAAAATTTGTAGCTTCATATGAAATGCAATGCTACTATATTAATTTATATGTGTATGTTGTTTTCATATTCATTAATAATCTTCATTTTGAATAATCAAACTTTCTCCACCTGTGTTACTAGAAAAGAACTATTGTTTTAGTTCAATTGTGTGATGACAAGTGTGAGTATAAGGACCACTGTCAAGTCTGCTACATTGGTATCATCCTCCAACGTGTTTGTTATTCTCATATTACAACGTAATTTGTTATTATTCCCCTCCAACAGTCTTCATAAGTTTTCACTCAATGATCTTCAAATTATGCCCTCTTAACCAAGGCATCTCTAACATGTCTTAAACCTCTATTTCAGTTCACTCAAGTTGATTCTATCTCTGCAAGGAAAAAGAAATCAACACAACAGTACCTGCTTTCCAGAAATGTTGTCTGAAAGTTGTATTCACTAAAATCCTCATAACTTTGTCCAATCTTCATATTTTCATACGTGCTCTTCACTGTAGCATCTAGACATATTGTAGAACATAACCTCAAGTGCGCATAGGCTAGTTTTCAATCCTCGAACAGTGCCAAACGCTTCTTCCTCTGTAAATTTGTCAGTCTTCACCGAATAACCAGTCTATTGACATCAATGACAATCACAAGCATGAATGCCACACATTACCAATAACCATTGAATCATGTCTCCAACAATGCTAATATACTCCCCCATATGAATATCATTTGCATTCATACCAACAATCTCCCCCTTTAGCATTGATGGCAACATAGATGAAAAACATTTAAGCTCCATGAATACCAAATATACTTCTTCCTCATCTACCTTTGCTCCCCCATTCATGTTGCTCATGAATGTCATGTGTAAATAGCTCATTCTCTGTCATACTCTTATCAAGTAGCCAACATGCATAAGGAAAGTGTTAATCTCCCCCATACATCAACCAATAATGTCTCTTTCAAACACATCTCTCCCCAAAGGATGTATCAAGTATAATGCTTTTCATGTACTCTTCTCTCCCATACAGTAATCAGAAATCAATATCAGCAACTACTATGCACATCTCTCCCACAAAGGATCTTTTTCATTTAGATATCTCTCCTCGTTGACATCAATGACAAAGGTATCTTTATGTCAATTCTTGAAGTTCAATCATTTCCAAAACAATTTGTTCAAACTCCAGGGTCCAAAGACACTATTGAATACCAATACCAAGAGTCCTTTATGACTCGGCTCAAACACATATACTCCACCATAGGAAAAGCACCAAGCATCCAATCCAAATAAAGAAATAATGCTCTGCTACCAACTGGATTGATAGAAACTCTACATCAACTACTCAAAAGTGGGTTGGGGCGTAAACCTAAGCATACCTCTCAAATACTCAAATGTGTCCTTAGCCAAAGGTTTTCTGAATATATCTGCTATTTGCTCCTTCATGCTGACATATTCCAATATGATCTCTTTTTCTGCAATTTTCTCACTCAAAAAGATCAATACTTAAATAGATATATGCTTTGTCTTTGAATGTCATACTGGATTCTTTGACATACTTATAATATTTGTGTTATCACAATGTATGATAACAGGCTCAGTGACCTCTATCCCAGTGTCTTTCAACATTTGCTTCATTCAAATTATCTGATACCAA